>NW_024121210.1:15633685-16008441 GCF_016745375.1 Pimephales promelas
ACTCCACGTGATTACAGAGCCAATTAACTCGTTAGCGCCAACTAGTGGCCAATTTCTTTCAAAACTCTTACAGAACCTCTTAGGCCATGAGTTCTAACACGCCAAATCGAGTTTCGTTTCCAATCGGCCACCGTTAACCTTGTTTCATTGGTGCTCTAATTTCATTGGCCAATGGCGGCCATGTTTTTGAGATACACCAATGTCCTCACACACATAGATGGGCCTTGGACCACGACACTGCATACCAATTTCAAGTCAATCGGACAACGGTCAGTTGAATTTATGTTTTTTTCACTTTATAGCGCCACCTAGTGATCAATCGTCACCATTGTTTTTGTGTGACCTCAAATTGACCTCCTACACATGTGTACCGAGATTTGTGAGATATCTTATTACTTCTCGAGTTATAGCCATTTTAGTAAAATAGGCTCCTCCCACAACGTTTATTTTGCGTCCCCTAGCGACCGGAAATAGAAATTTCTACTTTTTTCAATAATTATTGATCTCCAGACTCCAGAGAACATTTCTGCACTGTTGGTTCCGATCGGGTAAAAAACCAGGGACTAGTTCGCAAAAGTAGTTTTTCGACAAAATTCAAAATGGCGAAAAATCTATCCAGGCGGAAATGAAATCGGAGATATACGTTTTTTCGTCAGGTGACCAGCTTTCCAATGATATAAGACACTTGAGTGTACGACTTACGGTTTAGGAGTTATGACCGTTCGCGCAATTGGTTGTTATAGCGCCACCTATGGGCCAAATCGGGCTCATAATCTGATAACCTCTCCTTGATTTTGTACTACCATCTGACAAAGTTTCAGAGCTCCAGCACTTACGGTTTGGTCTGCACGATGTGTTTTACGGCAGAATAATAAAAAGTTTAAAAAAGTCTAATGCTGCTGCTCCATCTAGTGGACAACAGTGCTATTATCATCTACACAAAACTCATACTTTAGACATTTTTGAAAAGGATCCAAAGTGACTCAATTGTTACTTCAATAGATGATTCATGCTTCATGCTCACACACACACACACACACACACACACACACACACACACACACACACACACACGTTTGGGATAGTTTATTTGTTATTTGAACTATAAGCATATTCATTCACATATTTATTTGTAATCTTATGATATAAAACTATATTAAAACCAGTGACAACAGTGGAATTACAGCCTTCATATACAATATGTCATATTATTAATATCATTTATCTACAACAGAATGAGAGTGTGTAGATTACACATTTTTTAAATTCAGGACCTAATGTGAGTTGTCATATTAATATTTGACTAAATGTGATTGCAAATGTTAAATTAGTGAATTAATAAAGTCATAGTATGAATTATAGTTGAGTAGTGTGACAATGACTATTTTGAACAGCAGAGGGCAGTAAAACACCACTTATTGGCTTAATAGACCATCATATTAATATCATTTTCACCCTTTTTAACTGTTATATAGGCATATTTTGTCCGATCTGTCTGAAATGTTCATGATTATTTAATGTCACGTGTTCTGACTTGTTTATTGAAGAGATCAATGCTTTCAGGGACACTGGGAGTGTAGTAATAGATGGCTTTCAACACAGTACATGTGTTGACGTATGTTTTTACTGTGTTAC
This sequence comes from Pimephales promelas, assembly GCF_016745375.1. The sequence goes on from NW_024121210.1 coordinate 15,635,321, forward strand.
ACAGTATGTTTTTTTTCATGTTATAGCGCCACCTAGTGTTCAATCGTCATTCAATGTACTTGATATTTTTACATGGCATTTTTACCCCTTTTTTGAATGAGTGTATATTCAAAACTAATTGATGTATTCTGTATAGTTTTAAATTGTTTAATGCAAGTTTTTCACATTGACAAGTTTAAGGTTGACATTTATAATTTTTTGTATTGAATAAAATTATGTAGATTTTTTGTTAATTGTTTTTCTTTTTGTTTATTGCACTTTTGAGATATTTATCTTCTTTCTGTTGATTTTTTTTTTACAAACATAGCCTTCAAATTGGAGAGTAAGGATAATTTTGATGTGTGGCATTTGAAAATGCTCAAAAGAATGACAGCACAGCATGTACAAATGCAAAGATATACTCTAGTGAAATTGTTCTATGGCAGGTCATAAAGGGTTAACATAATATTAATTATTATAAATATTATTTCCAACATAATAAATAGATTTTGAGCATTTGTTTGTTAGCCAGTGCTGGAAACTGGTTAAAAAAGATTAAAAATAACCAATGCTGTTGCTCTCTCTAGTGGACAACATTGGTTTTACAACCTACATAAACTGTTGAAATGAAATGACGGGAAATTTGTTTTTTTTTAACTTATGTCTCGGGAATGATAAAGTGAAAAAATCTGAAACTCAGACCTTAGTGTTCAATGAGCCCTCTTGAACACCCATCCTGGTGTTGCTGAGTAATTGAGCTGGGAGTTAAAAGTTGAAATGCATATCTTTGTGTGCTGCGTTTAGAAGATTCAACATGGATTCAATGTGATTCTGGTAATATAGTACAGCTATTTACCACGTTAATAGCAATTAGGTGAAAACTCAGAACAACTGAAGTGATAAACTCTGACAAAATATGATAGTGAATTGATAAAGTAATAATATGAATTATAGTTGAGTAGTGTAAAAATGACTATTTTGAACAGCAGAGGGCATTAAAACACTACTTATTTTCTTAATAGACCTCATGTTTGATTTCATTTTCACCTTTTTAACTGTTATATAGGCATATTTGTCCAATCTGTCTGAAAATGTTAATGATTATTTAATGGCATGTGTTCTGACTTGTTTTTAACAAAGTCTTGTGATCTGAGCATTCATTTTAAGGCTACATGTTGAGCCATCGATTATAGCCATCCACATGAAGTAGTTCAACTTTTTTATAAATTATTGATCTAGAGAGTCCAGAAGAATTGTACTGCACTGGTTTTAACATTATGATATGATCAGAGATGTACACACACACACCTTTGGGATATTTCTTTGTAATCTAATGTTATAAAACTATTTAAAAAACAGTGACAACAGTGGTAGTTACTCTTATCATTTATCTACAACTGAATGAGTGTGTGTAGATTTTAATTCAATATGACAGTTGTCATAGTACTTTTTGACTAAATGTGATTGTAAATGTTAAATTAGTGAATTGATAGTCATAATATAAATTATACATGACAACTTACTATTTTGACAGCAGGGGCAGTAAAACTCCACTTATTGGCTTAACAGACCATCATTTTCACCTTTTTAACTGTTCTACAGGCATATTTTGTCCGATCTGTCTGAAAATGTTCATGATTATTTAATGTCACGTGTTCTGACTTGTTTATTTAAGAGATCAACGCTTTCAGGGACACTGAAAGTGTAGTAGTAGATGGCTTCAACACAGTACATGTTGAAGCCATCCACATGAAAGCAGTTCAACTTTTCTTTAATTATTGATTCTAGAGAGTCCAGAGAATTGTACTGCACTGGTTTTAACATTATGATATGATCAGAGATGGAAAACACCATTTACAGCCAATACTGGCAATTCACCATAGGAAATACATGGTTTTAAAGCTTTTTAACAGTTATAGCGCCACCTATGGTCCGATCTCCATGAAACTTTGCATGCTTGTTAATGATGTGATGACACATATGCTCATCAATTTTTGGGATGTTCTGAGTTTTCTTTAGGATTTATAGGCTTTGGGTGCATTTTGTCACGCCTACTTTTGTAAATGACCCTGTTATAGCAAAACAAATGTCAAAGTTCCACTTCTTTTTGATAGTTATTGATCTAGAGAGTCCAGAGAATTGTCCTAGACTGGTCTGGTTCCGATCGAGCAAAAAACCAGGGACTAGTTCGCAAAAGTAGGTTTTTGACATATTCGTGAATATTTAACGAACGATTTGATTGACAGCAATGGTTCTAGAAGCAAAGTTGTTCAGCATGAGGAGATCTATCAATTGATATACATATTGTGAGGGTGTGTGCCAAACCACGTGATTACAGAGCCATAAAACTCGTTAGCGCCAACTAGTGGCCGATTTCTTTCAAAATTCTTACAGACCTCTAGGGCCATGAGTCGAACATTCCCAACGAGTTTCGTTCCATCGGCCTTTACCTAACCTTGTTTCATGGGTGCTCAAACTTCATTGGCTGATGGCGGCCATGTTTTTTGAGATACACCAATGTCCTCATAAACGTACATGGGGCCTTGGACCAAGACACTGCATACCAATTTTCAAGTCAATCGGACTGACGGTTAGGGTGGTTATCTGTTTTTTCGTTTTATAGCGCCACCCTAGTGTTCAATCGTCGCTATTTTTTTACTGTGACCTCAAATTGAGCTCCTAAAATGTGTACCTAGTTTGGTGAAGATATCTCATTTACTTCTTTAGTTATAGCCATTTTTAGTAAAATAGGCTCCTCCCACAACGTTATTTGCGCCTCCTAGCGACCGGAAATAGAAATTTCCACTTTTTTTCAATGATTATTGATAATCAGACTCCAGAGAACATTTCTGCACTGGTTTTGGTTCCGATCGGGAAAAACCAGGGGACTAGTTCGCAAAAGTAGTTTTTCGACAAAATTCAAAATAGCCGAAAAAATTTGCATACCGGAAATGAAATCGGAGATATACGTTTTGTTCGTCAGGTGACCAGCTTTCCAATGATATAAGACACTTGAGTGTACGACTTACGGTTTAGGATTATGAGCAGCTTCGCGCAATTGGTCGCTATAGCGCCACCTATGGGCCAATCGGGCTCATAATTTGATAACCTCTCCTCGATTTTTGTACTACCATCTGACAAAGTTTCAGAGCTCTGGCCCTTACGGTTTGGTCTGCACGATGCGTTTTACGGCAGAAGAAAAATAATAATAATAATAATAAAAATCGGTACAATTACAATAGGTTTTCAGCACTTCGTGCTTGAACACCTAATTAAAGCTGCAAGCAGCATTTATCGGTGTTCAAGCAGTTCAGACCTTTAAGGCCTTTAAGCACAACAGCATCAAAAGGCATTCAGTTTTATATAACACACATTTATCCACTGACATAATAGATGGAAAACACCATTTACAGCCAATATAGGCAATTTACCATTGGAAATACATGGTTTTTATGCTTTTTAACAGTTATAGCGCCACCTATGGTCCGATCTCCATGAAACTGTTCATGCTTCTTCGGCATGTTATGACACATATGCTCATCAATTTTTGTGAAGTTCTGAGTTTTCCTTTAGGATTTATAGGCTTTTCGGTGCATTTTGTCCCGCCCATTTAGTAAACGACCCTGTTATAGCAAAACAAATGTAAAATCTCAACATTTTTTTGATAACTATTGATTTAGAGAGTCCAGAGAATAGGCCTAGACTGGTTTGGTTCCGATTGGACGAAAAACCAGGGACTAGTTTGCAAATGTAGGTTTTTAACATATTCGTGAATATTTAATGAACGATTTGATTGACAGCAATGGTTCTATTGGCAAAGTGGTTCAGTATGAGGAGATCTATCCAATTATATGCATTTCGTGGGCATGGGTGCAACTCCACGTGATTACAGAGCCAATAAACTCATTAGCGCCAACTAGTGGCCAATTTCTTTCAAAACTCTTACAGACCTCTTAGGCCATGAGTCTAACACGCCCATCGAGTTTCGTTCCGATCGGCCACCGTTAACCTTGTTTCATTGGTGCTCAAATTTCATTGGCCAATGGCGGCCATGTTTTTTGAGATACACCAATGTCCTCACACACATAGATGGGGCCTTGGACCACGACACTGCATACCAATTTTCAAGTCAATCGGACAAACGGTCAGTTGAATTTATGTTTTTTTCAGTTTATAGCGCCACCTAGTGTTCAATCGTCACCATTTTTTTTGTGTCACCTCAAATTGACTTCCTACACATGTGTACCGAGTTTGGTGAAGATATCTTATTTACTTCTCGAGTTATAGCCATTTTTGTAAAATAGGCTCCTCCCACAACGTTTATTTTGCGTCCCCTAGCGACCGGAAATAGAAATTTCTACTTTTTTTCAATAATTATTGATCTTCAGACTCCAGAGAACATTTCTGCACTGGTTTGGTTCCGATCGGGTAAAAAACCAGGGACTAGTTCGCAAAAGTAGTTTTTCGACAAAATTCAAAATGGCGGAAAATCTATCATGGCGGAAATGAAATCGGAGATATACGTTTTTTTCGTCAGGTGACCAGCTTTCCAATGATATAAGACACTTGAGTGTACGACTTACGGTTTAGGAGTTATGAGCAGTTTCGCGCAATTGATTATAGCGCCACCTATGGGCCAATCGGGGTCATAATTTGATAACCTCTCCTCGATTTTTGTACTACCATCTGACAAAGTTTCAGAGCTCCAGCACTTACGGTTTGGTCTGCACGATGTGTTTTACGGCAGAATAATAAAAAGTTTAAAAAAGTCTAATGCTGCTGCTCCATCTAGTGGACAACAGTGCTATTATCATCTACACAAACTCATACTTTAGACATTTTGAAAAGGATCCAAAGTGACTCAATTGTTACTTCAATAGATGATTCATGCTTCATGCTTACACACACACACACACACACACACACACACACACACACACACACACACACACACACACGTTTGGGATAGTTTATTTGTTATTTGAACTATAAGCATATTCATTCACATATTTATTTGTAATCTTATGATATAAAACTATATTAAAACCAGTGACAACAGTGGAATTACAGCCTTCATATACAATATGTCATATTATTAATATCATTTATCTACAACAGAATGAGAGTGTGTAGATTACACATTTTTTAAATTCAGGACCTAATGTGAGTTGTCATATTAATATTTGACTAAATGTGATTGGAAATGTTAAATTAGTGAATTAATAAAGTCATAGTATGAATTATAGTTGAGTAGTGTGACAATGACTATTTTGAACAGCAGAGGGCAGTAAAACACCACTTATTGGCTTAATAGACCATCATATTAATATCATTTTCACCTTTTTAACTGTTATATAGGCATATTTTGTCCGATCTGTCTGAAAATGTTCATGATTATTTAATGTCACGTGTTCTGACTTGTTTATTGAAGAGATCAATGCTTTCAGGGACACTGGGAGTGTAGTAATAGATGGCTTCAACACAGTACATGTGTTGACGTATGTTTTACTGTGTGTACACAGTATGTTTTTTTCATGTTATAGCGCCACCTAGTGTTCAATCGTCATTCAATGTACTTGAATATTTTACATGGCATTTTTACCCCCTTTTTTGAATGAGTGTATATTCAAAACTAATTGATGTATTCTGTATAGTTTTAAATTGTTTAATGCAAGTTTTTCACATTGACAAGTTTAAGGTTGACATTTATAATTTTTTGTATTGAATAAAATTATGTAGATTTTTTGTTAATTGTTTTTCTTTTTGTTTATTGCACTTTTGAGATATTTATCTTCTTTCTATTGATTTTTTTTTACAAACATAGCCTTCAAATTGGGAGAGTAAGGATAATTTTGATGTGTGGCATTTGAAAATGCTCAAAAGAATGACAGCACAGCATGTAAAAATGCAAAGATATACTCTAGTGAAATTGTTCTATGGCAGGTCATAAAGGGTTAACATAATATTAATTATTATAAATATTATTTCCAACATAATAAATAGATTTGAGCATTTGTTTGTTAGCCAGTGCTGGAAACTGGTTAAAAAAGATTAAAAATAACCAATGCTGTTGCTCTCTCTAGTGGACAACATTGGTTTTACAACCTACATAAACTGTTGAAATGAATGACGGGAAATTTGTTTTTTTTAATTATGTCTCGGGAATGATAAAGTGAAAAAATCTGAAACTCAGACCTTAGTGTTCAATGAGCCCTCTTGAACACCCATCCTGGTGTTGCTGAGTAATTGAGCTGGGAGTTAAAAGTTGAAATGCATATCTTTGTGTGCTGCGTTTAGAAGATTCAACATGGATTTCATTGTGATTCTGGTAATATAGTACAGCTATTTACCACGTTAATAGCAATTAGGTGAAAACTCAGAACAACTGAAGTGATAAACTCTGACAAAATATGATAGTGAATTGATAAAGTAATAATATGAATTATAGTTGAGTAGTGTAAAAACGACTATTTTGAACAGCAGAGGGCATTAAAACACTACTTATTTTCTTAATAGACCATCATGTTGATTTCATTTTCACCTTTTTAACTGTTATATAGGCATATTTTGTCCAATCTGTCTGAAAATGTTAATGATTATTTAATGGCATGTGTTCTGACTTGTTTTTAACAAGTCTTGTGATCTGAGCATTCATTTTAAGGCTAAATGTTGAAGCCATCGATTATAGCCATCCACATGAAGTAGTTCAACTTTTTCTTATAATTATTGATCTAGAGAGTCCAGAGAATTGTACTGCACTGGTTTTAACATTATGATATGATCAGAGATGTACACACACACACCTTTGGGATATTTCTTTGTAATCTAATGTTATAAAACTATGTTAAAAACAGTGACAACAGTGGTAGTTACTCTTATCATTTATCTACAACTGAATGAGTGTGTGTAGATTTTAATTCAATATGACAGTTGTCGTAGTACTTTTTGACTAAATGTGATTGTAAATGTTAAATTAGTGAATTGATAAAGTCATAATATAAATTATACATGACAACTTACTATTTTGAAGAGCAGGGGGCAGTAAAACTCCACTTATTGGCTTAACAGACCATCATTTTCACCTTTTTAACTGTTCTACAGGCATATTTTGTCCGATCTGTCTGAAAATGTTCATGATTATTTAATGTCACGTGTTCTGACTTGTTTATTGAAGAGATCAACGCTTTCAGGGACACTGAAAGTGTAGTAGTAGATGGCTTCAACACAGTACATGTTGAAGCCATCCACATGAAGCAGTTCAACTTTTTCTTATAATTATTGATCTAGAGAGTCCAGAGAATTGTACTGCACTGGTTTTAACATTATGATATGATCAGAGATGGAAAACACCATTTACAGCCAATACTGGCAATTCACCATAGGAAATACATGGTTTTAAAGCTTTTTAACAGTTATAGCGCCACCTATGGTCCGATCTCCATGAAACTTTGCATGCTTGTTAATGATGTGATGACACATATGCTCATCAATTTTTGGGATGTTCTGAGTTTTCCTTTAGGATTTATAGGCTTTGGGTGCATTTTGTCACGCCTACTTTTGTAAATGACCCTGTTATAGCAAAACAAATGTCAAAGTTCCACTTCTTTTTGATAGTTATTGATCTAGAGAGTCCAGAGAATTGTCCTAGACTGGTCTGGTTCCGATCGAGCAAAAAACCAGGGACTAGTTCGCAAAAGTAGGTTTTTGACGTATTCGTGAATATTTAACGAACGATTTGATTGACAGCAATGGTTCTAGAAGCAAAGTTGTTCAGCATGAGGAGATCTATCAATTGATATACATATTGTGAGGGTGTGTGCAAACCACGTGATTACAGAGCCATAAAACTCGTTAGCGCCAACTAGTGGCCAATTTCTTTCAAAATTCTTACAGACCTCTAGGGCCATGAGTCGAACATTCCCAACGAGTTTCGTTCCGATCGGCCTTCGTTAACCTTGTTTCATGGGTGCTCAAACTTCATTGGCTGATGGCGGCCATGTTTTTTGAGATACACCAATGTCCTCATAAACGTACATGGGGCCTTGGACCAAGACACTGCATACCAATTTTCAAGTCAATCGGACTGACGGTCAGGTGTTTATCTGTTTTTTCCGTTTTATAGCGCCACCTAGTGTTCAATCGTCGTTATTTTTTTACTGTGACCTCAAATTGAACTCATACACATGTGTACCGAGTTTGGTGAAGATACCTCATTTGCTTCTCGAGTTATAGCCATTTTAGTAAAATAGGCTCCTCCCACGACGTTTATTATGCTTCCCCTAGCGACCGGTAATAGAAATTTCAACATTTTTTCAATAATTATTGATCTTCAGACTCCAGAGAACATTTCTACACTGGTTTGGTTCCGATCGGGCAAAAAACCAGGGACTAGTTCACAGAAGTAGTTTTTCGACAAAATTCAAAATGGCGGAAAAATTTGCATACCGGAAATGAAATCGGAGATATACGTTTTTTTCGTCAGATGACCAGCTTTCCAACGATATAAGACACTTGAGTGTACGACTTACGGTTTAGGAGTTATAAGCAGTTTCGCGCAATTGGTTGCTATAGCGCCACCTATGGGCCAATCGGGCTCATAATTTGATAACCTCTCCTCGATTTTTGTACTACCATCTGACAAAGTTTCAGAGTTCTGGCCCTTACGGTTTGGTCTGCACAATGCGTTTTACGGCAGAAGAAAAATAATAATAATTAAAGCTGCAAGCAGCATTTATCGGTGTTCAAGCAGTTCAGACCTTTAAGGCCTTTAAGCACAACAGCATCAAAAGGCATTCAGTTTTATATAACACACATTTATCCACTGACATAATAGATGGAAAACACCATTTACAGCCAATATAGGCAATTTACCATTGGAAATACATGGTTTTTATGCTTTTTAACAGTTATAGCGCCACCTATGGTCCGATCTCCATGAAACTGTTCATGCTTCTTCGGCATGTTATGACACATATGCTTATCAATTTTTGTGAAGTTCTGAGTTTTCCTTTAGGATTTATAGGCTTTTCGGTGCATTTTGTCCCGCCCATTTAGTAAACGACCCTGTTATAGCAAAACAAATGTAAAATCTCAAATTTTTTTTGATAACTATTGATTTAGAGAGTCCAGAGAATAGGCCTAGACTGATTTGGTTCCGATTGGACGAAAAACCAGGGACTAGTTTGCAAATGTAGGTTTTTAACATATTCGTGAATATTTAATGGACGATTTGATTGACAGCAATGGTTCTATTGGCAAAGTGGTTCAGTATGAGGAGATCTATCCAATTATATGCATTTCGTGGGCATGGGTGCAACTCCACGTGATTACAGAGCCAATAAACTCGTTAGCGCCAACTAGTGGCCAATTTCTTTCAAAACTCTTACAGACCTCTTAGGCCATGAGTCTAACACGCCCATCGAGTTTCGTTCCAATCGGCCACCGTTAACCTTGTTTCATTGGTGCTCAAATTTCATTGGCCAATGGCGGCCATGTTTTTTGAGATACACCAATGTCCTCACACACATAGATGGGGCCTTGGACCACGACACTGCATACCAATTTTCAAGTCAATCGGACAAACGGTCAGTTGAATTTATGTTTTTTTCACTTTATAGCGCCACCTAGTGTTCAATCGTCACCATTGTTTTTGTTTGACCTCAAATTGACCTCCTACACATGTGTATCGAGTTTGGTGAAGATATCTTATTTACTTCTCGAGTTATAGCCATTTTAGTAAAATAGGCTCCTCCCACAACGTTTATTTTGCGTCCCCTAGCGACCGGAAATAGAAATTTCTACTTTTTTTCAATAATTATTGATCTTCAGACTCCAGAGAACATTTCTGCACTGGTTTGGTTCCGATCGGGTAAAAAACCAGGGACTAGTTCGCAAAAGTAGTTTTTCAACAAAATTCAAAATGGCGAAAAATCTATCCAGGCGGAAATGAAATCGGAGATATACGTTTTTTTCGTCAGGTGACCAGCTTTCCAATGATATAAGACACTTGAGTGTACGACTTACGGTTTAGGAGTTATGAACCGTTTCGCGCAATTGGTTGTTATAGCGCCACCTATGGGCCAAATCGGGCTCATAATCTGATAACCTCTCCTTGATTTTTGTACTACCATCTGACAAAGTTTCAGAGCTCCAGCACTTACGGTTTGGTCTGCACGATGTGTTTTACGGCAGAATAATAAAAAGTTTAAAAAAGTCTAATGCTGCTGCTCCATCTAGTGGACAACAGTGCTATTATCATCTACACAAACTCATACTTTAGACATTTTGAAAAGGATCCAAAGTGACTCAATTGTTACTTCAATAGATGATTCATGCTTCATGCTTACACACACACACACACACACACACGTTTGGGATTGTTTATTTGTTATTTGAACTATAAGCATATTCATTCACATATTTATTTGTAATCTTATGATATAAAACTATATTAAAACCAGTGACAACAGTGGAATTACAGCCTTCATATACAATATGTCATATTATTAATATCATTTATCTACAACAGAATGAGAGTGTGTAGATTACACATTTTTTATATTCAGGACCTAATGTGAGTTGTCATATTAATATTTGACTAAATGTGATTGCAAATGTTAAATTAGTGAATTAATAAAGTCATAGTATGAATTATAGTTGAGTAGTGTGACAATGACTATTTTGAACAGCAGAGGGCAGTAAAACACCACTTATTGGCTTAATAGACCATCATATTAATATCATTTTCACCTTTTTAACTGTTATATAGGCATATTTTGTCCGATCTGTCTGAAAATGTTCATGATTATTTAATGTCACGTGTTCTGACTTGTTTATTGAAGAGATCAATGCTTTCAGGGACACTGGGAGTGTAGTAATAGATGGCTTCAACACAGTACATGTGTTGACGTATGTTTTACTGTGTGTACACAGTATGTTTTTTTCATGTTATAGCGCCACCTAGTGTTCAATCGTCATTCAATGTACTTGAATATTTTACATGGCATTTTTACCCCCTTTTTTGAATGAGTGTATATTCAAAACTAATTGATGTATTCTGTATAGTTTTAAATTGTTTAATGCAAGTTTTTCACATTGACAAGTTTAAGGTTGACATTTATAATTTTTTGTATTGAATAAAATTATGTAGATTTTTTGTTAATTGTTTTTCTTTTTGTTTATTGCACTTTTGAGATATTTATCTTCTTTCTATTGATTTTTTTTTACAAACATAGCCTTCAAATTGGGAGAGTAAGGATAATTTTGATGTGTGGCATTTGAAAATGCTCAAAAGAATGACAGCACAGCATGTAAAAATGCAAAGATATACTCTAGTGAAATTGTTCTATGGCAGGTCATAAAGGGTTAACATAATATTAATTATTATAAATATTATTTCCAACATAATAAATAGATTTGAGCATTTGTTTGTTAGCCAGTGCTGGAAACTGGTTAAAAAAGATTAAAAATAACCAATGCTGTTGCTCTCTCTAGTGGACAACATTGGTTTTACAACCTACATAAACTGTTGAAATGAATGACGGGAAATTTGTTTTTTTTAACTTATGTCTCGGGAATGATAAAGTGAAAAAATCTGAAACTCAGACCTTAGTGTTCAATGAGCCCTCTTGAACACCCATCCTGGTGTTGCTGAGTAATTGAGCTGGGAGTTGAAAGTTGAAATGCATATCTTTGTGTGCTGCGTTTAGAAGATTCAACATGGATTTCAATGTGATTCTGGTAATATAGTACAGCTATTTACCACGTTAATAGCAATTAGGTGAAAACTCAGAACAACTGAAGTGATAAACTCTGACAAAATATGATAGTGAATTGATAAAGTAATAATATGAATTATAGTTGAGTAGTGTAAAAATGACTATTTTGAACAGCAGAGGGCATTAAAACACTACTTATTTTCTTAATAGACCATCATGTTGATTTCATTTTCACCTTTTTAACTGTTATATAGGCATATTTTGTCCAATCTGTCTGAAAATGTTAATGATTATTTAATGGCATGTGTTCTGACTTGTTTTTAACAAGTCTTGTGATCTGAGCATTCATTTTAAGGCTACATGTTGAAGCCATCGATTATAGCCATCCACATGAAGTAGTTCAACTTTTTCTTATAATTATTGATCTAGAGAGTCCAGAGAATTGTACTGCACTGGTTTTAACATTATGATATGATCAGAGATGTACACACACACACCTTTGGGATATTTCTTTGTAATCTAATGTTATAAAACTATGTTAAAAACAGTGACAACAGTGGTAGTTACTCTTATCATTTATCTACAACTGAATGAGTGTGTGTAGATTTTAATTCAATATGACAGTTGTCATAGTACTTTTTGACTAAATGTGATTGTAAATGTTAAATTAGTGAATTGATAAAGTCATAATATAAATTATACATGACAACTTACTATTTTGAACAGCAGGGGGCAGTAAAACTCCACTTATTGGCTTAACAGACCATCATTTTCACCTTTTTAACTGTTCTACAGGCATATTTTGTCCGATCTGTCTGAAAATGTTCATGATTATTTAATGTCACGTGTTCTGACTTGTTTATTGAAGAGATCAACGCTTTCAGGGACACTGAAAGTGTAGTAGTAGATGGCTTCAACACAGTACATGTTGAAGCCATCCACAAGAAGCAGTTCAACTTTTTCTTATAATTATTGATCTAGAGAGTCCAGAGAATTGTAATGCACTGGTTTTAACATTATGATATGATCAGAGATGGAAAACACCATTTACAGCCAATACTGGCAATTCACCATATGGAAATACATGGTTTTAAAGCTTTTTAACAGTTATAGCGCCACCTATGGTCCGATCTCCATGAAACTTTGCATGCTTGTTAATGATGTGATGACACATATGCTCATCAATTTTTGGGATGTTCTGAGTTTTCCTTTAGGATTTATAGGCTTTGGGTGCATTTTGTCACGCCTACTTTTGTAAATGACCCTGTTATAGCAAAACAAATGTCAAAGTTCCACTTCTTTTTGATAGTTATTGATCTAGAGAGTCCAGAGAATTGTCCTAGACTGGTCTGGTTCCGATCGAGCAAAAAACCAGGGACTAGTTTGCAAAAGTAGGTTTTTGACATATTCGTGAATATTTAACGAACGATTTGATTGACAGCAATGGTTCTAGAAGCAAAGTTGTTCAGCATGAGGAGATCTATCAATTGATATACATATTGTGAGGGTGTGTGCAAACCACGTGATTACAGAGCCATAAAACTCGTTAGCGCCAACTAGTGGCCAATTTCTTTCAAAATTCTTACAGACCTCTAGGGCCATGAGTCGAACATTCCCAACGAGTTTCGTTCCGATCGGCCTTCGTTAACCTTGTTTCATGGGTGCTCAAAGTTCATTGGCTGATGGCGGCCATGTTTTTTGAGATACACCAATGTCCTCATAAACGTACATGAGGCCTTGGACCAAGACACTGCATACCAATTTTCAAGTCAATCGGACTGACGGTTAGGTGGTTATCTGTTTTTTCCGTTTTATAGCGCCACCTAGTGTTCAATCGTCGTTATTTTTTTACTGTGACCTCAAATTGAACTCATACACATGTGTACCGAGTTTGGTGAAGATATCTCATTTACTTCTTTAGTTATAGCCATTTTAGTAAAATAGGCTCCTCCCACAACGTTTATTTTGCGCCTCCTAGCGACCGGAAATAGAAATTTCCACTTTTTTTCAATGATTATTGATAATCAGACTCCAGAGAACATTTCTGCACTGGTTTGGTTCCGATCGGGCAAAAAACCAGGGACTAGTTCGCAAAAGTAGTTTTTCGACAAAATTCAAAATAGCCGAAAAATTTGCATACCGGAAATGAAATCGGAGATATACGTTTTGTTCGTCAGGTGACCAGCTTTCCAATGATATAAGACACTTGAGTGTACGACTTACGGTTTAGGAGTTATGAGCAGCTTCGCGCAATTGGTCGCTATAGCGCCACCTATGGGCCAATCGGGCTCATAATTTGATAACCTCTCCTCGATTTTTGTACTACCATCTGACAAAGTTTCAGAGCTCTGGCCCTTACGGTTTGGTCTGCACGATGCGTTTTACGGCAGAAGAAAAATAATAATAATAATAATAAAAATCGGTACAATTACAATAGGTTTTCAGCACTTCGTGCTTGAACACCTAATAATAATAAAAATCGGTACAATTACAATAGGTTTTCAGCACTTCGTGCTTGAACACCTAATAAAAATCCTACCAATTACAATAGGGTTTCAGCACTTCGTGCTTGAACCCCTAATAATAATAAAAATCAGTACAATAACAATAGGGTTTCAGCACTTCGTGCTTGAACCCCTAATGAAACTGTCAGATTGCACATCAAATACTTAATTTTAGTGATATTTTGTACAAGATCATTCTAAAATATATTGCAATAAGCTAATTTATAAATAAGAATGATTGTGAAATGGTAACACTAAATACTTTATTAATTATCTCCAATCTGATTAAACTGGAGAAGTGAAAGCAATATATTATAAAATGTGTTTTAGTATGTTTTAAAGGCAAATACTGTAATACACACTAGTATATAGCCTATATTGCTCTGTGATATTGGCCTCTGCATCGAACCCATTTACGAGCTTTTATCGTTCTAACTATCCCCATCTGAACACAGCCATTAGTGGAGGTTTAGTGGATCATTTATGAACCGGAAGAAAGCAAAAGTTCTGTGGGTTTGGAAAATAGATGCTTGCTATGCTACAAATGTCTTTGTGTGCTAGACATCATGCATCCGTGTCAAAACCAGGAACAACATCAAAAGACGTAAAACATAAAATAATATTTAAAGCAGTATTGTCTTAACATATGCTCACCAAATTAGACTAATTATAATAACCTCCATTTGAGGCCAATAATGAGTAAATGTAAAGACGCAAGGAATGCACTTATGTGACGAGGATATCAATTACCAGACGTGCTTCCTCTGATCTGCATTGCTCTGGCGGCTGGATGGCTGACGGCAGAACAGGATGTACTTCTTTAAATGAAATAACCACACCTCATTTTATCCTTGTAAAAACAGAATACATCATGTTTTTTTTTTCTATGCGAATGAAAACAATCTGCAAAAATAACATGAATTAAACAATTGAGTATATTCAGTTGAATTTATAACGTGCAAAAATATGGCACCATTTTAGCAAATTTGCACAATTCGAATGCACCTGTCGTTTTGTTTTTTTCAGACATGCATGTGCTGTTGGTTGAATATAGCCCTTGATTTTTTTGTTATACCCAGCTCATATACCTCCCTCTTTAAAGTCTTTATCCCTGTTTATAGATATACATACTTATATCTCCACTGCATACCTCACTCTTGCGTTCTTGCGATCTTGCATACGGCTGCATCAAAATTAATAAAAATACTTTAAGAGTTCATCAGAATGACATAATGGTGAGTAAATAATGACAGAAAATTCATTTTTAGGTAAACTGTCCTTTTAAACAGATTACATAAAATGCAATGCATATTACAATAATTAAATGTGCTTTTGTATGCACCAGCTTCATGAACAGATGTCATATTCTCATTGCAACATGCATACATTGGCATAATGTACTAAAGAATAAAAATAAAGAAAAAAAAATTATAGTTTTAAATTTGCATAGGAATCATTCTTATTTGAAAGAGTTAAAATGTATGGAATTCAAAATTGTGCAGCTGATTGTTTTATGTAGAAAATAATACTGAAAATGCTTTTTTTTAAAAAGATTTATTGCAAAATTAATTTTGTGCTTAAACATCATAACGCAAAAAGCTTAATTTGCCAAAACAGAAAAAAAAATGGCTGAAAGCCATCAAGAAAAAAAAAAACCTAAAAACAAATTTACTACTGTATATTACATAAATGTATAATCTAACTTTGTTTTTTTCACATGGCATTTATCATTCATCTTCTTCAGCTCCAATACCCGTTTACATCAATTTTGGATGTAGGATGTCCAGGACTAGTCAATCTCTGGGAGAGAGAAAAGGAAATGAGAGACATTTAAGTGTGCAGAAGCAATTATCTCATTTCAACTTAGTTGTGGACAATAGCTATATATTAGTATAGAATTCTGATTGTATTATTGACAGTTTTCATAGTTTTGAAGTTCGTGACGTGACGGTGCAGTGTGTGTAGAGAAAAAGAGAGATGGTTACCTGTAATCACCAGATAAAGGACTATCGCCAGACCCACAACAATGGAAACAACACTAAGCAACAAAGCAAGACGTCCAAGTCTTCTGCCCCCATCATAATCTTTTGCTTGTATCATGGACCGAGACTGAATTAAACAGAAAGAAAACCATAAATAAGTAAGCTTTATGATCAATTGAACAGTTGGTGGCCCCATGAGTCACATTATGAACTATCAGGCGCCCCAAGAGCCACAGCCCTAAACAGAAAATCAAACAAGTTACTTTCTCTCTCTGCATTCTGAGTTATTACTGAAACTCTAAACGTAATTTAAACATTTAAATGTCACAAGTAACCTTATTTAAACGTTGGCAATACTCACCACGTGCGCGAAATAAAGCGCGAACAGGTTTATGGGAACGGCCGGGCAGAAGCAGGAGATCACGGCCACCCACATGAAGCTGCATGGCTCGCGCTCTCCGGGCGTGGGCGATGGCGCGCGGCTGAAACTGACCCGCGATGGGGAGCAGGGCACTGAGTAAATGTTTTCATCAGTCTGTTCGTTCTTGTCCGAGGCAAGAGACGCAACGAGGTGTGTATCAGAGGCGTTGTGGTTTAATTCTCTCTTCAGCCCTTTGTCTGAGATGTCAAGAAGTTTCTGAGTATCTCCGAAATCGGTGGACTGCAGCGCGGCGCTCTCGCGCAGGACTTGTGTCGCGTGACGGGCGTCCGTATTTATAGCCATCTCTTACAGAATAAATCTCCTTTGTGTAAAAACAACATAAAATTTAGCCTAAACACTTACTAATTTGTCAGCATAAGATTGTATTTAATCAAACTGTTCGCAGAGCAGCTCGAGCACACCTGTTATTGGACGTCCATCCACTTCATCAGTATTTACCACTCGCATCACTGTCTGGTGAAGTGAATCTAGACACTTGGAGTAAATCAAACAGTTTGCTTCGGGCATTTGTGAGGAGGACGCCCCACCGGCTCATCTGATTGGTGGACTCACACACGCGCATCCTTTATTTATTTATTTTTTTATTTGTTGTTGTTTTTTTAAACGCTTGAATAGAAGAAAATAAACATTAACATAATACAACAATACTCGTCCTGCGTCCTTCAGTCCAGTTAAGTTCAAGCGCATCCTTTGGTCCCTTTTCATAGACTGATGACGCGATTAAACGGTTATCATCATCGTAAACCATCGTAAATTAAATTACCTTTGCATCCTAATACAAAAAAAAAAAACGAGTTAAAGTCCCCTTGAAATCAAAATTGAAGTTTTTTTTTGTTTGATGTTATCCTATGGGTTATCCATAAGGTAGTGTGCTCCAAAACATTACATTTAGAAGATATAAGCATTCAAAATGTACCTATGTTTTATTTCTGCCAATCACCTGCACCTGCAGCTTCTCATCAGATTCAAATGCTCTCTGAAGCGTCCCCCCGCCCCTAAATAGATGCTGAAGTCATTTATTAACATATTTACTAATTCTGAGATAGGGAAACGAATCAGACAGTAGCTAAATATGCTTTCCATTGGAAACCTTCCAACGTTCTCTGTTGAAATCTATGGGTTCGCTGTGTCCATTTCTTTTACTGTCTATGGAGATAACCCCACTATTTAGGCCTAGTAATGTATAGCATTCCTATGAAAAATAAATGTTTAGTTTAACCTTTCAGTTAAAAGCTCGATTTTACATGTGATTCTATCTTGTCTGAAATTGTCAGTGTGATTTTGTTTACCTGACAGATATAGCAAAACCTACACAGACATTTTTAATAAAGAATTCACAAAAATAGTCTAATTTAAGCTGTTTTTAAAATCAACCCTGTTGATATAAACGCTTATGTGCTTACATAATTTCAATTAGTTTGGGGTACAAATATAAATTTTAGTGATTGCAATTTCAAAACACCGCTTCGAATCCACGACTCTTTTGTCCTGAATCAATGGTTCGGAGCGTGTATCACGTGATTTCAGTAAACCAGGCTTCATTACGTCATAACTGTTTCGAAATTTCAGTATTATGATATGACAATGACGATAATTGCTGAAGGTTTTTTTTTTTTGTTGTTGTTGTTTCTTTTCAAGCATGTAATAATAACTAAAAAAACAAAAAACAAAAACAAAAAAACCCCTCAAATTTCAATGGTTCACCGCTGGGGGGCGATGATTTCTGCCAACCCATGAATCATGATCATGAGTCGTCACTGAAAACCAATTAACAAGTATTTGTTGGTTTTACCTGATCTCTGATCAGTTTTATACATTTGTAGACGTTTTAATCAGTATAATCAAAATTAATAATGGTAGTTTTAGTCTCGTATTGCCCTGTTGAGCTGAGCCATTCAACAAACCCTGACAATTGATAAAATAGACACTTGATAATCTAATATGATTAGATAATTGCATTTGAAATATTTTACTTTTAAATAAAAAAAATTGCAACAGATTTGTCAAAAGTGTTTAGGTTTTTATGCATGTTTGGCCTGAGTTTTTGTTGCATTACACTGTTCTGGCCACTAGGGGTCACCGTAGTGTCGGTGTTTCACGAAGCATCGATCTTCCCACCAATAATAAATTGTGACTGTGTGAATCTAAGTATCTCATGAAATTTATATTAATATATATGCCGATTCATCATTTAGACAAGCAAAACAAACATTTTAAACTTTAATGTCATTACCAAATCCATTTTGGGGACTATTACCAAGTCATTTGTAACATTCCACTAAAAAAGCAAAGTCAGGGGAATCAACACACATCTGGCACTAATCATTACCAAAAGCCACACTCTCCCTCAGAAAAAAAAAATTAAAATCCTCATAATATTCCTCAAACAATGGCTTTGAGTCAGCCTGTTGAAGCCAGACAGTGATTCAGTGGTCTCCGTGCATCACTAATGCTGCTGCCTGAACCACAAATCATTCAGATGTAGTATGTGCACTGTACCCTTATCCCATGCTCAAACAGATTCAAAATTGTGAGCTAATGTGAATGAGACAATAAGCACCATGGTAACTAGAGACTTCAGTTTATTGGACACATGCAAGTTCCCCCTTTAGTTGTATGGCTGGAGCCAGCAGCTGTTGCAAAGGCTAAAATGTACAGAATATTATTTTTAATGATGGCTGTCATGCAAAATATCCAGAATACTTCAAATATATATTATAAAACTCATTTTCAGTTAGTTTAATATTACTCTCCTCCAAAAATTGAAATAAGTTTAAGAAAAAAAAAAAACATCCTGAATTTCCAGCTTGGTAACATTTACCAAACATTTATTGACTATTTATTTTTTCACTAAGAAATATTTTCTCCTTCAACATAAAATATCGTCCATCAAATATCTACAAACAGAGATGATCCAGAATCCACAGCAGTCTCAAAATGAAGTGGTGCATGCTGGGTAGAGCTGACCACAACAGTTCTTCAGCTGGCAGCTTTAGCGTCAGGACAGGCTCATAAAGTTTGCCAGGGAAGAACTGCAGTAGGTCAGCCAATATTCATTCATCAGAATCCACTACAATCCTAGAAGATAAAAACAAGATGGATTACTTTTCACAAATAATGCAAGATATGTTCCACTAACACACAGCAGTTTTCCTTCATGTTCTCCCTGTAATTACAGCATGCATGAGGAGAACGCGTCACATCAGTCATTTCCTGTGACAGAACAAAGAACCATCAAAATGAAAAACACTTCACTGGTTCAATAAGAAGAAAGGCCAGCTTGTCCTGAGTGTTTCTGACCAGTTCACGGGTCAGTGCAATATCATTTTGAATATTTTTCAATTCAGTAAAATGTTATGCCTTTCAAACGTAATGTAAAATACGTGATACATTTGGTTGAAATGAACTTGTTGAACATTAATTTATGGTATTATGTTTTTGTTTTCATAACTATGTAATTTCCCGGTATTATTGTCACTTTACTTAAGTAGATTAAAGAGTTCAAAAAAATTAAATCATTAAAAAATAAACACAATTAAAATGCATTACTATTTAATAAGTAAAATCTATATAAATAAGTAAAATCTATAATATATTTTACTATATATATATATATAAGGTCTGTGCAAAAATTAATTGCGATTAAAAAAATTGCGACATCCAAAATAAAATTCTGTGTTTACATAATATATTTGTGTGTGCTGTATATAATTATTTTGTATATATAAACACACACATGCATGTATATATTTAAGAAAATGTGTTATTCATATATAAAATATTTCTATAACATAGATTATGTATTTATAAATATATACAGAATTTAAGCGCAAAAAATTCTTAAATATATGCATGCATAGGTATTTATATATACAAAATAATTATATACAGCACACACAAATATATTATGTAAACAGTAAACAGACTTTTATTTTGGATGCGATTAATCGCAATTACCTTTTGCACAGCCCTAATATAGATATTTATTTTTAGGGTTTTAAATACATTTTTTTTTTAGAATTAGGGTAAGCAACCATTTCTACTGTTAAGGGCTGATTAATATTAAATATTACGAATATTTAGTCTAAGCTCATGTAATAGTGTTAGTTCACTCAAACATATATTATCTCATAATTTACTCAGACTCGTGTCATTCCAAACCTGTATGACTTTTTTTTGTTTTTGTTCGTTCTTACAATGAAAGTCAATGGTCACCAAATATGGCTGGCTAACAACATTCTTCAAAATGTTTTCTTTTGTGCTCAGTCAGTCAGTCGTACAGGTTTAGAACATGCAGTTAAATGACAATATTAGATTACAATACCCCTTTAAGCTAAACTACAATCTTATTTGACATCATGGAACTTATTACTTGGGTAAGAAATTGACATTTATCCTTTAAGATTCCCATTATTTATGGGCTCTAGTGGTTTCAGTCAGTGCATTCCTTCCACATAAGCGGCTGCACATTTGTGAAGCATCACTGAATTTAATCGAACGCAACAATTTTGGCAATCATGATGCTCGAGTTTCACAAAGAACGCCTGTCATTCCCAACAAGAAATGCTGAGATAAACTCGCAGAACATTCCAGTTTACATACATTTCCCATCGCACAAGGAAATAAATAAGTGGCATGCTGAATCATGCTAACTACGACAAAGATTTAGGTTTCTCGCACTTTCCATCTTGCTTCCCTCCCTCCCTGAGCTGCGTTTGGTAATCATCTACCATTCTTTCTCAGTTCTCCGTGTCCCTCGTTCATTCCACCCTCCCCCATCCAGCAAGCCGGCGCAGACATGAATCAGCAGGCATTCGGGGTGGAGGCCAGAGGACAAGGTAAGGCCTTGAGAGCACATTTCAGACATAATGTCTATGATCTATGATGCACAGAACAATCACAAACACGATAAACAGTTTGACTATTACGCATAACTCAAATGTTTCATTCTCACGTTGGCAGCTTGAAGGCACAATTCACCAAAAAAAAAAAAAAAAGAAGAAAAGGACAATTCTCTCATCAGTTACTCACCCCATGTCTTTTGAAACCCATATGATTTTTATTCATCTGTGGAACACAAAACAAGATCTTTATAAGAACGACCAAGCTTCCCCTTTCCATATAATGAGATTAAATGGTGACCATTTTATTAAAACTTAAGACTTTCAGTCTGTCAAGCACACTTTGAGGTTGGTCCCCATCCACTTACATTATTTCAAACAGAGCAGCACGAACATTCTACAAAATATCACCTTTTGTGTTTCCATATAACTATTAAAGATAATCTGTAAGGTGTTTAAAGATAACCACCTACTCTAAACCAAACCGACGGCGTTAAAAGCAAATGCGCGATAAAAACACATTTACTAAAGCAACCAGGCCATCTTTTATTGCGACTCGTTTTGTACCATGTGAGCAACAGAGCAAGTTTACAATGTTAGAAAAGACATATGGAGCTGGTTATGTGATAAACATCAGGCACTATGGTAAAAGTAAAAGCTGCACTATTCATTATTAAAAGATTGTGATTCTGATTAAAACACCTACGTGATGTAATTCCTAAATGATTCAATGATTCGCCTTGTGTATTAAACCGTGGATAAAGTGAGCCAGAGAGATCAGTTGTCATGTTTAAGTCTGAAACCGCTTCACAAAAAGCCTTTTCAACCACACAGTGTCATTATTTCTGTCTTAAAAAAAATTAAAATCATTACAGAAGTGTCGAGATAAGTTTATAGCTCAGATTCAGTCTACAGAAGCCTTTTGAAAGTAACTTTGCGCTTGAAAGCAAAGATTGTGTCATTATATCGTTTCACCAGTAGGTGGCAACAAATGGCTTAAAGTCCCTATGAAATCAAAATTGACCATACTTACTTTGTTTGCCTAAATTGATCGTTGTGGTGAACAATTAATACATGCAAGTCAATCCACACAAAAAAATTTTTTGGCTCCGTAATCTTTAATCAAATTTTGAAAATGCCCCTCCCCTCTGCACTGGAGGACCTTGCCCGATGATTAGGGTTGGGTATCGTTTGAATTTGAACGATTCTGATTCCGATTCCTTGTTTCGATTCCGGTTCCTAACGATTCTCAATTCCGATTCTTTTAAGAGGCAGGGTCAAAAAAGTTTAGCTAACCTTGCTAACCAACGGTCTTTCGGAAGGAAATAATCCTTTCTGAAGGAAATACTCCTTCTGTCACAAATACTCCTTTTGTCACAAATTTTGCATTTTGCCGCGATTTCGGTTTTTTTAGAAAAGTGAAGCCACACTTTGGACCGCCGACATAAGCTACTCATGTTCGACTCGCGCGGTTATGCCAACACTTCCGGTAGACGCTTCTTCGTTGGTGTTGTTCAGCGGTTTCTTCTTCCGCTCGGCGGACTGTGAATATCGAAACTAGGAATCGAAATTTTAACTTTTGAACGATTCCGGGAAAAACGAAAAGTTAGTCCCGGTTCCAATCGATACTCGATTCTCGATACCCAACCCTACCGATGATGTAGGCTTTACGGTTTGGGTGTCTCCTTAACATCCATAACCACGCCCCTCCAACTGACAGCTGCTGTGTGTTAGCGAGCGCCGAGCGAGCATTGATTGACAGCGTGTGTAAACTTGTGTCATCCTCCATTTCAGAATGAAACACCTATTTTTCTAGATCCAATCAGGTGCTAGTTAGAAAAAAAAGCCACGCCCACTATTTTGCCTCATTTAGTATTCCGTTTCTCTCCGAAATACGTCACAACACTGGAGAAAAGTCGTTTGCAACTTCCGGTTCACGGGGACTTTAAATGTATTTGTCATTCGAGATTCATTCAAAAAAACACTGTTTCATCCAGCAATAAAACAATTTTTTTTTAATAATTCCTACAAATAAAACCTTATTAAATAGCAATTAAGATTTGACAGAACCTCTAGTAAACTCCTTATTTGGTTTAGTAGTCTGTTCAAAATCTGACATGGGAAAATCGTGATAAAACAAAAAAATTGAGATTCAATATATCCAGAATCGAGCAGCTCTAGAAAAACTGTTTTGAGGTCATAATATAGTCTTGTGTAATTCTTTATTAACCAATAATCTGCCCATGCAATCATGATTTGTGTGAAAAGGAATACAATTTTTTAGTGCCTCAAATTTAAAATTTTGTGAATTTTATTTATACAAAAATAATGAGTTTTGCAAAAAAAAAAAATTCATGACATGACTAGTTTGTGGCCTCTACTCTTTGTAAAAAAAATCAGTAAATTATTTCTAGTATTAGTTCTTATTAGTGTGTAATATACAGTATATATATATATATATATATAGTATCTCAAAACTTTTGACTCACTACATGCTATATGAATCACCTAAATAAAATGAATAGTTGATTTCAGATAAAGAAATATGCAGGGGTGTCGCAACAGGACTAGCAAATTAGCCTAAAAGAACTGTACTGACAGTGTTTGAATATCTGAACACGCTCGTCTCGTTCCCCTGTCACCAGTCGATCTATTGATCTGGTCTGGGTGTACACAAGCTGCAGTGCGTGAATGGAAAAGGGAAACATTAAGGTCAGCTCGCTACTGCTAAGTGCTAACACACTAGCCTACATTGTTAATACAAAAAGTGTCTTCTGGTACCAAGACGTGTTCGACCCTCGGTATCTAAAGCGTTCGCACAAGAACAAACAATTAAATTGCTTATCTTCAGCCAACATGATCAGTAGGCATACACAAGCATACAGTTAAACTCTTACTTTGTGCTAATGCTGATATCTTTCCTCAGGGCTGACAAAGTGATATCTATGAGCACACAAAGGACTGAATCAGTTAGTGTGTGCGTGAACTGAGGAACAGGGTGGGAAGATTTATCCATTGCTCTTTGCCGTTTAAGGGCGGAAAGAAACACTCACATCGCACTGCAAAGCCCGAGGCTGAATCAGATGTGACCGAGTACTGACTTGCCATGGATTTTGCAGATAGGGCAAATGGTGGCCATTTTAATGCACTGCCCTCAATACAGAAACATGCCTTGTGTATTTAAAAACGTGTATTCCTTTTCATGCAAGAAAAGATCAGTTAAGGTCTTTGAATGCGAATAATTATCTTGCTTGATGGCATCTCATCATGATAACCGTTATGGTGCACACGTACTTCACCATTGAGATCATCCATATAAAGAAATGTGGTTGCGTCAATTTTTTATTACAGATGATGATTCAGATCCACAACAGGGTGAAGTACAGCCCGGGTTTATAACCTGATTCCTCATACATGAGAAAAAGGCAGCCAAGTTTGCTCTCTGTACCTGCATTATGGTACTGTGACTTTCAGACGAGCTGTCTATTTTTAGACGCCTGGTTAAAAAGTGTTGACTTGCTATACTAACCTAGCAGAAAATAAAACCAATAATATAGAGCCACAGATACATAAATGTCACGTAGAGCGTCTTGTCAAGGTCTTTGGCTGATATGCTTCGTCAGAGTGACGTCTTGGAAAATACTCAGCATTTGAGGCCTGCTCTGCTCTCTACATGTCTGTTTTAAATATAGCTTAAAAACAACATTCTTATGTAGATTTCATTGACAAACAACATAAAATAAAATAAAATGGTGAACCATGCCAGTACATTCATTCAGTGACATTCAAAGGTTATTGCATTACCAAGCACAAGTTGAGGGTAACTAACTTATATGGTATCACAGGATAAAAAGGGCACATATTATGCAATGATTACTACTATAAATACAATTCTGTTAGACTAAAAATAATATGTATATGTATGTTTTATACTTAAAATACACACGAAAAACTACAGTATTGAGTATGTGACGTATTAAAACATTATATATAGGCCTATATAGTTTGTTACGTCACTTCCTAACCAGCAAAACCGATTGTAACGTCAAATTTCGAGCACAATCTACATAGATTTCCTCATCAGAGGTGAATGAATTACATAAGAAATGTTCTTACCCAACCAAATGAGGAAACACACTTTAGCAGACACGTTGGCATCTATGCAGCAATAAAAAAAGGACTGACGTGATTGTACTGAATAACTATCTTATATTTGCTCTCAACATGTCTTTGGATTACATTTTTCTTGAAATAACTTTACACACACACACAGATTACACTGACACCGGCTTGCGTCCTCGAGTAAAGGCTTTAGTAGGCTGGAAGTTTGGCCGGTATAATGGAATGAAACTTATGTAATGACCTCCGCCCGGCGTCCAACATATTCGATGATGGCCTGTTCTAATATTATAATCTTTCGGGGTTTTTTTATGGCGAAAAGAAAAAGCGTTCGTAACGTTATACCCCAGAAGCGGATTTTTTCAGCCCCACCTAAGTGAACTGCCTCGCCTTTCCCCGAAGCGAATAAAGCTGTTTTATCTCGAAGCAGGCTGCGGATTAGATTCACTACGGATCTGTGGGTAATGTCTGAAAAGTTGATAGATTCAAACGCTCACCTCGCATGTAAAGAGATTCCTACGTTTTCTCCTCTCGCTCTCACGTTTACCGGCGTCTGCGATCAGCTGGCAAAGGGGGTGACGCGATTAGTAACAGCTGGCCACTGGATCTGCGACGTCAAGGGTTCGCTATGACGACTGACTTCCGTAGATTATAACTGACTTCAACTTCAGCCAACGGTAAGCCTCGACTCACAAGACAGGGGGCGGGACTAAACCGGTTCCAACCAATTAAAACGTCTCCTGCTCATAGACGATTCGTTTTCAGCCAATCATCTGTACATGTAAAAGTTTACTTAACCGCCCCCAAAGTTATTTTATTCTATTTTATTTTCACTTTACACAAAGTTATTTTATTCTATTTCATTTTCACTTTTTCGTTTTACATATTTCACTTTAAATATGTACTTCATTAAAGTAAATATTTTTTTTTAGAGATTTGGAGTTACTAGAGGCTTCAAAAGTGGCTTGTATGCGAAATTTTGCAAACAAAACAAGTGTTTATTTATTAATTGTTTTTAAAAAATGTATATAACAAACCAATATTTATAGTGCCACAAAGGTCTGCGTCTGTTAATAAAATGTCATTTAAAAATGTTTGGATGGTAGTTCTCTTTATGGTTCCCTTCTGTAACCTTTATTGCTGTTACTAAGTTTGGCTGCTCAGCACTGATGGCCTTGTTGAGCCAAAAGCAGATATGTATTTATTCTTTCGTATACAGTTGAATAAAATTAGTGATGATTAAATATATTATGCGTGTTGTTACTCCATTGCAAGTGCTCTTATGGTCTATAAATGTGGAAAATATAAAACCGTTGGCTTTTCCCCCATTCCCTTTGGGCACATGGGAGGAGTTCGGTTTCCATGGAGATGCGTCATCACGCTCAAACGACCTTCACTTTGATAGAACGCCGAGTTCTGTCGTTTATGGCTGTTGATGAAATAATATCTCTTTTTAATGCTCATTAAAACGAAATTTGTATTTAAAGTATATTCAAAGTCTTTACAAGCAATGTTCTCGTTTTAAAGTGCTGGGAAAGCCGCGAGTAATGGCTTCGTTTAGAGAAAAACGGATTAAAGGTGCTTCTCAAACAACAAACACGCGGCAGGAGATTTCAGATAAAAAGGGATTTCACGTCCCACCTTTGACTGCCACAATGAAAGAGAGCAAAAAGAAAATGAAAGACACAACAAAGGAGAAAAAGAAATCGAGGAATTGTATCAACCAAACTAAGGATTCAGGTAAGGAGTTGGTTTTAAAAACTGAACCTGGTCATTGATGCAATAAATGCTAAGCAAGTAACGTTAGCTAATGGAAAACATGATAAAGTTTTTTGCTTTTAGTATGAATATGTTTGCCTTTAAGCCTCTTGAACCACAGCCTTTAAGGTGGTGACCATAGACCTCTATTATATGACTAACACAGACAAGTACGGTTTGACCTAAAAATATCACATCCCCTCACACCAGTTTGTGCACACACATCCCTTTAAGGATGTTTAGGTATTTTTTTGGTACTCAATGCATAGGAATAGTAATTTTTCAGGGCTACCAATGAAATAATATATATTTTTATCCATCCTCCCTCCAGAGAAACTACAGACAGAGCAGTGGACCAACGGAGAGATAAGTGATGCTCAGGGCAAAGGTCATGCCAAAGCCAAAGAACGAAAGAGCAGCAAATCCAAAAACCCCAAGGTAGTATCAGAAGTGGCTTTGGCTCCAACTGAGGAGGACAAATCTGATCTGACCCACCCTGGACAGGACAGCTTGAGGTGGGAAGGAGCTCTGGAAGACCCCATTGCAGAGGCCCAGCGGCTGGAGGTCTACAGAGCAAATCGCCGTAAGCGTTACATGGCATCAATAACACTCACACAGACTCAAACACCTAAAAATGAAATACACAAAACAACCCTGGAGTTTTAACATGAAGAACTTTGTCTTATTATCAGTCTACTATCATGTGCAGAGT
Source organism: Pimephales promelas (assembly GCF_016745375.1). Next base: position 15,663,375 of record NW_024121210.1, read on the forward strand.
CTGAACAGGTTTTGAGGGTATTTTTTGGTGTTATTAATAACATAACTGTAGTTGGAAAGTTCTTTAGGCCTGAATAAGGATGGAGGCCTAGTGCATTATATTGTGCCTATACATCGATCTTTGGTTTTGTTACCACTTTTCATGCGTCATATAAGCTGTTCAGTTCATGTAGTCGGCCATCTCTGAATAATTTTACAATATATTGAAATAGAAAAGAGTTATTTTAAGCTTTGGTTAGCATGAGAGACTTCTTTCAAAAACATTAAAGCACCTTGAATACGTATATTCTCACACTCTTGAATCAAACAAAACACTATAATTGATGAAAGTAACAAAGTCTAAACCAGAAAAACATAATACTTTATTGCTTTTTAAGGGTTACAGATGTTTATGAGCATTACTAACATGTGCTGTATTTAAAAAAAAAAAAAAAACAAGACCATGAATGAGTAACAGTGACTAAAACTGCCCAACCAGTGCAAATGATACACTGGTTTTGCAGCACATTGTAATGTTTGTTCTGATATAAATAACCTTGTGTGTGACTGTCTTCTGACTATTATCATGGCGGCGACTACATTCAAACAATTCATTCATCTAAAACGGTCATGATAACATTATAAACTCTAAAATATGGTTGCCATCCTGTGTTCACATCTTGTAGTGGGAAAGGACCTCTTAACCCCCCTGGACCTCTTAGTTTAAGGGGTCACACTTGGCTCCTTCTCGGTCAAAAGTGACTGAAGCCTAAAAATCAATGTAATATATTTGTTTAATAATATTTTTGATTATTATTTACAATTTTGAGGGGATTTTATGATAGTATGCAATATTTATAAAATATTCTCGTGAGCTATTTTTTCCCATTAGAATATATACATATATATATATATATATATATATATATATATATTACAAATATTTCATTTTTTATTATTTTTCAATAAATGCAATATTTCACATTTAAATAGAGTGAATGCTTTTAAAATCCTTAAAAAAAAAATATAGTACCATCTGGATGCGTTAAAAATTAAAATAAACCACCTGTATCGCTCCGTATAAATATACAGAGGTTGTTTTTTTAGATAATTTATTAGTTTTATTAGGTTTTGCATTTAGATACATATATTTAGATATTTTAAAAGAACTTTGTCAAAGTTTAGATATTTTTTGTTAGATAAGTGTCAGGTTTTGCATTATGATTACAATCAATCATTACAATTTTTGTTATTTAGTAACAAAAACTAACAAAATAAGGAATGGATAGCAATGATTCTTTATTGCTGTGTGTTTTTTTTTTCTGATCAGTTCCACTGAAAGATTCTCTGAGTTTTCCTATTTCACATTCATTTCCAATGTCGGCCATTTCTGACCGACGAAGGAGCCACGCGTGAAGAATCATGTTCGTGATTTTTTGTGTGTGTGTGTGTGTGTGTGTATTTTTACATAGCTAATGCGGCAAATGTCACCAAGTGTCATCCCATTTCGATGAAGAAATTGTTTTTTGTTGTAAAATTCAAAACGTAAAAATGTTCGGCCTTTTCTGAACGAAGAGGCCTAGAGGGTTAAAGGAGTAGTTCACTTTAAAAAAAAACTTTTGCTGATAATTTACTCACCACCATGTCATCCAAGATGTCCATGTCTTTCTTTCTTCAGTCGAAAAGAAATTAAGGTTTTTGATGAAAACATTCCAGCATTTTTCTCCATATAATGGACTTCAATGGGAACCAAACGGTTCAAGGTCCAAAAGACAGTTTCAGTGCAAACTGTTCAAAGGGCTTTAAACGATTCCAGACGATGAATAAGGGTCTTATCAAGCAAAACGATCGCTCGTTTAATTAATAATTAATAAATAACAAAGTTTAAGTTTTATAAACTCAAATGGTCGCCTTGCTCTGTTCTGTGATGCACGTTCGTGACTCTCCTGTTCAATCTCATTCATCAAAATGAACAAATCTTTTTTCGTGTCATTTGATTCATTCAACGAACGAAATGAACAAGTTGACTCGGGAAAAGATTCGTTCGTTTTGATAAACGAGTTCGAACAGGAGAGTAAATTATCAGCAAAAGTTTTTTAAAAAGTGAACTACTCCTTTAAAGGGCTCCTTTCTTTGCATGATTTCAGAAATGCATTATAGAAATCCTGATAGAAAAACCGGACCAACATGGAAGTCATAACAATAAAAGTGATATTGTGCTTATCAGCAATATCAGTCTGTACATAATGACAAAATGTCAAGTATAGTAAAGCTTCTTCTCACCTTCCTTTTGTGCATATTATGGATAACTGCTATGTCTCAATAATAGCAATAACATGTGTGTGTGTGTGTGTGTGTATAAAAACTATAGGCAGACCATCTAGTGTACTTGATAAAAGGATCTTTTCAATTCTCATGCGACAGCTTCTTTCGTTCTAAGCCCTATTTCATGGCCCACATTTCACCTCCAGATTTGGACTGTCGTATATGACCCATATATCTCTGCACAAATTCTTGCTGATAAGAACAGAAGTGAATTATGAGGATTTGGAAGCAAAAAACTGGGTTGCGTGGTAGACGAGATAGAGAATAAGAGGCGATATAAGAGAGCGGCTCAGCATTTCTTTTGTAATATGCCCTTTTGTAACATGCGTCCCCAGTTCTATTATATTTACTCCCGCTTTTGTGACCGCCATCACATTCAGCATCCATCGCTCTGTGTTCATCTAATCCTCCTAAGCGCTATGATTGGATGTGCGCTCAGTGACTGTCTGTTTTTCCACTACCCATGCTTCGTTTCACAGCTTGATAAACAACTACGCCACCTAGACGCATCAAGCACACAGTATGCCAATAGCGACTGTACTTAAGAATCTACTTTTCCATTAGTAAATAATGTACAAACCTACGGAGGCGTATTGCATTCACTTGAAGAAAAAAAAAATCTACTCTGTTTTTCTGAATTAACGAGTTAATTTTTCATGAGAAAAAAAAAATTTGCTCTGTATTTCTGAATTAATGAGTTAATTTTTCATGAGAAAATAATTTTTTGCTCTGTTTTTCTGAATTAATGAGTTAATTTTTCATGAGAAAAAAAATTTGCTCTGTTTTTCTGAATTAATGAGTTAATTTTTCATGAGAAAATTTATTTTTGCTGTTTTCTGAATTAACTCATTAATTCAGAAAAACAGAGCAAAAAAATTTTTCTCATGAAAAATTAACACGTTAATTCAGAAAAACAGTAAATTATTTTTCTTCAAGTGAATGCAATACGCTTCCGTACAAACCAGATACGGAAAAAAAAAAAATCATCTTTCATAAGCTAAATGTTATCTTAATGAATAATAATAATATACGATTGAAGCATTGTGTTCATATTCAGTATTGAAAAAATGTGCGTCTGACCGGTCTTTGGAACTGCAGCAAGAACAGAATAAAAGCTTCGTTTAGCCACACTTGGGTAGTGGGTTTCCTCTCTGAATATCCATGTTCAAATGGCAAACTCTCTGTGAACTGAGTCGAAAGCTCTTTAAGGGACATACTGTAATGTACTGGCCTTTAGAAATGTTACAAAACATATTCTGAGCAAAGGCATGATTGGATGGGATGGACTGTGGACAGAATGGCTGAATTCGGATCATTCTGAGTTCAAACTGTTGTCAGTGGTCACATGGGCGGCAGCTGCAGCCAGCTAATGTCATCTGACCTATAACAGAAAAGGTAAAAACATTAACAATACATTAGAGCTCTGACAGTATGTGGTCGCATTTAGAACCAAGTATGAAATGAATCGTTCATTAAATGTTTCAAAAATTGGACTCTCACATTAGAAGAATCCATATCAGTTGCATAGAAAAAGTATCTCCATACACTCTCAGAAAAAAGGTACAAAAGCTGTCACTGGGGCTGTACCTTTTCAAAAGGTAAACTTTTTTTCCATTTTAGTTGCTAATATGAACATTTTAGGTGCTAATGTGAACATTTTAGGTGCTATTATGTACATTTAGGTGCTAAAATGTACATTTTAGGTGCTAATATGAACATTTTAGGCGCTATTGTGAACATTTTAGGTGCTAGTGTGTACATTTAGTTGCTAATAAGTTAATTTAGGTGCTAATATGTACATTTTAGGTGCTAATATGAACATTTTAGGCACTAATATGAACATTTAGGCACTAATATGAACATTTTAGGCGCTAATGTGAACATTTTAGGTGCTATTATGTACATTTAGTTGCTAATATGAACATTTTGGTGCTGTTATGTACATTTAGGTGTTAATATGTACATTTTAGGTGCTATTATTTACATTTTAGGTGCTAAAATGTACCATTAGATTAAGGTACCAATATGCACCCTTAGGTACAAAAGTGTACCTTTTGAAAAGGTATATCCACAGAGACAGCTTTTGGACCTTTTTTCTGAGAGTGCATACTTATGAAATACTTACCACCCTTATTTTAATAAGGGTGGTGCCCATAGATATCCACAATAAAGGCTAGATGTCTCGTCTACACTGCTGGCCAATGGAGGTCGACGTCCTCACCTGGCGGCCATCTTGTCACAGGCAGCTCGCTCACTCGTAACATTGTGTTTCAATGGTGCATGTACTTTTTAAATAACCATAACTCGCTCAATTTTCTACAGATTTTCAAACGGTTTGTTTTGTTATAAACGTCAAAGATGTAGTTATGACACTGCATACTTATGAATAATAAGTGTATAAATAAATAAATAATCAACCAGAATTTTAGCCACGTTAATAACGTTTGTAAGAAACCAAAGCGTTTGTAGTTCCGTTAAGATTTCAACGAGATAAGAGTATTTGTGTTCGTGCTGATCACTCATCTTACATCAAGAACCACAGAGCCTGCCAGAAAGCTTGCCTGTGACAAGATGGCCGCCGGTGATAATGATAGAGACTCCGCCATAAGACATCTAGCCTTTATTATGGTTCAGTACATGTCTGACCATTGGAACGAACCAAAAAAAAAACTAGAAAATCACATTCATGACGATTTTATTTCCGTGAGACCTTTGCCAACTATAGTATATAGTGAGAAAGAATGTGATTTCGGATGCAGCCATTGTTCAGGTGAGCATAATGTTTTGGCTCATCTGTGTATACTATAGTGATTTGTGTAAAAAAAAAAAAAAAAGATAAACTAAACAATAAAGAAATACTAACATTCTTTGTTGATTGCCAAACAAAAAATGGAACCCAGAAGGAGCTAACTAGATTAATGCTAACTAGCCAAGACTGTATCAGTTGTTTAGAATGATGAATAAAATGAATTATGAATAAATTGTGTGCACTGAATTTGAGTTCTCACTCACTCTGCTTCCGCCTTTGTTATCACTCTTCCTTCTGCCAACCTTTCTGCCACAACAGAGACAGCCGGTTCAACATTCAATCCTGCTGCCGCCACCACCTCACCATGCCTGTTTTTAAGTACAAAGCCGATATTTCACACTTGAAAGAGAAAACGGCTATAAAGACTTCTTACAAGCTTCTTACTTGAGGTAAAGTGCCAAAAACTTCATGTTCTCAAATTTGCCTTTCAGCACCAACTCAGTGTATCCCTCCCCATAACCTGTGCAAAATGAAAAAAAAAAATTTTTTAGCTTACCTCAAGGGCATCCAAGATGTAGGTTTCTTTGTTTCCACAGTAGTTTCAATTTTGATATTTTTAGGTCAAACCGTTCGTGTCTGTCAGTCATATAATGGAGGTCTATGGTCACCACCTCAAAGAGCATGCACAGAGAAGTCCAAATTAAACATGATTTAATGACTCGTAAATGTAAGTACACATTGATGGTCTAAGACACGAAATGAGCAGTTTGTGTGAGAAAACGAACAGTATTTATATCGTTTTTACCACAGCCATAAAGCTCCCGCGCCCTCAGATCACGTGGACGTGGCTGTGGTTACAGGAGGTAAAAACAATATAAATATTGTTTGTTTTTTCACACAAACCGCTCGTTTCGTGTCTTAGGCCATCAATGTGTACTTCCATTTACGAGTCATTAAATCATGTTTAATTTGGACTTGAGGTGGTGACCATAGACCTCCATTATATGACTGACAGACAAGAACGGTTTGACCTAAAAATATCAAAATTGAAACTACTGCGGAAACAAAGACACCTACATCTTTGATGCCCTTGAGGTAAGATAAAACATACCAAAAATTAATTTCAAAGTGAACTATCCCTTTAAGAACATAATTACATACAAAATACTCATGTTTTACAATCCTTAAAGCATGTCGGGCATGTAAGTAAAAGGCTGTACCCGTGTAACGAATGGTTCTCCCAAGCAGGACGGTCCAATAGAATGGCACAGAGTTTAGCTCCACCTCCCTGTGCAACATGCTGAGGGCTGCGATCCTTCCTAATAAGGCAAATGTTATAATGGTGTCAAAGCAACGTTTCTTTTCATGCTTGTAATTAAAGACTACTTGTAGTGATGCAACAAAATAATTTTTTACTCAAGTTTTCATTCAGCCAAAAACCAAAACTGATAACGAAGTTTTGGAACTTAAATTTGAGTAATTGTTTAGGGTGTCCGGTGTCATTTCCCTGTTATAGCTTATCCATTTACGCTAACACAGTAAAACGCGTCTTTGAACAGTTTGATTCAATGAATTTCCATCAGTGAACCTAAATATTCTGCAGGAGCACAAATTTTCAGTGCTTTGTGGAGCATAAACCAAAAATTCATGTTTTGGCCGGTCCATCACTATTAAAGTCTGTTTAGCTTTCCGGTGTCTTTATGCTAATGCACTTCGACAAAATGACCAGATGTACACATCTAAAAATGTTTGATTACCATGTGCCTGCGCTATCTGCCAGTGGCCGATGGACACTTTCTGGCCTTTTGCCATTTTGAGAGGAAAGCAGGTCAGATCTCCTGCGCAGTAGACGTCTGTTACGTTGGTCCTCATGTACTAGACAGACAGGGACACAATTGACGAGTTTGGAAGTGTAGGGAGATTATTTAAACTCATAAAATCATAATAGTCATAAACACTCACCTCATCCACAATGACAAAGTTCTTCGAGTCCATATTTATCGGACTCCCTTTCAAAAACTCTGAATTGGGATTGACACCTTGTATTGAGATAATAGGGAGACGAGAGCAGAAAAATTGTTGTTCCAGTTATTTTAATTGAAGTAGCACTTTGTTCTTACTAGTTCGACTGTACATACCAATTCCAACTATTAACACATCAGCTTCAATTTTAATACCGCTCTTCAGTTTCACCGCCTTGACCTGCGGAAAAACATGCAAGTCATCATAATAAACTGGATGAAAAATTCAGTAACACTTCATTTTATTAGTGTCCCTGTTTCATCTACTAATGCTAACCCTAACTGTTAAAGGGATGGTTCACTTTGAAATTAATTTTCTAGTATGTTTTTAGCTTACCTCAAGGGCATCCAAAATGTAGGTGTCTTTGTTTCCACAGTAGTTTCAATTTTGATATTTTTAGGTCAAACCGTTCTTGTCTATCAGTCATATAATGGAGGTCTATGGTCACCACCTCAAAGAGCATGCAGAGAAGTCCACATTAAACATGATTTAATGACTCGTTAATGTAAGTACACATTGATGGCCTAAGACACGAAACGAGCGGTTTGTGTGAGAAAACGAACAGTATTTATATAGTTTTACCTCTTGTAACCACACCCACGTCCAAGTGATCTGAGAGTGCGGGCGCTTTGTTGCTGTGGTAACCAGAGGTAAAAACGATATAAATTCTGTTCGTTTCCTCACACAATCTTATGCCATCAATGTGTACTTACATTTACGAGTCATTAAATCATGTTTAATTTGGACTTCTCTGTGCATGCTCTTTCAGGTGGTGACCATAGACCTCCATTATATGACTGACAGACAAGAACGGTTTGACCTAAAAATAACAAAATTGAAACTACTGCGGAAACAAAGAGGTAAGCTAAAACATACCAAAAATTAATTTCAAAGTGAACTATCCCTTTAAGTGCATGTTGTTAATGTAATATAACTCACTACTTTTGTTTGTATAAGGCAGCGGCTATTTACACTAAGTTTGATGACAACACAGGTTAGTGTTACACTGTAAAAAGGACACCTTAAAATAAAGTATAACAAAAGTGATGCCATCATCCAGTTAATTGTTCTTAATCTATTTCAGTTAATTAACCTCCATGGAACGGACTTATGTTGTTTAAAAAAAAAAAAAACACACACACACAACAAGTTGACATTACCCTCCTATTTTCGCCTTGGATCTCTGCGACAGCGTCATTCATGTAGAACGTCACCCCTCTCTCTTCCAACATCTCAAAGAACAAGCAAAACAGAATAAGCGGGTCATCATAAAGCAGATAAAACACATATAGAAATAATGAGATGGTTGTATTGGCCCTTATCACATACCATCATGGTGACCTTCCCTATTTCGGGGCCCAGAGTCTTCTGATAAGGGAGTTCACTGCTTCCAATGACTGTGACACTACTGGCCATATCTATCATATACGCCGCTACTTCCATGCCTTCAATGAAACATATCCATCATATGTAATCACCTTCACCATAGTCAACCGATAACATTACGGATATGCTGGGGAGAGTGTGTTGAGTGTGTGTACCAATGAAGGAAGTGCCTACGACGACTGCCCTGCAGCCCATACAGGTGTAATGGATGCTCCTGGCATCCTCCGGTGTTTCCAGCATCAGCACGTTTTCCAGATCTGCACCTGGGCAGTCCAGGCATTTTGCTCTGAAAAAACAAAGATCAAGCCGTGTGTGTTGATGAAAGTTGACTAAATGATGAAAGTAATCCTGTATCTAGACATGTAAAATGTAGATACTATACCTGCATCCTGTTGAAATAAGGATTTGGTCATAGCACTGGGTTAAGCCATCATCAAATGTCACTGTTTTCTTGTTCGTATCTATCGATAAAGCCTGCACAGAGAAAAACTCTGAGAGATCATATGTCTCTTGTGGTAGAAATGAGAAAGAACACAAGATTCACTCTCACCTCTTTTTTCAGCCAGACCTCAATATCGTGCTCGTGGAAAAAATCCATTCTTCTCATTAAGAGACTTTCGCTCTCAGCGTCCATTACCTAAATCGAGATTAAACTTTAAAAATAAAACAATGTAAAAAATAGGGCTGTGCAAAAATTAATTGCGATTAATCGCATCCAAAATAAAAGTCTGTGTTTACATAATATATTTGTGTGTGCTCTATATAATTATTTTGTATATATAAATACCTATGCATGCATGTATATATGTATTTAAGAATAATTTGCGCTTAAATTTTGTATATATATATATAAATACATAATCTATATTATATAAATATAAATATTTTATATATGAATAACACATTTTCTTAAATATATACATGCATGTGTGTGTATTTATATATACAAAATAATTATATACAGCACACACAAATATATTATGTAAACACAGACTTTTATTTTGGATGCGATTAATCGCAATTAATTTTTGCACAGCCCTAATAAATAAATAAAAATGATGTATATATATATAATATGTGCTGTGATGGCAAAGCTCAGTCTTCAGTGTCACATGATCCTTCAGAAATCCTTATGATATGCTGATTTGCTGCTCAAGAAACAATTATTTTATTATTATCAATGTTATCAATATACTGTATCTGTGGAAAAAGATTTCCAAAACAATCAGCATATTCTTATTTAATACTGAACATTTGCGCCAGTAAACACGACATCAGAGACGAGAAGAGGGAGGGACGTTATTTCGATTAAAGATTACGAGGGTGCATTCATTTTTATTTTATTTTTTTAAGATAAAATGATGCGCACAGGTAAATCATTAATAATAAATACTGCAATATTCCATAACAAATGTCAATTTTGATTTCAGTTTGTGTGTTTTTGAGTCTTGTTAACATTTAACATTTTCTTTCAGTTTTCAAACATCTTGTGCCTTACCTTACTGAGTCTGGTTTTGTCATAAGGAAGGAGATCGTCTCTAGATACCATAATAATCCTGCCGCCATAGTTTTCTTGCCGTAGTGTCTCAGCACACATCAAAGAGGCTGCGCCTGTGCTCAACAACACACACCAGTATCCAATAACATTAAAGGAGTAGTTCACTTTAAAAAAAAACTTTTGCTGATAATTTACTCACCCCCATGTCATCCAAGATGTCCATGTCTTTCTTTCTTCAGTCGAAAAGAAATTAAGGTTTTTGATGAAAACATTACAGGATGGACTTCAATGGGAACCAAACGGTTCAAGGTCCAAAAGACAGTTTCAGTGCAAACTACAAACTGTTCAAAGGGCTTTAAATGATTCCAGACGATGAATAAGGGTCTTATCAAGTGAAACGATTGCACATTTAATAAATAAATAACAAAGTTTAAGTTTTTATAAGCTCAAATGCTCGCCTTGCTCTGTTCTGTGACGCACGTTCGTGACTCTCATGTTCAAACTCGTTCATCAAAATAAACAAATCTTTTCCGAGGCAACTCGTTCATTTCGTTCGTTGAATGAACCAAATGTAACGATAAAAGATGTGTTCATTTTGATGAACGAGTTCGAACAGGAGAGTCACACAGAACAGCAAGGCGACCATTTGAGCTTATAAAACTTAAACTTTGTTATTTATGTATTAAATGAGCGATCGTTTCGCTTGATAAGACCCTTATTCATCGTCTGGAATCGTTTAAAGCCCTTTGAACAGTTTGCACTGAAACTTTCTTTTGGACCTTGAACCGTTTGGTTCCCATTGAAGTCCATTATATGGAGAAAAATCCTGTAACGTTTTCATAATTTCTTTTCAAATGAAGAAAGAAAGACATGGACATCTTGGATGACATGGGGGTGAGTAAATTATCAGCAAAAGTTTGTTTAAAAGTGAACTACAAATAAAGGAAATCTGTATCAGACATTTTTCTCTCACCTCCTCCTAGGAGCACCACAGTATGTAACACATCTGGATCTCTGGCCCCCATCCATTTTATACGTTTAGGCTGACCCTGAATCTGCACAGAGAGATTTTTATTTACATTTTACTGTGAGAAGTGTATTTTGGTTTTGGTTTCATTCATTTTATGTGGAAGATAAAATGTCTATATGAAGGTACTTTACCCTTTTCTTTACAGACACATAAACTTTCTTGTTTTCGACTTTAACCTGTCAAGAAAAAATCTGATTAAATCATTTCAAAATGTTAGCATGTACAGTAACGCTCAATATTTTGAATGTATAATAAATTATCTATGAATCATATTTAAATGATTTATGTTTAGCAGTACAAAAGTGTATTTTAGTTCTGTGTGTATTGATCTATATCCCAGTGCCTTGTAGCAGGGCAGACAGTCAGTCCCAGGATACTCCTCCAAGTCACCAGTCTTCACATTGAAACAGGAACCATGCCAAGGACAGCGGACCCTGTGACCCGACAGAACCCCTGCAGAGGAACAGGAACACCCCCTGTAGTGACGCTTCACCTCTCACGTGTTATTTATATACAGACACAAGTCAGTTGCACCAAACTCGATTTGGTAATGCGCTACCTTTGCTCAGTGGCGCGCCATAGTGTGTGCATTGGTTACTGATGGCACTGTACATCCCGTCACAGCGTACCAGCAAAACATTGTGCTCACCCACCTCAACCTCCATCATTCTAGATCACAAGAACAACACAGTCAAAAATCGTAGCTTTATACGACACAAAATACAAAAATACAGCTATAAAAGCAAACCTGATGTATCCTAGTGTAAATGTTTCCCATTTGAATGTTCTTTCATGAATAAATATGTATATTATAAATATAATGCACATGAACATGACATTTCTATGGGACCTACTCTCCATCTCTGAGATCTGACTCGTCACATACGACATCTGTCACCTCTTCCTCTGGATCCAAACCAGCCACTAAACCTATAATCATCAATGCCACATGATATCATCACAATGATTTCAACCACACCACATTATGAATTAGATTGTGAAATGTCACCCAAATAAAGTAACCTGAAACCCTGGTCCACACTCTTGCTCAAAAAATAAAATAAAAAACAATACTAAAGTAAAATATGATTGGATGCTTACCTGATTTTTTCTCAGACATCACAGATTGACCAGTAAGAGTAGACTTTCTCCAGTAATTTATTTTTAAACTATCCCCTCTGTCGACAGCTGTCACACAATCAAACTCTTGGGACGGCTGTCATGACCGTAATGATCGGTTCACAAGCCCCTAATCCAGGAGACCATTCCTGTCCTTTAGACATTTCATCATTCGGATGCTCCAAATCACTCATGAAGTTGGTTACTCCAAAAAAAAAAAAAAGAGGTCAAATTTAGAGTTTTGTGGGTGGAAAAGGAAAATTGAGTTTTTTCAAAAGCGTAAAGTGTTTCCAAAGGATTGCGTAGAGTGTATAGAGGGTATTTAGTAGTAAAAGAGCAATGCCATTTGTTGTGGTGTGACAACAGAAGAGAGAACGGCTGAGCAAGCAGCACGCCACAATAGACTTGTGCATAGGGCAAAGTGCGTGACTCTGCACCTCTCTCTGAAACACTGACGCTCGTGCTGCTCATATGCTCCTTTCAAGATACAATTGATATTAGTAGGTTTATATTGACAAATTGAAAGGCTACACTATATTTACTATCAAGTGATCCAGTCATTCACAGCTAAATCAACATCGTGGATCAAAGTTGAAACCAACATTTACACTCTCAGAAAAAAAAGGTGCAAAGCTGTCACTGGGGCAGTACCCTATTGTACACAATCTACTAATATGTACACTTCAATTACCTATATGTACCTTTAAGGTACTATATTTAGAGGTAAATACAGTACAAAGATGTAACTTTTCAGCTTTTGTATACTGCATCTGCTCCAGTTACCTTTCTTTCTGAGATATTGTAATACACTCTATGTATAACTAACAATGCTGGGGTGTTTTTACCCAAATTTGGGTCAAATATGTACAAACCCCAATGTTGGGTTAAAACTTTCATTTTCAACTGTACATTTCATTTTTTAACCCAACATTTGGGTTTGTACATATTTGACCCAAATTTGGGTTGAAACAACCTAGCATTTTTTAGAGTGTACTGTTTCGGTATCTTACTTGTACAGATCTATCATTTATGAGAATTTTTTTTTTTTTCCATTCTAGCATTAACTATTTTGCATTAAATGTGGAAACAACAACTGGCATTATTTCAGCTGTAGTTTCTGATAGAGTATACAGTGAAATTCTTTATTTTTCCAGGTAAATAAATATGGTATACAATTTGTTCTGAGTTTTGTCTTTGCAAAAACTGATATACCCTAATGAGATGTAGGGATTGATATGGCAGATGGCTAACTAACCCTTTCGTGTCCCTGACGCACTGTTTTGGTGGCGATGCTTAGCACTGGAGGTGTCCTGCATCCTTCATCTACTCAGTCAAACCGTAAGTATCATCATATTGTGATGTTCCACCTGCATGTTTATATATCATTGACAGTATGCGGTGCAGTGATTTTAAAACATCATGTTGATGGAGGTGTACTTTAAAGATTCAAGATCGTCAGAGCCGTGAGGAAAACGTAACCTTCACGACATCATCATACGTTTCAACAGACTCATCTGTCAATAATCAATATCATATTTATTTAGATAATCATCATTTGCTGACATATTCCAATGCGCGAAGTTTGATGGGTGTGTAGAATAGTTGAAATCGTTGTGGAAACGGCATACATACAAATAAAATGTACAAAAGGATTAATAGACGTCGACGGGAGGATTGTGTGCTTTCTATGAAGAAGAAAACAAAATGGTTTGGCAACATTTGTTCGCTTTAAAGGGCGGCTATACATTCATTGCGATGTTTACATACGCCTGTCGCCGTTATGCATTTCCTGGGTCAGAATGTCCCGGATGTACCAATGACATAATGCTGATTTTAAACTGAATCATAAGCTGCTGATGCTGCAGTTGTAACAAAAGAGCCATTTTAAGATCCAGAATAAGAGGGAGCCATCTGAAATGTTATTATTGGTGCATAGAGTGACCACATCTTTGCACTTTAATAAAACAGCTTGGATTTATAGCATACACTTGTCAAACAAAACATTTCACCTTCTGAAGAGAAGGTTGTTTAAGTCCATGTGAAACGGAATTTTTGATTTATTGTGACATCATTCGGAGTAAAACAGAACAGTGCAACAGTCAAGGCCTGAAAGTAAAAATCCAGTTAGTTTTCTCCACAGAGGGAATTACAAACAATAACGTATAAACCTTTAAAAAAAGACTTAATGTGAGTTACTATGTTGTTAATCGATGGTATGTGTTTGTTGAAGCCATCTGCCTGCATTAACTTATTTTCTAAATAATCATGTTTAACTGTGATCCTGCAAATATTTTTTTTACCAGAGAATCAAATGACAGAGTCAAGTGAAGTGAAGTACTGCGAATGACGTCGATCTGGTTCCACATACAGTCTGGAACCAAGGCACTTTTGAAAGATAAAAAAAATAGAGGGTGGGATTTGATTTTAACACAAATCCTTGCCATGTCTAGCTGGTCTCAGACTGGTGATTGGAGGGGAGTGGCTATAGGATATTTTGATAGGGTTAGTTCACCCAAAAATGAGATTTCTGTCATCATTTACTCACCCTCATGTCTTTCCAAACCTGTAAGACATTTTTGATGAAATCTGAGAGTTTCTGTCCCTCCATTTCATTTCATTTGTGTATCGAAGATGAACAAAATTCTTAAGGATTTGCAATGACATGAAGCTGAGTAATTATTGGGGGGGTGAACTATCCATTTAATGGAAACTAATTTGTTTCAGGCTTTAAATGAATGGTTAGGCCTATAGTGAAGAAAGTGTGGTTACTTTGTATTGACATTTTTCAATTTAACTGCAAAAAGGAGCTGTTACCTGCCAACATCTGGGACCAATCCATGGATAGATCCACACTTGCCCAACAGGTGGAGAGTGTTGAGCGAAATGTAGCATTTTTGCAACAGGAACATCGGATCCTCCTGACCGGTCTACGGCTAGAGATACACAACCTGAAGAAACGATGCAATGGTCCGTCACTCAACCTCACTGTATAGATTCTCCATTCTCAAAAAGCCACTTTGCATTGTTAATCTCGTGTCTGTTAACTTCTGTCTCTACAGAGCTGAGTTGTGATCTAAGTAAAAGACCACCAGTGAGAACCCAAGAAGGTGAGTATAAAATCTCACAAAATTCCAGCTATTCCCACACGTTCCCTCAACTCCGTGTTATTATAGATATTGAGATGGAGGAAGAGCTGCTACAGGCACGATTGCTGGAGACAGAGCAGCATTTGGCTGAGCAGGAAAGTGCGCTGGTGCAGCTTCGGGTGGAGCTACGGAAAAAGGGGGCACTTGCGAGCGCTCTGCAGGTTCGACTTCGAGATGAAGAGCGGCGGTTCCTGGACGAGCTGAAGCGGCGCAGTCATAAGATCACCACGCTGAGTCGTGACCTCCGCAAGCAGACCGATGTGGCCGCTCAACTCTCTTTCCAACTACATTCAGCACACTTTCGATTGTATCACCAGGCAGAGGATTTTGAGGAAGATGATGAAGAAGAAGAGGATGATGGAGGTGCCATGCAGGTAGGACGAGCCCGTTCTCATCCCAAGGCGTCATAGACGACGCTTTTGCCGAAGCATGAACAACGCATTTATGCTTTGTATTCTTGTGTCTCTTGACTTAAAAAAAAAAGTAAAAACTCAATAAACAGCTGTTAACAAAAAAAAAAAAACATTCAACGCAGATATGAGACGCAGATATATATGGGGCAGAAGGCGCCTCCTAGTGGTCTAACCCTAACCCTACCCCAGACCTAAACCTACCATAACCGAAGCGTCTCATTTGATGTTAAAGGGTGCCATGTGCGTTGGATGTTCACGCTTTTACAAAAGTGTCATATATGAGAATGCGCTGGTAGGCACTATGGATCCGATGGATCTACTCATAATCTGACATGCAAATCAGTTTCATTATTTTACCTGTTCATAGGAATCGGAATGGACTGCAAATTCTCCATGGACATCTCCAGTGATGGCGGAAAACGCACGTCAAAGCCGAGCTTCAGGAAGGATGCGGAGATCGGAGAGAGTGAGGGAGTGCGTGCCCCGCGAAAGGGTGCTTGGGCCCGAGGAGCCCCGCCCCATGCCTGACCCCGCCCTTTTCCTTTATCCTTTCAGACATAGGCTCCTCCCCTTGCACAGGTCACTTGGAGATCCCTGGAGTGAAGGCGGACTTTCAAGGATGTCGGTAGCTCGAAAAGGTAGATTCAGGAACCGGCCACTGAGGGAAGACATTGGACCAGAGACAACAGAGTTATAGAGTGTAACAGTCCCTTTTTTCAGCAGACTTGGTTCCTGAGGTGTTTTTCCCATTCATTTTTTTCTATAGTGATTTTTCAAAAGTCTTTGTTTAGGAGTTATGATTTTAAGCCATGAACCAAACCAAACAGCTGCAATGCGAATCACAACATTACAAACTTTGATTTGAAGCAAAAAAGGTTTTGAAAATCTGACAAAAAAAGACAAAGCTGTGTACTTCACAGCTTTAACTACAATCCCATGAAGCATTACACATAACATAATTAAAATTAAAGCAGATGGAGGAATATAAAACTTGATTTGAAGACTTTAATTATGTAGGGAACCTACAGTACATCATTTGTGGTGCTTCATGCAGTGAAGTGTTCTTCTCTGATTGGTCGATTTCTCTACAGAATCATGGTTAATGTAGTTTTTCAACTGGAATTCTGCTTTTGAACACAATTAGTTAAAAAATGAGTTGAATTTTGGACTGGTGTCTTCAACAGAAGCATAATTAAACAAATTGAAGCTCACAGTAGATATGTCTTCAAAAAGTTATTCAAAATACATTCCCCTATGGAGAAAATGAATGGGATTTTGTCTTCCGGAACATATTAAGGTTGGATATGAAGATTTTGGAAAATTAGTCTTCATTGTAAAATCCAGAACACTCTAAAACTTTCCATTCAGTAATTATTTGTGTCAATGAAGTGAATTATTCTTGTCACATTAGACACACTTTAAAAGATGAGGTAAACTGGTGTATTATATTGCTTTTGTGTTTTTGGTCTCATTCGGAGCAGCACTATGACAGCTATGAATGTGAGGGATAGACTTACCATGATTTCAATGGCATCCGCTGTAAAAAGCTCCTATATCACTTATATTTTTCCATTGTTCATGTTGTCGAGAGTTTTTTCGTCTACTGAAATTTCTGGTAAAGATATTTTTGCAGTGTTTTGTCAGCAGTAAAATCCAAAAACACTTTAACATTTAAAATGAAATAACAGTACAATCTATATCTATCCCTTACAGCCACGCTTTCATTCACGTTATACATAAAAGATGGCGCTGCCGTGGGTCAGTTGGTAAAGAGCTTTATATGTAATGTATATGAAGTGAATCATGTTTTATTTATTAAATAATACAAAAATCTTCGGAATCGGATTAATGTTATTTTGTTCAGTTGGCCCTATTTATAAATATATATGCTTATACATTAGGTTTATAGCGTTTTCTGAAAGTTGGGATAATAACAAAAAAGGCTAAAAAACTGAATTTTGTTTTTATCAAGGAATCTTACAGTGCGGACAATAATCACAATATCATACATATATTAAATACAGCAGCAGTCATGTTGTTTCTCTGGTGCTGTATTGTAGAAACTTATAATTCTTGACTTGATTTTAAAAAAGTTCAATTTTCTAAGTGATATTCCATTGTTAAACAGATAGGATCGGAAGTACATAAAATTATAATGATTATACAAAAAATATTTTAGAAAATGTAATTTTGGTTTAAAGAAATGACATGTCAAGGTTGTGACATTGTATAAGCACAATTACTTTAAATGATAAAAATGTATTAAACTCAACAGAGTCTGTGTGATGTTGTTATGGAAAGAAATAAAGAAATAGGGTCTTCAGGATCAAAACTGACTTATTGTCTGATTGCCTGATTTCATACAGAGTAGTAATAATACGTCTTTTAAATATACATAGTTGTATATTTTTTCTAAGTAGGAATATATTAGGCCTGTGCCTGATATATATATTTTAATTTAATTAAGTAATAGTTATGGTCTGAGAACAAGTGATTTAATAGGGCTATTGAGTGATAATGTCATACTTGATAAAATAAAGAGAAAATCAAATCATATGGTGGACATTTGTGTGAAGAACATTCGACTGGGATATTTTCAACAAGGGCAAGTAACCTGTGGCACTTTGTGTCTATCTACAATAAATAACACCTTGTGTTTTGTTTAATTTTAATACAAATATTACAATATTAGAAATGTCACCTAGCTTAACCTCGAACATATTAGATTTTTAGTTCTGTGAAATGTTCTATATTTTGATTCATCCAAATTGCAGGGTATTTAAACAGTTTTAAGACGTTCAAAAATAAAACTAATACCATATGGGTATGACCCTACACGATAAATTAATAAGAAATTAAAAAGGATAGTTTAGCGAAACTCAGTAGCGTGTGCGCATGCGCATCAAGTAAAGGTGAGATTCTAACCGCAAAAATGCTTACATTGGAGAAGACACATACGAAGACGGTCGACAAGCTTCAGTTCCTACACAATGACGATTAGGCTACTTGTTCTCTTCGTTTAGTATTCGTAAGGTGCTCTAGTCCTTCCACTTCTCCGACTATTGTAGCTTTTCAAAGCAGGTCGTCCTGCACATTCCGCCGGTACTGCAGTACTCTCTCATAGCAGCAAACGCTGGAACAGCAGAGACCGAGAAACGCATGCGGGGAATATAGAATACTTCTGAGCGAATGTATGCATTGGGATGGATTCAGGAAGTCATGTCATGTGCTTTTTTTCTTCTTTAAAGAAACTGAAGAAATGAGTTACGATTTATCTGGAAGAGGAATGGGATGCAGGGAACTCCATCGAGACTCCTCCCCCCGAGATTGATGTGTGTATGGGGAGATGAAGGGCAGAGAAATGACACTATACATTGTGTTGCGTTTTGTTGGAGAGAGGGACATCCCTGCATGGAGCAACCGTTCTGCTTTCCCGTGGTTCAATGGAGATTTATGAGACAACAACAGGCACACTTATGAAGGAAATGAACTGTGAGAAGACATCTGCATGTGTAATATGACTTGCATTAGTTTCAAACATAGCCTACAGAAAAAAAAAATCCATATTATTTTAATCTATGCAATGTTTCTTGTCTTTTACGGTTAAATAAATAGCAGATACAACTATCCAGTCAACCAATGAATCTATATAAATTATCCTTTTGAAAATTTCTTGCATGCAAAATATAGAATGTCTTTACTAGATCCGAACATGTTTCAGCTATTGTAGACTTGGTAATTGAGTATGTCAACTGTCTGTCAGGCTTGTCTTACAGATTTGCCAACAAAGCACTGTTTTTCTAGCTGCCAAGGTCATTTTAAAATCACATTAGCTCTTATTAGCTGACTCACAGTGGGCTCCAGTATTACAGTTCTTGCTCTTTGGTAATGAAATGGACAACATGGGGAACATATTTAGTTGTTGCCGCAAGGTGTCTGAGATTATTAACGCCAAGGAAGTCGGGCGTCAGACTGAGGAGCTGTCTCTGCTGCAATCCCAGGAAAATAGCGATGTAGAAAGTCTGTCTCCTTCAAGAACTTCAGCTGACCTGCTGGCATCTCCAGTTCTGGACCAAGATCATCTCCTATTCCCGGACATCGTGCTTAGCAGCAGCCTTCGGGTCAGGGGGCTAGAACAAGATGCCAGAAGAGACGATGGAGTTGATCAAAGCAACCTGCGGAATGGAGAGCTGTTGGGGCCGCCAAGCACAAACATTGCAGGCACACATCAAGTACGCTCTATAGAGGATGAATGGCCCCTTCTGTCATCCCTATACAACATACCTGCAGCTCAAAACCGAATATGCACTCACGGAAGTGGAGCAGACACTTCTCTCCTCGGTCATGGGACATTTGCAAATAGTCAAACTTCACTTTCTGGTCCAGCTAGCACTGATGCCTCAAAAAGTGACATTGACATCAGAGAAGATGGTTGGACTCAAACAGAGAAGTACATCAGACACGAGGAATCTGTGATGCGCACAGAGGAGAACCAAGATTGTCCAAACAGTGCAGCACAAACACATCTGAAGATGCAACATGCGTATGGCATTACAACTGAAGATCCTTTGCTTCTGAAGACGCAAAGGGAAGCACAAGCCTTGGAACTAGTAGCACAACCGGATGGCTTTGAAGACCAAGATGCACCAGACTCGGAGCGACACGCACAGACTTCTGAGACGCTAGAGATGGATATTATGAGCAATGAGAAAGCTACAACTGCTGAGCTTCTTCTTTGTGTGGAGAAGAAAATATCTCATGTAGAGGAACCAGGCATTTCAGAGATTGGCTGTGGACTGGTGGAGCATGAGTTAGGGGAGACGGAGAAAAGCCTGTCCCAGGATTTGATTTGGAAAAAGACAGAAGTAGAACAGATGCAGTGGGACCTGGAAGCGCTAAAGCAGAGCACGGGGTTATCGCTGCAGGACTCTGAGCAGAAAACACTCGCTGTGACACAGGTAGAACCAAAAGAGGATCAGCGCTTCACGCTTTTTGTGGTTGATAAACTGTTTCTGGCCACTCCGAACTTTAAAGGTGTGTATTCTGTCTAGGAATGCACAATATACTGGTACCACACTGATTATATTAATTGTGCATGCCCCACTTTCTACAATCTTGTCATCTATTGCTTACTCAAGTTTAATGTTTATTAACACTAGTAACACTAGTTTTTTTTTTGTATTTTTTTGTATTATGTTTTATGTCATTAGTGTCTTTTAAGCCCATTTGGGCTGGGCATGTAAGTGCAAGACACTTTAATAAAAATAACTGAACTGAACTGAACTGAAGTAATTAAATAATGAATATCCATGATGTTGTGATGCCTGAATTCACTTGCAGCATTTCAAACATTTTAGTTGCTTTATTTAGACAAAATAGCATAACATTTTAATATCGGTTAGACATAACATGAAAATAATTATAGACTTTATAATATTTAGAAATAAATTAATTGTAACCAAATAATTAACAGCTGCACAGACCCTTGTAGTGCCGATAAAAATGTATGAATGTTTCTAACTCTTTTGTACCTGCTAGGTAATCCACTTTATATTTATATTCCTGTATTTTGCACGCAGCACCCAGCCCTGATATCATAACCGGTGAGCATGTGCCAGACAGCCCAGCTGACGGTATGACAGAACAGGTCGAAGACGACTGCAAAAAACAAGAGCTTGACATGGACCCATCTGAGGATGCAGGATTCACGGTGAAGATCCAAGCTCCAGGAACAGAACCCACTGATTTCCAGGTCCGTCTGTCCGTCTGTCTGTCCGTCCGTCCGTCCGTCCGTCTGTCTGTCCGTCCGTCTGTCTGTTTGTCTGTCTGTCTGTCCATCCGTTCTTCTGTCCGTCCGTCCATCTGTCCGTCTGTCTGTCCGTCTGTCTGTTTGTCTGTCGTCTGTCCATCCGTTCTTCTGTCTGTCCGTCTGTCTGTCCGTCTGTCCGTCCGTCTGTCTGTTTGTCTGTCTGTCCATCCGTTCTTCTGTCTGTCCTTCTGTCTGTCCGTCCGTCCGTCCGTCTGTCTGTTTGTCTGTCTGTCTGTCCATCTGTTCTTCTGTCTGTCTGTGCGTCCGTCTGTCCGTCCGTCCGTCCGTCTGTCTGTCTGTCCTTCTGTCTGTCCGTCCGTCCGTCTGTCCGTCCGTCCGTCCGTCCGTTTGTCTGTCCATCCGTTCTTCTGTCTGTCCATCCGTCCGTCTGTCTTTCTGTCTTTCTGTCTGTCTGTCTATCTGTCCTTCTGTCTGTCTGTCCGTCCGTCCGTCCGTCTGTCTGTTTGTCTGTCTGTCTGTCCATCCGTTCTTCTGTCTGTCCATCTGTCCTTCTGTCCTTCTGTCCGTCTGTCTGTCTGTCTGTCCGTCCGTCTGTCTGTCTGTCTGTCTGTCCGTCCGTCTGTCCGTCCGTCCGTCTGTCTGTCTGTCTGTCTGTTAGCCTATTTATTTAATGTCTGTCTGTGTATTTGTTCATCCACCCATCCATCTATCTATCTATCTATCTATCTATCTATCTATCTATCTATCTATCTATCTATCTATCTATCTATCTATCTATCTATCTATCTATCTATCTATCTATCTATCTATCTATCTATCTATATCTGTCTGTCTAATATCTATCTATCTATCTATCTATCTATCTATCTATCTATCTATCTATCTATCTATCTATCTATCTATCTATCTATCTATCTATCTATCTATCTATCTATCCATCCATCTATCTATCTCTGTCTGTCTAATATCTATCTATCGATCTATCTATCTAATATCTCTCTATCTATCTATCTATCTATCTATCTATCTATCTATCTATCTATCTATCTATCTATCTATCTATCTATCTATCTATCTATCTATCTATCTATCTATCTATCTATCTATCTATCTAATATCTATCTATCTATCTATCTATCTATCTATCTATCTATCTATCTATCTATCTATCTATCTATCTATCTATCTATCTATCTATCTAATATCTATCTATCTGTCTGTCTTATATCTATCTGTTCTATCTGTCTTTATTGCACTCAAGGTGTCACCTTTAGCAATGGTGCAAGAAATTAAGCAAGTGTTGATGGACCGAGAGGAGACCTGTCGGCGTACCTGCTTCTCCCTGCAGCTGAATGGAGTCACTCTTGACAACTTTACCCACCTGACATCCATACCAGGCCTTCAGGAGGGCTCCATTCTGAGGGTTGTCGAGGGTAAGCCCCGAATATTACCGCACTAAATCACATCGTTATAGTTAAACTTTCACTGGAAACTTCACCTAATAGTAAACTGGTTGAAATCTTACATTTTAGACGTATGTACAAGTAACAAATAGCCTTAAATCTGTCTTCCCGCTCCCCTTTTAATTATGCCAAAGAGCAGTACAATGTTCGAGAAGTGCGTATCCATTTATGCCACATCAGGGACCTTTTAAAGAGCCTAGACCTTACTGATGGCTATAATGGAGTGGAGGGCAGCTCTCCATCATTTCTCAGCTGTGTCACAGAAGATCGTATGGAAGGTAAGAGGACAGTCTTAGGATAAAATACACTTAGGTAGGATAGCAGGCTTAGAAGTTAAGATAAGATAACCTTATACAGTAGACCTCATGAGACCTGTAAATAATACAATGAATTTAAATCCCAGAGAGCGGCAAACCTAAGCGAATAGGTGACGGGTTGAAGCGTGTCAGCTTCCGTCCTCCAAATCACATTCTTCCAGGCTCTAGGGAGCGTCTGCTGGTACCTCTGCAACCTCATACAGATTTTGGGAAGGTAGGAATTGAGGAACTTTGACAGTATAGCATTAAAGGGATAGTTCATTTTGAAAAGTCATTTTTGGTATGTTTTATCTTACCTCAAGGGCATCCAAGATGTAGGCGTCTTTGTCTCCACAGAAGTTTCAATTTTGATACTTTTAGGTCAAACCGTTCTTGTCTATCAGTCATATAATGGAGGTCTATGGTCACCACCTCAAAGAGCATGCACAGACAAGTCCAAATTAAACATGATCTAATGAGTCGTAAATGTAAGTACACATTGATGGCCTAAGACACGAAACGAGCGGTTTGTGTGAGAAAATGAACAGTATTTATATTGTTTTTACCTCCACAGCCACATCCAAGTGGCGCTGTTAATTGTCCAATAGGGAAAGCGCCAGAAGTGAACTCTCGCGCGTGCCGTGTACCTCACTCATTGTTTACACAGAGATTTCGGAAGCGTTAACCTTCACTGTGAAGATCTAAACCTATTTAGATATGATGATTTCGTTATATCAACAGACAACGTTGAATTTTTTCCGCAAACTCGCGAGATCACTTCCGGCGCTTGCGCAGACTGAAGCGCCCGCGCCCTCAGATCACTTGAACATGGCTGTCGTTACAAGAGGTAAAAACGATATAAATACTGTTTGTTTTCTCACACAAACCGCTCGTTTCGTGTCTTAGGCCATCAACGTGTACTTCCATTTACGAGTCATTAGATCATGTTTAATTTGGACTTGTCTGTGCATGCTCTTTGAGGTGGTGACCATAGACCTCCATTATATGACTGATAGACAAGAACGGTTTGACCTAAAAACATCAGAATTGAAACTACTGCGGAAACAAAGACACCTACATCTTGGATGACCTTGAGGTAAGCTAAAAACATACTAAAAAATTAATTTCAAAGTGAACTATCCCTTTAAAAATGAAGATAGCATATGATAATATTTAATTGTCCGTCTTTTTTACAGTCCTTAGAGTGCTTGAAGGTTCTGACCATGAGTAGCTGGAATCCTCCTCCTGGAAACAGAAAGATGCATGGAGACCTCATGTATCTCAATGTGGTGACCATGGAAGACAGACACTTCTGTATAACAGCATCAACTCGTGGGTTCTACGTAAATCAGTGAGTTACAATGTACAAATTGCCTTTGCCCTACTAGAAAAACCCAATGCATCGATTTGTTACATATTTTTATTTTCACTTAGATCCACGACTTACAGCTTTAATCCAAAGCCAGCCAATCCTAGTGCCCTCAGTCATGCTCTGCTGGATCTCCTGGGTCATATCAGTCCACTTTTTAAGAAGAACTTCAGTGCCTTGCTGAAAAGGAGGTATGACAGTTTTCAGGACAAGTGAAAAGAGTACAACAAACTGTGCTAAAATTAAAAATATCTAAGTAAAACTGTAAAAATTGTAAAAAAAAAAAATATATATATATATATACCATAAACTTTTAAATCTTGTTTACCGGCAAAATATGTTCATTCGTTGTCTAAATAAAATGATAAAACGAAATATGATTGTTTTTCTTGTAAATGTAATAGAGTAAGTAGAAACTACTCATCTTCTCTCTTATTTTAGAGGGTCCACACACCCCTTTGAAAGGATTGCCACACCGTTCCAGGTGTTTAGCTGGACAGCTCCAGCACTTGACCACACAATGGACTGTGTCCGAGCAGAGGATGTCATCTCCTTCCGCCTGGGTTATGAAGAACATGTGCCTGTTCAGGTAAAAATGTTGAAAGTCAGCGCACAAGCCAGTTACACAAGTAGTTTTTCACTCATTCCTCTGTGTTGAACAAAGGCCCGGGACTGGAATGAAGAACTTCAGGCCACAAGAGAGCTTCCGAGAAAAAACGTGACTGATCGTCTGATGAGGGACAGAGCGGTTTTTAAGGTATCTTCTTTACCACTTATCATATGTGTTCAACTTTGAATCAAAACTGGCTTTTACAGTTCCACAAATGACTTTTTGGCCCTGTTTACACCGGGTGTTAAAGGAGTAGTTCACTTTTGCTGATAATTTACTCACCCCCATGTCATCCAAGATGTCCATGTCATTCTTTCTTCAGTCGAAAAGAAATTGAGGTTTTTGATGAAAACATTCCAGCATTTTTCTCTAAATACTGTAATGGACTTCAATGGGAACCAAACGGTTCAAGGTCCAAAAGACAGTTTCAGTGCAAACCGCAAACTGTTCAAAGGGCTTTAAACGATTCCAGACGATGAATAAGGGTCTTATCAAGCGAAACGATCGCTCATTTAAAAAAAAATAACAAAGTTTAAGTTTTATAAGCTCAAATGCTCGCCTTGCTCTGTTCTGTGACGCACGTTTATGTTCGAACTCGTTCATAAAAATGAACAAATCTTTTTTCGTGTCATTTGGTTCATTCAACGAACGAAATTAACGAATTGACTCGGGATAGTCATGAACACGAATCACAGAACAGAACAAGGCGAGCATTTGAGCTTATAAAACTTAAACTTTGTTATTTATTTATTAATTGAGCGATCGTTTCGCTTGATAAGACCCTTATTCATCGTCTGGAATCGTTTAAAGCCCTTTGAACAGTTTGCGGTTTGCACTGAAACTGTCTTTTGGACCTTGAACCGTTTGGACCCCATTGAAGTCCATTATCTGGAGAAAAATCCTGGAATGTTTTCATCAAAAACCTTCATTTCTTTTTTTCGACTGAAGAAAGAAAAAAATGGACATCTTGGATGACATCGGTGTGAGTAAATTATCAGCAAAAGTTTTTTAAACGTGAACTACTCCTTTATTAATACCAAGTGTAAACAACAGGGCCGTTCTGATCTAAAATGTAACATCAGGAACATTTTCATTGGCTGTTTCTAATACTGACCTTTTACTGACTTTATCAGGCTAACAGTGATTTTGTCAGCACTGCCACTCGAGGGGCCATGGCAGTGGTAGATGGTAACGTGATGCCCATCAACCCTAGTGAAGAACCACGACAGCAGATGTTCATCTGGAACAATATTTTCTTCAGTTTAGGCTTTGATGTGCAGGACCAATACAGAGATCTGGGAGGGGAGGCTGCGGCCCATGCCGCCCCTGTTCTGGACCTGAACGGTGTGAGGGCTTATTGGGCAGTGGATCAAGAAGAGCTCTACCTGATTGGCACTGTAGTGTTCGATTACCGCGGCTACCGCGTCACTGCCCAAACTATCGTGCCGGGAATTCTTGAGCGTGACCAAGCACAGAGTGTTGTCTATGGCTCCACTGACTTTGGCAAGACCGTTGTGTCCGATGACAGGTAAATGCATCATTTTTAAAGGGATAGTTCACTTTGAAATTAATTTTTGGTATGTTTTATCTTACCTCAAGGGCATCCAAGATGTAGGTGTCTTTGTTTCCGCAGTAGTTTCAATTTTTATATTATTAGGTCAAACCGTTCTTGTCTGTCAGTCATATAATGGAGGTCTATGGTCACCACTTTACACATTTCAAACTTTTTGAAGGTATCTGGAGCTGCTTGACAAACCCAGTAAGAAGCTGCGAGTGCAGCGCCACCTAGTGCTAAACAAAGATGATACAGCAGTAGAGTTGTGCTCCTCGGTGGAGCACAAGGGCATTGTGGGTAATGATGGTCGGCACTACATACTGGATTTACTTTTTACCTTCCCACCCGACCTCAACTTTCTTCCTGTGGAAGGAGAGGATTTAAGTCCCGTGTGTAAACAACTGGGCTTCCCAAGGCTACATCCTCATCGCCTAGTGTGCCTGAGACAGGAACTCACTGACGCCTTTGTGGAGCACCGGTAATTATATTTACCCGTCTTATGATTATTACACAGGTGAACCTGTCAAAAATATCACAATTCACCCAAAAATCCCCCCCCAAAAAGAAGAAATCTTTCATCCACAGTTGAGAATGAAGCCTATTTTAAGATAATAAATACTTTTTATGATCTTAAATAATAATTCATTTCCATATTACTTTACACATTTATACCTCATTATTCTTCTTTAATAATATGGAAGGATGTTGCTGGTGCTTTTAAATAATTATTTTTAAAAATAATTATTTAAAAACAATTAAAAAAATAAAAATATAGAATTTAATAATCGCGATTAATCGCATCCAAAATAAAAGTTTGTGTTTACATAATATATGTGTGTGTGCTGCTTATAATTATTTGGTATATATAAACACACACACACACGCATGTATATATTTAAGAAATATGTGCATGTATATATTGCATGTATATTTATACATAATTGATATTATATATAAATATTAATATTATATATATAAATAACACATTTTTCTTAAATATATACGTGCATGTGTGTGCATTTATATATACAAAATAATTATACGCAGCACACACACATGTATTATGTAGACACAAACTTTTATTTTGAATGTGATTAATCGCGATAAATCATTGCCCAGCACAAAAAAAAAAAGCGTATTTTTACTTTAATACAGTTAAAGATTATCTCAGTAATGTGAATCCAATTAGAACCATAATTGAGATTATCATATTAATAATTATATAAACTTAATAATAACGTCCTGCCACATTAACGTACTGAGAATTTTGCTGAAAATATTTTGCTTAATTTTCAAAATATCAATGGTCCTCCTGAATACAGGCATTTGGTGAAATAGGATTCTTGGCCTGGTCTTGCCAGTTTTTGTGAAAATATTGCTAATTTTGGGTATAGCGATTACAACTGAAATGCACAGCATGAGAAAAACTCTACATCATGATGTAAATATTAACCTTTTAAGCTGAATGATCTTTTTATATGAAATGCCACCAGATACCAGATGTTAATGGAAACTGTCTCTCAAAGTACTGAGCATGACAAAGAAATCAAAGATGTTGG
Source organism: Pimephales promelas (assembly GCF_016745375.1). The sequence continues at coordinate 15,691,663 of NW_024121210.1, forward strand.
CAAATCTGCACTAAAGGCTGATCCAACTACTACGCCTCAGCTATCTTCAACATCTCCCCCACTCCCAGACCAGGATTCAGAGGACCTTTCCCTAAAAACTTCTTCAATAAAGCATATCTTCTCCTCCCTCAGGAAAACTTTTGACATACATTTCAACCCCAACATCTTCTGTGCAGGTGTGTTTCTGTGTTTACCTTGCAGCTCTTTTGGCTATACACATGAGCAGCATATTACACGTGTATGGATAAATATGAACATTTCATTACTAATATTTTTGTTCTTTTATCAGGTGTACGTTTCCCCAAGGAAAGTGCAGAAGATATCCAGAAACAGAAACAACAGTTAAAGGATGCTGCAGTCTTCCTCATTTCCAATCAAATCCCCGCATTTGTAAGTTGCTTTTTAGGGATGTGCGATTAATCGTAATTGATTTTGGCTTTCAACATTTATGAAAACAACTAAATCGAGGTAAACCGATTATTGTGTATTATTCCGCACCTTCCTTTCCTTCACAGGTACTTTCTTTCCTCCCTAAAAGCCCAAATGTAACATCCAAACAGCCAAATAAGAGAGTATTGTAAAATACAGTCTACTGTTGCTAAATTGCAGGACATGTTTGATATTAAACAGTGTAATCAAAAGCGCATTAAGCCACAAAAGAGACACTGTTCCCCAGGTGCCTTTCTTTATGCGTGCTTTGAGTCGGAGCCGAATGCGTATGATGGGCTTCAATAGACCTTATTCAGAGCAGCGCCATGACAGGTATGAAAGTGAGGCTGTGAGGGATAGACTTACCGTATTTCCAGTGGCATCCGCTGTAAAAAGCTGAATAAAGCTCCTAGATTACGTACAATTTTCCACAACTTATATTGTCGGAAGTTTTTTGTCAAAGATATTTTTCCAGTGTTTCATGAGCAGAACAATCCGAAAACACATTAAATAACAGTACAGCCCATTGAAGAGATGCATGTCTATCCTTCACAGCCTCGCTTTCATTCTCATTAAAAATCAAAGATGGCGCTGCCGTGAATAAGGCGTCATAACGCGTACACACAACCCAAAACAGCAACATGGTGTCGGCCCAGATCCGGCAAATATGTCAAAATGCCTTTCCACGTAAAAACAGTGGGTTATGGCTTAACTGCACACGGTTGAGAAAGAAAATGCGTGTCTGTCAGCATTTTGGATCCGTGTATTAACTCTTAAAGTGACAGCAGCCTAATTTACCTGCTGCTGTTTATTATTAATGATAATCAAACAACTATCTTGACCTGAATAACTTAACTAGCTTTAAAGGGTTAGTTCACCCAAAAAATTCTGGACGATATATGGAAGAATGTTTTAATCAAACGGATCTCATTCCCCATTGACTACCATAGTAGGAAAAAATACATACTATGGTAGTCAATGGGGAATGAGATCTGTTTGATTAAAACATTCTTCCATATATCATCCAGAATTTTTTGGGTGAACTAACCCTTTAAAGCTAGTTAAGTTATTCAGGTCAAGATAGTTGTTTGATTATCATTAATGATAGACAGCAGCAGGTATATTAGGCTGCTGTCACTTTAAGGGTTAATACACGGATAATATTAATATTCCTTTGTGTACAGCAGAACAAATAAACACATAGAGGTTTGGAACAACGTGAGGGTGAGTAAATACTGACAGAATTTTCATTTTTGGGTGAACTAACCCTTTAATAAGGATTAATCTATATTTAATGTGTACAGCAAGACTGTGCAATGTTATTTTACATTTGATTATTCAATTTATTTATCTGAATGCGAGTACATCTTCCTGAAAAACGTACTATTTAGTTTTGCTGAAGTACTGATAATTGTGAAATTTTTAAATTTTTAGCTACTAAAATCGTGAAATAAGACTAATCTGAGATTATATAGCCCACCAATAATCGATTTAAATAATTGTGACCAAAAATGTTTGTGATTATGGTTTTTGCCATAATCGAGCAGCCCTATTGATTTTTATTAGGATTGGAAGATATAGATAAGGATATAAAACAGATTATCCCTGATGTCTGTCCTTGTGTAACCCCGAGCTGAATGGGAAAAAATGGCATCTTTATCTGTGTGTGTTTGTAGATGAAGAGTTGCCTTGACCACACATCAATGCCAATAGACGGCGTCACTCTAACCGAGGCTCTGCATCAGCACGGCATCAACATCCGCTACCTGGGCTCTGTGCTGGAGAATATTCAGAAGATACCCCAGAAACAAAGGCTTGATCATGTCTATGTAAGTGTGTATTTTACTCATACCTGTCACGTTTTCTGTTGGTTCCTTGGATTTTTAGTTTATCTTCCTACGGCGGCGTCCAAAAACGTCGGCAGCGTTTGTGCATGAAGGCACCTCACAAAACTAGTGTGGTTCAATAACCAGTTTAATGATCTACAGCAAAATAGAGAGAGCTTTTGTATCTATCTGACGCACCCACCGCTAGCCTAGCTTAGCACAAAGACTGGATGTAAATGGATACAGCTAGCATACTAATCCCAAATAAGTGACAAAATAACGCAAACATTTTCCTATTTAACATGTTGTGATTTGTATAGTCACAGAGTGTACAAATAACAAGGTCATAGGAGACACAGCCATCTTTTAACCGTATAAATATTGGGAACTATATTCAGGCGAAGCACTGCTACTTGAGCGGAGGGATTACCGCAGCACCTGAGACGTAGCAGAGAGTTCGTTCAGAATCCGAGTATAGAGTCAACAATCACTAGATCGTAAAAGCATAGTTTACAATCATGGGTGTTCGTTGTATTGTAAAGAGCTGCGACAATAAATAGGAGAGACCATGATGTTTCATAGAATTCCAACCAAAAATAGGATTTGGTTCAGCTGTAATATTAGTTCCCAATATTTATACGGTTAAAAGATGGCTGTGTCTCATATGACCTTGTTATTTGTACACTCTGTGACTATGTTTGTGTCATTTTGTCACTTATTTGGGATTAGTATGCTAGCTGTATCCATTTACATCCAGTCTTTGTGCTAAGCTAAGCTAGCGGTGGGTGCGTCAGACTGAGTTACAGCACGCACGGAGATGAAAAAGGTGTGTGTGGACTTATCTAACTCTGGGGGATACGGTGAATAAGCTAAAGTCCCAAAAAGTCAGAGTGATCCTTTAAATGTAAATTAAAGTTGTACCACTAGACTAACTTATTTTAATCTGAAGAGAAGAACTAATAAGATGTGTGTGTACGACGCCCACTATACAATTATTACATTTGAAAAAGTAACTTTTTTGAACCTCTTTCAGAGAATTGCACTCTGTGAGCTGATCACCAGATGTGCAAAACATCTGTTTAAGACGTATCTTTTGGTGAGTGTCCAGAAATTGCTTACGGTATTTAAATGCTCAGTGGGATATCATCACAAATATAATGCTATGACACTCCTCAGGCAGTGGAACCATCTGCCCTGTCCGCCTCCGTCAGCCATTTCCTCAACTGCTTCTTGAGCTCTTTTGCCGATGCCGGAGTCATCCAGCAAAACGACAAGTTAGCTTCTAGACGCAGGAGTCGGAGAAGGCGGAGTCGTGCATCTGTGGGCGGCACCGTGACTGTCTGGGCCAACCTCACTCCCAGTGACCTTTGGGAGGCCATCAAAACTGAGGCCCGGGAGTACTACCATTACAGCCTGCCCTGGTGAGTGACCAGTTCTCTGAACACAAATAGATGGCGCGCTGTGATTTGATACGAGTGGGATCTCGTCTCCTTCTGGCAGTGGAAGTGTGGAGGAGGCCGTGGACAAATGCAGGCTGCAGAGAAACACCCTGCTCAGAGAGATCGCCATCAAAACTGGCATTCAGGTACTTCAGATTGAGATTATTGTGCTTTTTTCTCACCCCGATAACTACCCCATCTCTATCTCTCCTTCAGATTCTTTTAAGAGAGTATCACTTTGATTCTGAGCACAGAACGGTGTTCACTGAAGAGGACATCCTTAACATCTTCCCCGTAGTAAAGCACATCAGTCCCAGGGCCAACGATGCTCTTTATCTCTTGCGTTGTGGTCAGTCTCAGGTCCAGAAAGGTGAGCACTCAAAGTAGCTCTCAATCTGGGGACTTTATCTGGATGAAATAAATAAATAATATATAGATAGATAGATAGATAGATAGACCAGACTATCACACTGAACTACTATATATAATGTTGATTATAATAATGCATAATAATGCAATTTGTGGGTCCTGATATTGCCAAATGTCTGATGTTACCAATAAAAAGTGGCCAACATTATTTTTTAAATATATCTTGTCAGTGAAAGCGTGCAAGCATATAATCTACAATAACTCAGTAATTTCAGCTTCAGAATCATGAATATTGTTATTCTGGTTTTACCATTTTCCTTGGGTTACAAACACCAAGTCCAAGCCTATTCATTTAATGATCAAATTTAGCATTTTAATCAACAGTACATTTTTGGTTAATCTTTTACCATATGTCTTGGAGTATCGTATCGCAATAATATTGTATCGTGATATGTATCGAATCGTGACATGAGGGTATCGTTACACCCCTAATAGATAGAATTTTATTTTATTTAGTATTTTTATTTTTGACATTGGAATGTATTAGCAAAAATCTAAATAAAAGTATTTATTATTTTTTATAATAATAATAATAACAATAAACTATTTTTATCGAGACGGTAACTCTAAGGCACTTTAAATACAATAAAAAAATTAAAAAAGCAACAATTGATATACATGAGCATAAAAACTGTTTTTTTTTTTTTTAGGATTATTTTCTGAATCAAAACGGCAAAAGAAGCCTTTATTTCAAATAGAAAAAAATGGGGAAAAAAATTAAAAATGCATTAATGTGAAATTAATTTAAAAAAACACCTCTTACTGACCCAGACTTTTGAACGGTAGTATATTTTAAACAAAAATAACATTCAAACAATCTTTGTTCGTCACTAGGTTGCTTGAAAGAGGGCTGTGAGTTAATAAGCCAGGCTTTGGGTCTCTTCACTAATGTCTACGGGGCTCTGCATCAGGACGTCTGCGTATGTCTGAGGCTATTGGGACGCATACACTACATCCTCGGAGACTACGCTGAGGTATCACATGCTCCAAAATGACATTGAATAAAGAACTCAATAAATGACATTTTGAAATGAAATTTGTATTTTATGCTGCCAGGCCCTCAGTCACCAGCAGAGGGCTGTGCTGATCAGTGAAAGAGTCCTGGGAATTGAGCATCCCAACACCATACAGGAATATGTACGTAATCATCTCAGTGTAAATTAAAAGTATGGTTTACTGTAGTATCATACAGTTATGCTGGTGTCAATATACGAAAAGTTGTTTCCTCTTTATGTAGAAGCACCTTGGTCTGTATTGCTTTGCTGGAGGGCAGCCAGTGACAGCTCTGCGATTATTATACCGTGCCCGATACCTGATGCTCCTGGTGTGTGGAGAAGACCATCCTGAGATGACTTTACTGGATGTGAGTTATAATCATCATAGCAATGTGATAATAATGAGTAACAGGGACATTGAAAACAACATGTCAACTAGTGGCCTGCAGTTTGACATGCTGTATTCGAGCTATTTTAAACAGCATTTTTATAATTCTTGTATATTTCCCCATATTAATCAATAGATTCTGTTGTTTAATGTTGTGTACACACCTGCTGGAAGATCATTTTTTATCATATACAGATTTATATATACTACTACGTAATAAGTAATGCTCATTAATATCTTTGCAAATGGTTACTAAATGCACAAACTAGTTTTAAAGCACCTTTAACTTAAGCATGGTTTGCGTTCATGTCCTGTACAGAGTAAAATAGGCCTTGTGCTTCATAGTATGATGGCCTGTGATCTTGCCCTGAAGTTCCTGGAGAACGCCCTCGCCCTGACCTCCAAATATCAGGGACCCTCATCTCTCAAACTGGCACAAAGGTGAAGAGTGAACAGAAACACAACCAAGCAACTTTGTTGTGGATACAGCACTCATATGTTCTGAACCTGAAGAAAACATAAATGGAAAGTGTTTCACGATCCTGTCCTTCTCCACAGTCATCACTTATTGGCAAAGGTGCATGAAAGTAAAGGAGATTTCCGTGCTGCACTGAGGCATGAAAAGGAGCGTTACGGCATATACAGAAAGCAGGTAAATGGTTACAAGAATACAAAATGAGCAGATTTGTTTTGAATTTGCCTTGAATCGAATGTAGATTTTAATAAATGCTGTGTTTAATAGGTGGGAGAAGCACACGAGAAGACCCAAGAGAGTTCAGAGTACCTAAAGCATCTGACACATCAGGCAGTGATTCTACAGAAAACTATGAACTGGATCTACAAGACTGGATCAGACACCAATATCTCCCATCTCAATGTTAGTACTGTACATGTCTCAGTTGATATTGTTGTGTTATAATGATGAATTAATTGCGCTGTTCGCTCATTTAGCTGAACTCTCCAAGTCGTGTCTGGATTGTGGAGCAGCTAAATCTCGTCACTGGGATTGTCCTTATTCCTCTTAGGTAAGAAAAATAACCTTTACCAGTCAGGAACTTTTCAATCGCTCATTGATTGCAATGTAATTATAACATAAATATGCGTTAAAGGGTAGTTTTATGTGGCTGTGATTGTTTTTCATCCTTCCCTCGGGATAATTTGACTCGGAACATATTTAAAAAAAAAAAATGTTTTATGAAATTGAGTGTTTATCGGAGTGGTCCAAGACCTTAGGACTTTTGTTGCATTTGAAGCACAAATACTCAAAAAAAAAAAATTAAAACAATGTGGTTGTAATTTTTTTAAAAATTACCGGTAACAAATATTTCCCTCACGGGTCAATTTGACCCCCTTAGGAATGAATGGAATGTGAGGAATTGTTCAGTATACATAGAAAACCCAACCCTAAAAATGCTAAAACTACACCAAAAAAATTATTTTATAATTAGGGCTGTGCAAAGATTAATTGCGATTAATCGCATCCAAAATAAAAGTTTGTGTTTACATAATACATTTGTGTGTGCTGTGTAAAATTATTTTATAAATACACACACGTGCATGTATATATTTAAGAAAATGTTTTACCATTTATATATACAGTATTTAGGTGCAAATAATTCTTAAATATATACATGCATACATATGTATATTTATATATGCAAAATATTTATACACAGCCCACACACATATATTATGTAAACACAAACTTTTATTTTGGATGCGATTAATCGCAATTAGTCTTTGCACAGCCCTATTTATAATGTTTACATGTTCTCTGTTCTGTTCTCTATATTATTCTCTCTTTGCATTTCTAACTATTTAAAATTCATCCACTTTCTTTTACCCCTGAAGTGACAGTGACCTTGAGAAACTCCAGACTGACGCTCAGAAAACATGTCAGCCCGCACAAAATCACGTTGAGTCAACGGAGGATCTGCAGGTGCCGTCTGAGGACTTCGACACACTCCAAGCTGTTACTCAAGACGACTAACGCCTTTAAATGAAGTAAACAGACAGATGAGCTATTAAATGAAGAATGATCTAGTTTAGCTTTAAACATATTAATAGGAAATGAAATAAGAAAAAGTGGATGATCTTGCAAGAAAATATAGCACTCCCTTTAAAAAGCATGAGTGTATCTGGCTGTTGATTGTAACTGCAAATTTGCACATTTGTAAACAGACCTGTCTGATCATTTATATCTTCCTTTGTATGTTGATGTGTGCTGTTGAACTGTATGTGTACAAGACTAGTAAAGAGGGCTAATGCATGCACTTCATACTTGAGTTTACACTGAGCTTTGCTTGATTTCAGGAATGTTGGCCAAGAAATATGATTATGTTTCAAATAAAGAACTAATCTTAGAATATTAAATTTAATTTTAAATTAGCTTTATATATATATATTTTTCAGCTCTCATTTTAATTTGTTGAATTTCTTTTTTAATTTACAATTTTTGTTTATTCAAAATTACTATTTAGGTTTAATTTATTTTTCTTTCAGTTAGTAATTTTAATGCTTTTAATTTCAGTTAGTTAGACTCAGCAAAGTCCATTTTGAAAAACAAAAATCAAGTTTTCTGAAGGTTCCAAAACAAAATCACCAGCAACCACTCCTTAAAGGGATAGTTCACTTTGAAATTAATTTTTGGTATGTTTTAGCTTACCTCAAGGGCATCCAAGATGTAGGTGTCTTTGTTTCCGCAGTAGTTTCAATTTTGATGTTTTTAGATCAAACCGTTCTTGTCTGTCAGTCATATAATGGAGGTCTATGGTCACCACCTCAAAGAGCATGCACAGAGAAGTCCAAATTAAACATGATTTAATGACTCGTAAATGTAAGTACACATTGATGGACTAAGACATGAAACGAGCGGTTTGTGTGAGAAAACTAACAGTATTTATATCGTTTTTACCTCTTGTAACCACAGCCACGTCCAACTGATCTGAGGGCGTGGGCGCTTTGTAGCTGTGGTAACAAGAGGTAAAAACGATATAAATACTGTTCGTTTTCTCACGCAAACCGCTCGTTTCGTGTCTTAGGCCGGTTTCACACCGCACGGGTTAGCAGAGCATAAGCAGCGCAGGAGCAGTGCGTATGGTGAGCGGAAGCAGGACACACGCGTTTTGCTTTCATACTGACAGCGTTGACGCGTGCGGCTTGCTTACAGACAAAGTACTCTATAATGGGTAAGTTGGCTTTGCTTTATTTCATTTTCAAATACATTTAAGATAAAAGACTTGTCAAGAAGCTTATTTTATTAATTAATAGGCTATACAGTGCATCAGTACAAAGGAATCCGCCGATTTTACCGCTGACATCTCTGTAGGAAACTGCACTGGGCTGGCACTGCCAAGGGTGTTGAGTAGCTCTGTGCAAAGGAACAAGAAACATTTCTCTCACAAAAGACAATCCAACTGTTGAAACCCAGCTGTGGTGGAAATCTAACATGCGACATAGACAAGAACCTTTGTCTGTGATAACATGCAAATGCTATAAGCCTGTGCAGAAAGGGTTTTTACCAATCGTGATGTTCATGAGAGGTCCTCTAGAGGCCTGAGTGTGTGCCACATGCTGAGAGGGGATACAATGACTTCTACCTAATGGGAAAAAAAACACAAATCACTCTTAAAATCATTCCTGCATAGCATAGCATAGCATAGCAAGGCCACGGTCAGGGGTTTGATTCCCAGGGAATGCATGAGAGGAAAAAATTATATGTAGAACACTTTGGATAAAATAGCCCACTTATGCCCAATTTCACGTACAAATAGTTTTTTTATGTGCATTTTTAGAATTTATGCGCATCGTTGGCTTTTTTATCCAGCGTTTTTTTTTTTTGTGTGCAATATCCAAAAATGTGCATAAAAATGGGTGGATGGAAACTAGCTATTGGCCTGCATGTAACAAAAAGAGATCACAGAATATTACATTAGTAACAACTGGAGTAGAACATTTGCCATTTTAGATAGGCCTAGAGATAGAGAGTTTTTTAAGAGTAGGCCTATATTTATAAATGATATTATAAATTACATATTAACAAGTTCAAAAAGGTCCTAAAATGAGTCTGATCTTCAGTGTCAGCTGAAGGTTATGATGTAAGTGAGTGACCGCTGTGATCCTCAAGGCGGGCGCGGCCCCGGCTGCACCGTGCGCGTGCACGTCACCAGTAGACGGTTATGCGGTGCAGAAATCAAGGTGGAGAAACAGCGCTGACTGAGCCGAGAAATCGGAAGTGACTTTCAACGGAGACCCATCTCATTCGGTTTTAGATTTTAACTCAGCTGTGTGATCTGCCAGACAAGAAACCTTTCATATGAGAAGGTAAGGATACATTATATTTGTTGCTGGCTGCGCTATGGTGAAAGTGAGTCGGTTAAAGTGTGTATGTGGCTGCGAAATTTGCGCCGCCTGCCTGCCTGACTCAAAATGGCGGACAGGCCGTTAGAGCAAAATAAGGGTGGGAATATTAGAGAGAGTGCAATATAAACTAACGCCGGCAATGTCATAACTTGTATACAAACGTGGATACATAACCAATACTTGCATTTAATCCTCACTTAATTAAATTAAGCCTCTTACCTGACGAGGCATTTGTGACAGCCGGCCTTTAGTGGTTTGACCCATACTAGTAATGTTAGCTAGTTCATGTTAGCATCATCTCAGCAATAAATTCACTGAATAAGTCATATCTGCTAGTGGCATTTGTATTTCTGTCTGTAAAATCCTCTTCCCCACTAAGGTAGTTTCATAAAGGCGTTAAAGTTTTATTTAACTGGCTGGTGTGAGTGATATTTGGGATTGGGTGTGCCTATGATGGTTGAAGGCCGGAGATTCATCACATCGATGCCGGTGCATAACTGTACGGTTCGCTGCTGTTATAATAATATACTGTTCGGTCTGTCAACAAGGCTATGTGGGATGTGTTATTATGTGTTTGCTGATTTATAGCCGAGCCGTTCATGATAATAGTTGGCAAACAAATTGTCAACGTTGCTTGTCTGGGTGCCATCATGTTTTGATTCGGTGTTCAAGATGGGATGTTTTTGGAATACGCAAGAATAATTATTGTTATACACATATAATTAATGTTTTTGGGATCCCTCGGACTCTTAATGGACAGATATGACTACATTTTGGCTTAAGTTAGATCAGCACCAGCTCAATAATCATGATATGTAGAGGTGTGAGCGCTTTGCTTTGCCCTAACACTTGATATGTGTACACACACCTTAGTTAGATTATTCAGCTGTCATCACTCTTCTACCACGTGGGTGTTTCCTTTTTGTTGCTAATGATTATTTATCCGGCCTGATTAATTTTAGGCTACTTTGCCTGAGCTTGCCTTACATCTGACGTCATTCAGTGTGACGTCTTCTTTGCAATTTAATTCAGTATTTTTTTTCTTCTTCGTTTTTAGCCTTTAGCAGTGAAACTGACTCAACTGGCACATAATTCTTGAGATAATTTCATGGTAACAAAATCATAGTGTATAACAAAAATTATACTCTTCACATGCTTTCCCCATGAATGCATCCAATATATTACAATATGTTTGGTATTCTTGTAAATTAACAAGTATTTGGCATGATCATTTGGTCCTATTTTTTCCAGATAATTGTGGGGGGGAAATGGGAAACTCTTTGACAGGAGGCGGTGCTTATGGAAAAACAGAGATACAGTGGTGTAATATGCTATTTGCTTATAGAGATGCTCATGCACTATTATTTGTATATTTTCTTTTTTTATCAACTTGATTATGATAGTCTCTGTGTTTGATTTGATGGCTGTTGTGTTATGTTTAATAAACACATAATTATGTGTTCGTTGTTTAAATAGTTCCAATAAAATAAAATAAAACAGGGCAGTGGTGTGCAACTTTCCATTTCTGAAACCCATGTCACTGAGAAACAAAGTCAACCAGTGTTATGTATTCGTGAGTGCTACCAATTCGTAGTTTATGTAACCGCTGCATCCACAGGCTGATGATCTAAAAACACATCTTATTACTTCGCTGCCTTTTTTTTGCAATGCAATAGAATTGAAAAAGATATTAACATCTATCCGTAATAATATTGACGGCATGCAAATGTTTATAACTCATTTAAATTCAAGTGGTTGTCACACAGAATGTTAGTCTTGGTGTGAGTTTGTGGGCCTTTAGGCTGTGTGGCCTTAATACACTAAACTTTAGGATGGTATGTTGTTCTATATATATATTAAACCAAAATAAAAATTTAGCTTTGAAGAAAACAAAAGTACATTATATGCTATATTACTATAAATTATATTTCTTATGAAATTCGGAATATCGACATTTCACACTTAAAAAATCTGACATTAATCAAGAAAATTGCAATCAGTGCATCTCTAATTGCGGTCCCCACTTGACATCACACGCCCCGTCATGTGACTATCGTGGATGCGCACATCGTGATGTCGGTGCTGAAACAATATATCGTGCCACTGACCCAGTTCATGCATCACAGCCTCACTTAATAAAAAATGTACAACAACTTTTCATTTTTGACTTGCCTCAAGAAGCTTTCCTAGTAGACGTTTTCCACTCAACTGCACCAGTTGCTCAAACATGTTCTTTTAGCTGTTTGGTTTACTTTAGTGCAAGCAAGCAATCTTTTTTCTTTTGGAGCAAGAAATCAGTATGTGGACGTTCACCCTTTCTTTGCTTTTTTTTTGACTACATTGTGTCTTGCACCTGTTATATGATATTGTTTTAACCAACATTTTCAGAATTTTTGCTTTTTGTCAATTTGTTTGCTTTCTGGAGCCCCGTCTATTCTAATAAACCATTTGTATTGTATCTGCATTTTGGGCTTTCCGTAGATCCTTCAGTTCATTGTTGGGTCATTTAGAAATGAAAGCTGTTGTTGAGTTTATTTAATTTCATAGGAGCATTTTAATCACAGCTTGCTTTTTCCTGTTCATTAACGGAGATGTATATAATGACCTTTACTCTGTGTAATGCAGGGAAGTTACGATTCATTATTTCCCCTGCTTGGGACATGAATGGTAACTCTAACAATTAGTTGTTTAAGGGGGAAGTAATACCTTATTGAATTGAATACACACAAAACAAAAGTAGAGCTTTACAATTTATCACATTTATTACAAGCAATATGTCAGAATGTGGCTTAGTGTGTTAGTTTGAATGTGCTGCATGCTACAAAGTGAATAAGCGACGCTCTGTTCTGTCCTTAACTACACATACTCCAAGCACACGTGGTGTGGGACTCGTGATGGCCTCAAAAGTTGGCTATATTTTACTGCTCTGCATGAAAAGTTGGTTCACTTTTTATCCGCAGTTCAGTTTTGTGGTTAGCAGGCAGAATGCAAAGTGCTCTGTTTACTTTATTTTTGCATTGACGTTATTCCAAACCTGATTATTATGTTAGGCAGGAGTGTAATTCAAACTATAGTGAGCTACAAAAGACTCACCCCGTGGTGGAAATTAAGTTTTTAATGTTAATGTTTTTGTTTTTAAATGGTTTTTAATGTTGTCTGTGGTGTTTTTAATATGCTTTAAGTCAACAACACCATTGCTGAGTTTTTTTTTTCTCCTTAAAACTGCAGTGAACCAAACGACAGTCTTAAAAACACAGTTTGAAATCGCTGGTGTTTCTGACATCACAAACTACCTTGTAACCAATCACGTCAGCCTGTATTTAGCATATTAACTGTGGTCTCGAGAGAAGCCAGGTTATCCCAGGTCAGTATATTATTCTGTTGATATGAAAAATCAGGTAGATTTAGCAATATATCGGGTGAATTTTGTATATTATGTATGATGAACTAAATGCCTTACTCCAGTGGCGTTTTAAGCTGTTCAAACTCAGTGTTTCTAAATACTGATTTTTAGAAAGCGGCTGTCAGGCTCTGGGATGGTGAACGGGAACATGTTGTTTTTGTAACATAAGAAGCACATTATTAGCTGTTTGATAGCGTAGTCAAGCAAAAGGGTAATCATATTAATTACCGGTCCGTTATGTGTCCGAGCGATACATAAAACTCATTACCATTCTGATGCATCGAGTTGTGTATTTGAGTTAACCGAGTCGGTCTCTGAGCTGGTGTGAGTGAGTGGAGCCTGGGCTAATTTTCATATTCATGCATCCACTATCCATGTTTATTAAATAAGTGAGTTTATAGTTACATTCAAGCTATTTTAAGGTGTGAGTAAAAAAAAATTCACAGGATTTTTAAAGACTTAAAGATCAAAGATGAGTTTTAAGGGATACAATTGACTACAAAGGGACTTTGTTATTGTTTACCCAAAAGGGAAAATTCAAAGTTACTCATACTCATGTTGTTCATACTCATGTTCATGTCTTTAGTTCAACACACAAATAATTAAAAAATATATTCTCATAATTAGCCTACACATTTTAGGTGAACTCACTTTATCCTTCAGTTTCCCACCAAAATGAATTAATTACTACAGAAATAGTGTGTAATGCAATAATTACAGTTCATTATTATAGCAATAATTTTAGCTAATTATTATATACAGAAATATTGCGTAATGTAATAATAACAACTAAAGCGAATAAAAAAAAGATTCACTTTCCGACACAGAAGGCATTTCTTATTAGTTTGTTGCAGTTTTGTTGTTTTAGGATTGATGTCTTGGCAGTAGCAATATTCATACATATATATATATATATATATATATATATATATATGTACTAGCAAAAATCAGTACCTGAAGATCTACAGCCCTACAACACATACCTGTAGTTTTCTTGATTAGCTGGATTTAATTATGGTTGAAGAAGCTAAACTTTGCAGGGCCGTGTCCCTCCTGGAACTGACTTTTGCACCCCTGCCGTAATCCTATCCCTATAGTAATGTATTTAGTTAATGATTATGTAGTTATTAATGTACATAGACATTTTTCACCTGCATCAAGCTATTTTAGTTTGCACCATACAGGTTATAGTGGATATATGCAGGCTGTCAAAACCTCCTGAAAGGATTACAGAGTCTTGTCTCAGTCTTTAACACCCCACTATTCGTCTGGACGACTCTGTTTTATTGGACCACCGTCCCCTCAGGATTAGGAGAGGGGATTTACCCCACGCCACCGCCAGCACTTCCAGTCTGGCTGTCATTGCGGGGCTGAATGCTACTGTGTGGATGTTTGGCAGATACACTTTTGATTTAATATAAGTTGGAGAGTGAGTAAAAATGCTAATGGACGAATTATGGCTATTTTATTGTGTAACGCTTTTTGTCCGTGTGCAAATTCACAATTATAGCGGCTTCACCTTTATCTTGAATGAACTGCTTTAATGTTTCTTTTCTAATTTATCTGTTTCTCCCTAGATGGCAAGTGGATCAAATTGGTGTTAGTTCCAGCATCTGTTTTGCTGTGGTCTGGTGTGTCGCTGTGGAGGAAGCATCCAAGCCCAAGTAACCTCGGCTTGCACAAGAGTGTGAGATTGTGTCTCTGCTGAGGAGTTGCTCGGGACTGTTCGCCAGCTCCTTACTCGGGGCAGAGACAGCGCCCCCACCCTCCTGACACAATGGTGCTGTCACAGAGGCAACGAGATGAACTGTGAGTCCATATGCTATCAATCACATTAATAGGCTGACATTTACCATATTTTTCAGAAAATAAGTCACTCCTGACTATTTGCAATGCGGAAGTAAGCTAATTTTTCAATTTGCGAGACTTCCGATTCATTGTGTGCTACAAGTGGGGCTGTGGGGCTGGTAATTTTTACATTTTATTTTAATAGTGCGATATGCGGTATTATCGCCATTTATTTGTTGCGATATAAATAAGTGTTACGATGTGGTCAGCATGCACAAAAACGAAGACATTTTCTGTAACCGAAACTAAACCGCGTCTCCGCGCATTGAAAGGCTGTCACTCAGCGCGCAGTTACATTGTTACGGCAACGGACTGTCTTTTAATCATTAAACCCTTCATTCAACGAGCATGTTCAAAAATGCTGATTCATTACAACTTTTAGTAGATGTATGTAATGAAACAAGGTGTTCATTATTTTTAACTTTGAGCGCCTCTTTTCAAGGCTCAGCTGACCAGAAATGCGTTGCATGGGTAACACTGGGTAGGTCATATATTTATATATACAGTCCCTCCAGAAAAACGCGATTATGCGATCGCTGAATTCAATGCAAAATCAGTCAAAGTCTGCATATTTATGCGGGGGCCGCATTTTTTCGAATACGCCGCACTTTCGCAGCATAAATTGCAGATTTCCGTGCAAAATATGCGGGGTTTGCATGATTTCATAATCCTCGCATTTTCGTTGCAAAAAAGTCACATGTGTCTTAGCTGTAAGTTGAAAAATGTTTTGTTTGCTTCACACAAGAGCAGCCATTTCCCCCTGTTTCCATGGGAACGTTATGAAGTGACGCAATTACGCGACGGGAAAGCTCACAGCTGAAGTTATTGCAGAGGCCAGACAGACACACGGAGGCGATTGACATCTCACGAATCGAACTCGTATAACTGTCTGTCACACGTTCTACCGTCACATCATTACTTAATAAACAACATAAGATAAAAGAATAAGCATCAAACAGAAATTACCCGCACACATGGGGTGTTTGAGGCGCACATATAACACTGCAGAGAGTTCAACAGGGAGCGCGCAGCTCTTAAAGGGGCCACACCTTATTTACACTCGTTATAGTCTGAAATAAAACAAGATGAGAAATTAAATATTCCCAGCACTTTCTATGATGTAGTATGCTTGCATATCAAAGGAAGTAATAAGAAATTACTCTTTACATTAAGGTAGTAGCCTAGTGAGAACAGGGTGTTGGGGGAATCACTTTTCTCTTTTTCATCAAACCGCAGTTTTTGCAAGTTCCCGCAATTTCATTGCATAAAATTGCATAAATATCCTGCATATTCCTTCGCATTTTTAAAGAAAACGGGCCGCGTAATCAAGGATTTTTGCCCCCGACAATCACAAAAAAACTCGTTTCATAAACGGCGTTCATAAACACCCTGAAAAGCTATTGTGCGTGTTGATAGCACGCAAAAAATGAAAATACGAATTGGGGTGTCATACATACGCCATTTCATGAGATCAGTCTGTGTTTTGCATGCTAGATGTTAATTATTTAAGTCACTTTGTAATACAAGTCGAGAGCATTTCAGATGATTCACATACATGACTTGTATTCTGAAAAATACGGTAAGTGTCTGTTTGATTCTGAAATGCTTAAATATCAACTTGTGATCAAATATAAAACGATTATACCTTCTCGAGAAACCTGATATGAAGTGACGTTCATGGCAGTAGTGAAGAGCATGGCTGCCTGCGACTCGGGGAGCTTCCTGCGACAGCAAGTTAGGTTTAATATTTTATAAAGCCTCATGACTGAGGACTCGGAGTGGAGGGTTCATATTCATAATTACGTGACTATCCTTGTGCATCCTCCACGCTTCATGTAGCACCGGGGGTCTTTTGGGTAATCTCGCTGATTTAAAGAGTGATGGTTAGTAGAAGCTGTATTAAGAAGATATGATATAGGTGAAAAGGCAGTTTTGAGCACATTTTGGATGCGTCCTTGTCGGCTGGCCACCTTGTTTGGAAGGAAGTTATTTCTGGGAGCTTGTACTGCTGAAGCCTTTAAGCCAAAGCCACATAACAAACATCAGACTTAACCAGTTGAGGCCAACCTAATCTTTATACTGAAGTCGATTTCTTTAAAGTGCATAATTTTTGCTCTGACACCAAATGACCTTTGTCAAACTGGTTTCAGGGGTGTGTAATATTGATGAAAATAATCTGTTTTGGGGGATTTTGTCAATAACAGGATTTAGACTATATTTTTAGTCTTTGCTGGGACCATGGCTGGTTTGGGCCTGTTATGGACAGCTGATTCACAAATAATTTAATATTCTGATCAGTGAAAGTATTAACATTTCCATTAAGGAGTGATGATTTCCCCCTATAAATTAATTTCCAAGAGCATTTTTACTAGAGGTTGGGGAAAAAAATCACACAAAAAATGAATCGTGATTGTATTTTATATTGAGTTGAAACTTTGCTTTTCAGTATATAGTAGAAGATAGTGGCTGTATTTTGGGTTGGGCACTTTAAAATGGATTTTTTTCCTGTCTGCTGCATATGACATCAGCTCAGGATAGGATAGATTTGGGGAAAAGCTTTTCCCAAGTCACCATTAAGAAACTTAATGCCTGGTTAATTTGAATATCTTCAGATGGCCGTTCTTCTGAATCCAGTTTTTGCTTTTGGTTGCTTGACTGCTTGGTTTCTGTCTAAGTCTAAGTCTCAAAGGTGCTGACTTCACTACCTTAATTTAACCCATTGTTCAGCTAATGAAATATTCACCATCATCTGAAGAGGTGAAAGACTCATTTGCATAATGAAGATAAAAGTAGAGGCTCTGCTTGTGTGTCGAAACTGAGACTAAGTGAAAGTGCTCAGTCTTCCATTTTGGTCATTCCTGCTGTGTCATTTGAGACTTTTTCCATCCTCTCGGTGGCATGTGTCCATGGCAACAGGGGTACTGTTTTGGTTACTTTCCTGCTCTGGTTTTTCCCCGGTCTCCACTTTCATTAAGAGATGGGAGTGTGCACTCTTTTATAACCATGTAGTGTGACAATTATTGCATCACCAAAACATTGTGAGTAAATTGTAAGGGATTACTTTATATTTATAATCTATTTTTCATCACTATTTATGTTTGTCTTTCTACAGACATAGATTAACAAAATCAAAAGTTTGAACCAGAGACCTCGTGTTAAGTTGACACAGAATGACCCATCTCTGTCTCTGCCAATGTGATTTAAATCCATTCTCATCGTTGATCATTCACCGTACATGCATTAAATCTCAGTCTTGATCGCATACTGATACTCTCTGGGAGTTTTTATTAGAGCTTAAAGGAGTGGTTCACTTTTTAAAACAACTTTTGCTGATAATTTACTCACCCCCATGTCATCCAAGATGTCCATGTCTTTCTTTCTTCAGTCGAAAAGAAATTAAGGTTTTTGATGAAAACATTCCAGGATTTTTCTCCATATGATGAACTTCAATGGGAACCAAACGGTTCAAGTGTCCAAATGTTCGAACTCGTTCATCGAAATGAACAAATCTTTTTCCGAGTCATTTCGCTCGTTGAATGCATGAAATGACTCCAAAAGATTTGTTCATTTTGATGAACGAATTTGAACAGGAGAGTCACAAACACTTGTGAAACAACATTTGTGCTTATAAAACTGAAACTTTTTTATTTATTTTTGAAATGAGCGATCGTTTCGCTAGATTAGACCCTTTTTCATCGTCTGGAATCGTTTAAAGCCCTTTGAAGCTGCACTGAAACTCTCATTTGGACCTTGAACTGTTTGGTTCCCATTGAAGATTGAAAATCCTGGAATGTTTTCATCAAAAACCTTAATTTCTTTTCGACTGAAGAAAGAATGACATGGACATCTTGGATGACATGGGGGTGAGTAAATTATCAGCAAATTTAAAGTGAACTCCTCCTTTAACTGCATGATCACACATCTCTTTGTCTAATAAAGTCCCATCTTTGCCTTTCAGAAATCGAGCAATAGCAGATTATCTGCGCTCCAATGGCTACGAAGAGGCATATTCTGTTTTTAAGAAGGAGGCAGAGTTAGATATGGTATTACCACATTTTCACACTAAGATTTAAAATAAAGGCATTCCCTTTTGATGTGTTAGTATGTCACATTGTCATCCTGACTTATAATTTTAGAATGAGGAGTTGGATAAGAAGTACGCAGGCCTTTTGGAAAAGAAATGGACTTCAGTCATCAGATTACAAAAAAAGGTCCGTACAGTAAAACGTTTTTTTAAAATGATTGCACAGATGTCTGTTTTCCAAAATAATACAGTAAAAACTGGGGTCACAATGCTGTATTGTGTTAGGTTATGGAGTTGGAGTCCAAACTAAATGAAGCTAAGGAGGAGATAACTTTAGGAGGCCCCGTGGCACAGAAACGAGACCCCAAAGAGTGGATCCCACGCCCGCCTGAGAAGTACGCCCTCAGCGGTCACAGAAGCCCTGTCACACGCGTCATCTTCCACCCTGTGTTCAGCCTCATGGTCTCCGCCTCAGAGGACGCCACTATAAAGGTGTTGTTTTTTTTTTAATGCATCAGATGTTTTGACTTTGATAGGCTGTACAAGGATGTATGTATGCATGCATGCACTATATGGATGTTTTCTTGGGACACATTTTAGATTTCAAATCCATCTGCTCTCATTCTTTTCTGCTGACTCACTGCCTATCTCCATGGAGAAATCGTGATGCTCTGGTTTCCCAGGGCAACGGCGCAGTGAGAGGTTCTCTGGACGCCAGGCAGTGCAGTTATAAGCGTTCTCGCTCTGCTTGTCTTTGTTCCTTTTCCCTTGAAAAGATCTATAAGTCACCGAAAATGATCACAGATAGAGACATTTTGCATCACACCTTTTTTTCCTCATAGATTTAATCCCCTCAATTTACTTTGTTGTCTAACCTGCTGTCATTTACAGTTGTAGCTGAAGCAGTATAGTCTTTCTGTGCGGGATTTAAAACCTGCTATTCATCTTTGCCACTGTACTTTTAACATTCTAGATTGGCGCTCTAGTGTGAAATAGAGCTTGCACAACTGCTCTGTTGTACTAGTTGATGAGTCAGGGTTTATAATTGCCTTGTGTAAATGATGCTCTGCAGTTTTCTGTTTTTTTGTGTTTTTTTTGGGAAAATCCTGCACTGCATTAAGACATAAGGCAAAAACAGTCTTGTCCTGATCAGTATGGTTCCCTTATTGTTCATTCTTTTATTATTCCATATACACTATCATTTAAACGTTTGGGATCTTTTTTCATTTATTCAGCAAGAACAAGTTAAACTGATCAAAAGTAAAGGTAAACATTTTTATTTCAAAGAAATGCCGTTCTTTTAAAATTTCTAAAAAGATTTCTAGGGGGAAAATGATCCAGTTTTCACAAAAATATTAAGAAGCTCAACCGTTTTCAACATTGATAATAACAAATATTTCTTGAGCAGAAAATCAGCATATTAGAATGATTTCAGAAGGATCATGTGACACTGAAGCTTTGCAATCACAGGAATAAATTACATTTTTAAAATATATAAAAATTCATTCAAATTAATAAAAAATTATAATTACTTGCTTTTACTGTTTTTTTTTTGTTTTTTTTGTTTGTTTTTTATTTTTATCAAATAATTGCAGCCTTGGTGAGTATAAGAATCTTCTTTCAGAAACATTAAAAAATATTTCCGACCCCAAATGTTTAAATGGTAGTGTACATTTATAAAATCAAATTGGAAAAGTGCAGTGTATAATAAATCATAATCATAATAATCCTGTTATATATATATTATATATTTTGTTAAGTTTTATTGGCTGTGGGTTGTGCTGTACCAGAGCCCTCAGATGTTTTACCCGAGCTACAAAAAAGGTTTTAAAGGGCAACATTGTTTTACGTCACTTTGAATAAAGTGTGTATGTTTGTCCCATTGTGCAGGTCTGGGATTACGAGGCTGGGGATTTCGAGCGGACCCTGAAGGGTCACACTGATTCGGTGCAGGACATCTCCTTTGACCAGACTGGAAAGCTGCTGGCTTCTTGCTCCGCGGACATGACCATCAAACTGTGGGACTTCCAGGGCTTCGAGTGCATCAGGACCATGCACGGTACACATTTATTGCATTTGCTACCACATTATTCAAATTTACTGCCTTTGACCCACCGTGGACTGCATCCACTTCCAATATAGGCTTTAAGCTTATTAGTGTGCTGGAGAATCCTGTCTGTGAGACTCAGTTGTTCCGGGGGGGATGGGTAAAGGTTTGTTTGGGTGCAGGATTAACCAGGCTGACAGCTTTAATCTCCCACTCAAATAACAAAGGTGCCTGTTTTAATCGTCTGCCATACGTCCCGGTCAGCTCAGTAACCTTAGAATCAAGATTCAAATTCGTTGCTTGAAACAAACATCACACCTTATATTGCATTCATCTTCCTCAGGACACGATCACAATGTGTCGTCGGTTGCCATCATGCCCAACGGGGATCACATAGTGTCTGCTTCAAGGGATAAGACCATGAAAATGTGGGAAGTGGCCACTGGGTGAGTAATAAATCAGCACTTGGTATTGGTATTGCCAAGAAATGGTTATTGAAATGACATAATTTGTCATTTCTATTTCAAAGGGAGTGTGAATGTATAATGATTCTCTCTGTCTTGCCTCAGTTACTGTGTGAAGACGTTCACGGGTCACAGGGAGTGGGTGCGTATGGTCCGGCCCAATCAAGACGGCACACTGTTGGCCAGCTGCTCTAATGACCAGACGGTGCGCGTGTGGGTGGTGGCCACCAAGGAGTGCAAGGCGGAGCTGCGGGAGCACGAGCATGTGGTGGAGTGCATCTCCTGGGCCCCCGAGAGCGCACACCCCACCATATCTGAGGCGACAGGCTCTGAGGTACATTGGCCCTCATTTATCAATCTTGCGTAGAAACGGGTGTATATTTTGGTGTAAGATTATACTTACACTCCTCTCACCGCCTGATTTATGAAGATGTGCGTACCTTTGAAATCCAGGTGTACGCAATGCCTGCCCTTGATAAATCCCGCGGCCGAAAACGATCGTCATTAGAATAACACGCCCCTAAATATTCAAGTCTCCTCTCCCCCCACGCCCTTATTTTACGCCATGGACACACGGAAGACGGCAAAGAAGAGAAACTTCTCCGACGTGGAGACGAAATGACCTATCACAATGCATTATTTTACAGCACGTCTTTTGAAATTAGCATTCAATTTCGAATCACGTCACATGTATAATAGTGATGATGATGATGATGATGTGATGTGAAGTACCATTTATTCACATTAATAATTGCATGACAATTTGTAATAGTATTCTTCTTATTATTGTGATTTGCATTAATGATGCTTATTGTTATTTAGAAGAAGGATGTCGTTATTATTATTTCTGTTATTATCATCATTTAAAAGAAGAAGAATGTATTTTTTTATTATTTTGTCAGTCTGAATTATTTTTTGGTCATTGAAAGCCTTTCATTAGGCTACCGAACCCAGTCCGTGCGCACCTGCCGGGGATAATCCTGAAACGTCAGGGTAAAGTGGGCTCGCAACTGAAGGAATATTATATGCTTACAAATCAAATGCTTTGGTAAAGTCACACAAATTAAACATTGAAGTCCACGTTACACAAAAATAAATACTGAAGTTTATAATTTCTATGTTGTTGTTTTTTTGTTGTTTGTTTGTTTTACAGTGGGTCATAATATATCATATCTTTTAGTTTGTCAGTGCGTTTTGTGGTGTTAGGAATTTTTCTGCGCATTTCCTCACTAACTCAAAACGTGCGTACACCACCTCCTGAGCTGGTGTAGGATTCGAGCGTGCCGTACGCCAACGTCCATATTGATAAATCTCAAACTCACCGTGGTTTTGAGTGTACGCAAGGTGTACGCTGGAAATGTGGTGTACGCACTTTTGATAAATGAGGCCCAGTGTGTTCGTTGATGGCAGCTTTCTGCTTTTTTTTTCCATATTCTGCATGATTGAATTCTGTTAATAATTTGTCATGTTAACAGAACAAGAAGAGTGGAAAGCCTGGGCCATTCCTGTTATCTGGATCCAGAGACAAGACCATTAAAATGTGGGATATAAGTACTGGCATGTGCCTTATGACACTGGTGAGTAGAGCTATGGTCTGGCAGCTTCATTGTGTCATATCTAATATCTATAGCCACACTGTCTATGTTCAGAATGGCAAACAAATGTACCGTTTGGTCTGTGTGCATTATTAGCTTTTCCATCATAAAAAAAAAACATCCTTAATGAGAAGTTATGACTATTTTTAAATCATGAGATTCTAAGGTTGCCCTCACATTAGCATTTAGCAAAAAAGTCTTTAGTAAATACACGTGTAAAATAGAGTAATTACAATAACTGGGTAATAACTAGGTATTTTTGTTGTAATTATGAGAAGTCAAAATTATAATTAATATGAGTAATATTTAGGGCTGTCAAACGATTAATTGCGATTAATTGCATCCGAAATAAAAGCTTGTGTTTACACAATATATGTGGGTGCACTGTGTATAATTATTTTGTGTATATATAAATACACACACATGCATGTATATTTAAGAAAAAATATTTTTTATATATATAAAATATTTATATAGTATAAATCTATATACATGAAAATATTTCTTAAATTATATGTGTGTGTATTTATATTTATATATATAAAATAATTATACACAGTGCACCCACATATATTATGTAAACACAAACTTTTATTTCGGATGCGATTAATCGCAATTAAGCGTTTGACAGCCCTAGTAATATTATAATAATTTGATGTAAAAAATAAAATCTTAGTATAAAATAATTTTGACTTGTAATAATTATGATTTACCAAAGCATGACATTTTAGAGTTGCATGACATTAAAAGTAGCAGCTAGTCTGCAGTCTGTGTATATTAGATCCAATGAGTGCCTGCAAAATTGAAAGTTTCTATGACATTAATACATTAAACTATATATAATGTAGTGTAATAATGCAATGAGAGGATATTTGTGGTTCCTGATAATTATATATATATAGATAGATAGATATAGATATATAGATAATATAAAGTATAAATATTACTTTAATAATAATCCTAGTCATATCAGCCTAGAAAAACGCAACTTTACATTTTCCGTCGGTCTTAGTGAGCGATGTAACTACAGAAGACTCAAGTTTTATATACATTTTTTGGCCATTTCTTTTTGAGTAATGGTCTTGTCCACTTCAATGCTGTATGCTAAGCTATGCTAAAAGTGGTACTCCGCCAGAACCGGAGATCGGCTGAATGGCTTCAATAACGGTAAAACTCAACAGTTTAACTCTGGGGGAGTTGTAAAATGAGCCAAAAAAAAAAAAAAGTGGAATATCCCCTTAAAATATTGTGATGAGTATCGTATTGTGATTTCAGTGTCGTGATTTGTATAGAAAGTTAGCAACATCTTTTTCAAACGCACATTGAAGTGACTTTTACTGTTTATTAGATGCATCTTTTTCTTCTCTCAGGTCGGCCATGATAACTGGGTGCGTGGAGTTCTGTTCCATCCGGGTGGGAGATTCGTAGTGAGCTGTGCTGATGACAAGACCCTCCGTATCTGGGACTATAAGAACAAGCGCTGCATGAAGACCCTGTGTGCCCATGAACACTTTGTTACCTCTCTGGGTGAGCGGAAAAGCAGAAAGTGCTGTGGAAACGCATTATCAATGCAACATCCATCCATCCATTCATTCATTCAACTTCATCTTTCTTCCACAGATTTCCACAAGACTTCTCCTTACGTGGTGACAGGAAGTGTAGATCAAACGGTCAAAGTGTGGGAATGTCGCTGAACGCCGTAGGAACCGCCCCTTTCCCTTCCTCCCAGCACCACCACCACCACTTTGGCCACTCCCACACCTGCTCTTCAGGACGCACTCATTACTATGGTTACCACCTCATCCAGCTCTCTTCTAATTACTATTGTCCTTTTATGTAAATTACTCTGGATGTAGTTTGAGCTTATTAAATGTTACACAAGACACTCACAAGAAGAAAAAAAGTTAGTAAAAAGTCAAACAAGTATTCTTGCATGGTGAATCCAAAACTTGTATACTGTAAATTTTTTGCTTCTCGTCATCTAAAGTACGGCTCTCGCTCTCGCCTCGAGCGTTTATTAACAGAAGGCAGAATGATGCTGTTTGGGGAATTCAGAAACCGTTTTACGTGTAGTTTCCTTTGAACGTTTGTCGCATTCTGCTTTACAGAAGAGGAAGGCTTAACAATGAAACTGACCGAAGATGAACCGCTTAGTTACTTCACCTTATGAATGTCTGGATGCGCAGCTCTCCCCTCGTGTTTGGTAGGAGACCGCTTCAGTTCACATCCATGAAGTCCTTATCCATTTTAAAAACACGTTTGTGAAGCAGTTTAGGCGAAACAAAATCGAAGAAGGGGGATCTCTTTTATTAGGACATGGATCAGTAAAGTGCACTTGTCCCTGGAGGCAATACCGTTTCACGCAAGGTTTACATTGTTTGTTTGTTTTTGTACAGAAAATATAATTCTGACACCCTCCTTCGCCACGGCTTGGTAATGGAGGGCCTTGATATACTTTATTTGCTGATAGAGGGCAAGTGAGGTGCCATTTTACTCATTCTCCATTTTCAGGACTATGGGACAGAACACTTCACACAAACGCTTTCACGCTATTCTCAAAAATGGCTTAATCTGTTCATAGGTTTCATTAACCCCTCCTGGCGAACCACTCGACGTCGTTTGATGTAGCGCTTTCATTGCTTCTCCGTCATTCTGCTGCCCGTGTGCCGGAGAAGTCGCCCGTACAGGCTTCTCGACGTGCTCCGCGGTTCTGCTCGGTCACCTCGTGCCGACGAGCGATCTAGTTAGTCTTGAACCGGGGAGGTTTTTGGCGACACTCGCTGTCCTCGTGGCGTTTGAGGACCACACTTCCATGGTAGATCGACGTGCAATATCTATAGGCTGCTCTGTGTTAACTATTAAGGTGTGTATGTGTTTTCTACGAACACATTTATTGGAAGATGGCGTGGGCAGACAGACAAAGAGCCACTGGCGACATTTAGCATCTTCTAAGGCGAGTAGTTTGCTGTGCTCGCTGTTTTGAACAGTAGAGCCATGTGTGCCCAAACACTGCCATCCCAAAAGCTGTGTATGTAGAATCTGTGTGTGTGTGGACGTCACTTCCTGTCTGTGAGCACACAGCGGACTCTGACTCCAGCTATTCGCTTTCTCTGCCTTGTTAATGTACTGAGAATCCCCAATATTGAGGACTTCATTCTGCTTTTTGTGGTCTCACTGTTGATGCACTCACATAAATAAATAATTGTTCATCAGTATATCTTGATGTCATTGTTTGCAACATAATTAAAATAATAAAATATCTGTAAATATAAATCAGCCCCTCTGTTGTTGTTGTTGTTGTTGTTTTTCTTACAGTTGTGGCCGAATATAGTGGCGCCTTTTTTTTTTTCTGGAAACCATCAATATTGTTCGAGGAGAAAAATAAAAACTAAGCTTGCAAGTACAACGAATTATTTAAAAATGAATTTTAATTATTCATTTATATCTACACAGCATATACATAAATGGTACTACACACGTGGTTCTAGATCAGGTTTGAAATACAATGCTCTGTTTTGCTGTCTATCACATATTCAATTGGTTCAGACATTAGCCAGAACTATTTGTTACCGGTAAATCACAAAGCTCTTTAAATGTACATGGAAACGTACTTTAAATGTACATCTATGCACATTGTAGGTGTTAATATGTCCATTTTAGGTGTTAATATGTCATTAGCCATAATGTAAGGCAGCATTCTTATGTTACCGGTAAATCACAAAGCTCTTTAAATGAGACTTGTCCATTTTAGGTGCTGATATGTACATTTTAGTTGTTAATATGTCCATTTTAGGTCCTAATATGTACATTTTAGATGCTAATGTACATTGTAGGTGTTAATATGTCCATTTTAGTTGCTAATATGTCATTAGCCAGAACTTAAGGCAGCATTCGTATGTTAAATCTCAAACCATGTCAAACAAAGACTTCTCATTGAACATTTTGTAGGTTTAATCCATGCACTGATTGCATGAAACTTCAACAGGCTGGTGCCAAAACACTGGTTTCCATGGAAACACTGGGTGATGCGCATGGACACGGCGCGAAAGATGTCGATCATGTCAAGCTTCTGTTTATTTTTATTTGCTGGTTTGTTCAGGCTGAAAAATAAAGCGATTTCATAGTCTTCAATTGAATAAACTTAATATAAACTTGCAATATTTCTAAGAGAGAGAGAGAGCTGTAGAAATTATAATGTTATTTTTTCCCATTTGTTTTGCCTCGTTACATCCCCAGTGCTGAGGATATTCTCTATATATATTTCAGCCCACTACATCAGACATGTAGATGGCAGCTTCTGTATCCTGGCAACAGTTACTGTGTGTGTGTGTGTGTGTGTGTGTGTGTGTGTGTGTGTGTGTGTGTGTGTGTGTGTGTGTGTGTGTGTGTGAGAGAGAGAGAGAGAGAGAGAGACAGAAGACTCTCTTTATAGAGTCCAATGAGATGGTCAGTGTTTGTTACAGACACCATATGACCGCACATACACAATGGCCAACCATGTGACATTTTAGCCAATATTTTCATTTCCTGATCTAATATTTCACCTGTACGGGAGTGATTTGTTTCAAAGCAGCTTCACTTCTGTTCTAAAAATCATCAAATCAAATATTAAATTAGTTCATTTCATTTATAAAGCAGTTCTGTAAAAAATGATGTCATCGTCCAGCTCAGTTCAGCAGCGTCAGATCAGTGATGTCATCGTCAGTTCTCGTAGAACAGCGTCAGATCAGTGATATGGTTGAATATTATGTGTCCCCAGATAATGGCAATAGTAATAGGTGTTTTTTTTACACCATGCTTGGAGTATAATGTAAATACTATGGTTCATGAATTTATTCAGTACTATATCATCTATCAAAACTCCCTCTGTCTGTCCGTCCGTCCATCTCCTAGTTCACCACTAGAGGGAGTTCTTCCATTAAAAAAAAAAAAAGGATCTTCTAGATTAATTTCTTTAACCCTGAATTAAACATCTGTATGCGACTTGAGCATTCCCGGATCCGTTTGAAACCGTGGGATGTAAGCTTATAGCTTATAAAGACAAATAACATGATTTTTAATTAAACCCCACATTGTATCTGATAATTTTTTTTTAAATTTTTAACATAACTGATGACATTCAAAATGTATCAAACCTACATATTTTCCAACAAAACATAAAAACAACATAAATATTACTTTGAAATGCTGTCAAACAATTTTTATATCTCTTCTTAAAATAAATATATAAATTAATGATGTGTATTTTGAGAGTTTTGGCTTATTTGTAAATTTGGTTTTGATATTATACACTATATGCATTTCTACCTCTTATGGCTCAAAATGGACCTTAACCTGCATTTTCTCCATTTAACCTAAAAGGCTACAAAGAATATCTATCAAAAAAAAATGCAGCCTATACGTTTTGCATTATAATTATTTGCATGACAAATAACCCCCAGAAGCTCTATATCTTTATCCATTTCAAAAAATAAAAAATAAGTATTTACCAACATGTCTTTTTATTTCATGTATTAATAAAATAAAACAAATCACAGATATATAGTATAGAAACACACAAACAGAGCGATTAAAATGTTTTCTGTATGCTGTTGACTTTACAGAGGTCATAGGAGACAGACATCACATCATCATCATCATCATCTTCATCAAACCTGCAATAGCTCATGGGAAGAGCTGTGAATAGCAGACTCGCCAGGGTTAGAAACGACTGTACCGTGTCTAATACAATAGCAGCCTGTGTCGGCATCTGCTGTTTATGTGTGAAACACTGGCATGCAGTTAATGTTGTCTGTCTATACGTGTGTATTTTTGTGAGCGTGTATTACGCACCTCTGAGCTCAGTGCTGATTGGCCGAGACACCCTGACAGTGTGCTGGTCATCTAGGGTATCCCTACAAATCAGCCAATCACAGTCTGTTGCCATGCAAGCGCTCATTCATAGAGATGTCAGCATGGCACGAGCCACAATGCGGTACAGCACCACGCAACACACGCTTGTTTATTCACAATGCTGAATTTTAAAGTCTTTATTTTGCGAAATAGACCGATTTTTATAAACGTATGAATTCTAGATCAATGTAATAGAGGTCAGTATATTGAATGGATTCATGTTTATATTAATAAAAACATTATTAAAGAAATAATACTGTGTGTTTGAATATACAATTTAAATGAAATATAATTTAAATAATTATATATAAATACTGAACAGCTTTCCAGACCTGAATGAAGTGTTATCTGACTCAAAAGCTAAACTCGCGCGCTGTCTTTGCTTTTAGCTGTACTTATTTAAATTACTTAATCAATATATTCCGACATTTTTGAGAAAATCATAATAATTTTTTTATTCAGTGACAGAGCTGGCCTGTTAAACAAGCTGAGCTGAAAATTTGAGTTACGTCACTCGTGACTGCGTCTGTCCACCGCGCCCTCGATCGGTTGCTCAAGAACTTTTATTAATTTCAGGAACAGCAGGATAAAATAAAACACGCACCACAAAAACATTTTGTTGTGCAACTACCGCATACAAAATAAAAATCTTTGTAAAGCCAAGGCGCAGAGGTTTTTGCACTTTGTTTTCGTAGGAGTTTAGTTTTTCAACTAGCTGAACCACGATCTGGGCGTGGCCATTTAGATACTCGTTCAGGATGATTGGCAGGTAGCAAGACAGTGAGGCATGCTCACGTTTTATGGCAAGCCGCCATCACATGTATTCCTTAAAACTAAAAACTAGTAACATAATGTACTAGTTACAAAAATGATTACTATCTCTTTCAGTTAACTACTTTTTCATTCTTATTGCAATAGCATATCGTTTCCCAGTACAATGCTAGGTTGTTTCAACCCAAATTTGGGTCAAATATGGACAAACCCAAATGTTGGGTTAAAAAATGCAACAAAAAAAATTACAGTTGGAAGTGAAAGTTGATGTTGGGTTAAAATTGAATTTTTTTTTTAACCCGACATTTGGGTTTGTCCATATTTTACCCAAAATTGGGTTTGAACAACCCAGCATTGTTTAGAGTGTTCTAACTGAATAAAATATATTTAGGCTAGTCTATCTTATCAGAAAGTGTGTATTCCAAGTGTTAGAAAATGTTTAATTAGGCCTACTAGTAAACTAAAAAAGACTTTGACAAGTTTAAAAAATCTGATTCGGACTCGGGAAAAGGGCACATGATCGAGGCATACCCTTCTGAAACCTAAAATGACAAATCAGAAAATCGGAGATATATCGTAATATGAAAAACCTTGGCTCCGTCCACACATGACAACGCAAAAACACGCTATCAAAAACATTCAACACCAGCAGGTGGCGATATAACCCTAACCGTAAAGCCACGTTAGCCATTTAGAAGCCGTCAGCGGCGCAAAAACTCCGGTTTTACTCTCTACACGACCACACTGCAACCGGGATTTCAGAAAATACTCGGTTTCAGTGACCTGATACTGCGTTTCCGTGTGGACGCACGGCCGAACCGCGTAAGAAATTTCACGGTTATAAAAATACCCGTGTCCGTGTGGACAAGGCCTTAAATGTTTGAAGGACCATGTATGCGCAGCGACACTTATGTAACCTGTAACAGATTTTAAAGTGCATTATTATTATTTAAAATGAAAAAGTAGACTCAGCACTGTCAAAAACAACCCAGCAAATGGGTTAATGTATAAAATTAACCAAGCATGTTAACTTATGTCTAATATTTACCCACCGCTGGGTTGTCCAGAAATTATTATTTTTAACCCAGCATTTTTACAGTGTAGTATACAAGTTAAGTAGATGCTAGTAAAGAGGAATAAATGTAATGCGGCTTGCCGTACACAGTCTCGCCATGCAAATGAGCCTCGCTCAGTTTAGCGGGTGCCCATGTGGACAGACACCATGCCTTGTTGTTCTCCACGCCCATTGGTTCCCTAGCATCGACATGTGCTAATGCACTGCAGGGTAGGGCCACCGCGAAAACCCGGAAACTGGAGTCAATATACGTTTCACACTATTTCCTCCTTTTATGTTCTAGTAAGGGACCGGAAACCAATTTACACATCACCTATTGTGTCGTAAACCTCATCCCGAAGTCTTGGTCATTAATACACACATTTCGATGTCATTTGGGATGTTATGTTCAACATGGATTCCCGGTCCTGTCGCTTATCGTGACAGCGTGTTCTGCCCTACTTTTTAATCACTGGTAGTATGAGGGAGGAGTAGCACGACGAGGGCGGACCCTGGACGGGATGCCTTTCGACTTGTTGTGTTTTCTGTTACTCCAATCGCCATCTTGTTGCCAGTGAAGTAATGTGTGTCTGATGAATTTCGGGAGCGCCCTGGATGTCTTATGACTATCTAAGGAAGCCAGTGGATTTTACTGTGATTGAGCCAACACGTTTATTTTGTATCGGGGACTTGCAAACATTTTAACGGGAACTTATTGTATCGGTATTCAAAATGAGTATCGATACTCTATTGGAAGCGGCCAGGTATTTGGAGTGGCAATCCCAGCAACAACAGATTACACGTGGTAAGGCGGGGGGAAACTGGGTGATTGCATACATCTAATGGATAAATTAGATACGCATGATCTGTTTGGGATTTTGCCCAGCAAATTGCATTTTCATGCCGGCTCACTTTAAGATAAACAGCTACAACATTGAGGAAAACCCGCGGCAAATCAGCTTCTTATAGACATGCGAATAAGAGCTCATTTTAGTAGTCATGTTCACAGGTTTCCACTCTTTGTTGGGTGCAGTCTTGGTGACTAGGGCATATTTCGCTCACTCGGTTTCCGGGTTAAATCCATGCTATATATAGTGTGCTACTATACTCGCTCAATAGCGCTGCGGTGGGTGGGTACGTTCACCCCATTGCACGGGGCGTCGTTTTTATTTATTTATTTACGTTTTATTTAGTCAGGCAACGTAAGTTAAACATATTTTTGCGCTTATATTGTTTGTGTCAAATAAAAAAAAAATACGGCTACAATTGAAACAGGCTTACTGAAAGTAGCGAATGTCGTAGCGAATGTTTCTTATGCGTTGGGCGGTGGCATTAGACCAAAGGTTTTTTTTTTTTTTACATAATGACATTGCTGAGTGGTTATCTCACTCATGACTTTAAAGACCAGCCTACTTTTCCCTTTACACTTCATCGTGATTAAACTAGTTTTGCTTGTTGTTGGAGTACTATATTCCTATAATTTTCAATAAAGTTGTCGATTTAAAATTATAGTCGCGAGGTGTTTATCGCTTTAAACAGAGCGGAGGGCTTTTTGTTTCATTCTCGAGGTGACGTGTCAGTAGAGCCACACCCACAGCAAATACCGCGTGCTGAAAGACCGCCCTCTTCGACCACGTGCGCGCCAGACAGCCCCCCCTCCCCAGGTCACAACTGGGGAGAAAATAGGGCAACGCCACCCTCCCTCAATGCAGAAGTTATATAATGTGCATTTTACATGCACATCCAAGAGCTTTGCAGACTGTTTTTGATTTTCTTGGTATACTGATGAATAGAAAGCAGAACATGAAGTGCAGTTGTTGGCATGTTTTTGAACATCTCTGCAAGGTCTTTCTCCTGAAAGGGTGTATTTAAACGTACAAACTTCGCATGCACTTACACAATATTTGACCTTGCACTAGGCTAGATGTAGAGACTTATATGCAATCTCAAATGTGGCCTATTCAATCTCTAAAAAAATTAAAGAATCTTTGTGGGGCTTCATGTTGAAGGAAATGCAAATGATCCCCCATTTCCTGACCAACGAATGAATTTCCTTTCATTTTTAATACATTCAAACCTGGTTAAGTGTTTACTTGCTCTTAATATAAAGCATTAAAGACATGAATGGTTCTTAACTAGCTGTCCAGAAACTAATTATTTGTTATTTGTATGTTTTCCAAGCTGCCCATAATTATAAAAGAGCCCTTTACCGGGCGGCCAGCACGCACTTGCTTATCTATGAGTTAACACAGAGGTGAGGTTGATAAGTTTGTTGTTAAATCAAATGTCATGTTTGCATTTGATTATATTGGTAATTTCTTTTAATGCGAGTTCATTCAATTGATAAAAAGCCTCTTAAAATCTTTTGTGCTATTCTGGTCTAGCTTGTTGGAGAATATTTGGTCATGATTTCCGCATTAGCCTGTGAAAATAGAATTGAACTTTATTAGGAGGTTCCTTTGTCCCAAATACACAGTCCTAAATGTATGCCATGTTTATAACACACTTTTGCTGATAATTTACTCACCCCCATGTCATCCAAGATGTCCATGTCTTTCTTTCTTCAGTTGAAAAGAAATTAAGGTTTTTGATGAAAACATTCCAGCATTTTCTCCATATAATGCACATTACTGGTGTTCAAACGGTTCAAGGTCCAAAATACAGTTTCAGTGCAAACTGCAAACTGTTCAAAGGGCTTTAAACGATTCCAGACGATGAATAAGGGTCTTATCAAGCGAAACGATTGCACATTTTTAAAAAAAAGTTTACGTTTTATAAGCTCAAATGTTCGCCTTGCTCTGTTCTGTGACGCACGTTCGTGACTCTCCTGTTCATCAAAATGAACGAATCTTTTCCTGAGTCAATTCGCTCATTTCGTTCGTTGAATGAACCAAATCACACAAAAAAAGATTTGTTCATTTTGATGAACGAATTCGAACAGGAGAGTCACGAACGTGCTTCACAGAACAGAGCAAGGCGAGCATTTGAGCTTATAACTTAAACTTTCTTTTTTTAAATGAGCGATCGTTTCCCTTGATAAGACCCTTATTCATCGTCTGGAATCGTTTAAAGCCCTTTCAACAGTTTGCAGTTTGCCCTGAAACTGTCTTTGGACCTTGAACCGTTTGGTTCCCATTGAAGTCCATTATATGGAGAAAATCCTGGAATGTTTTCATCAAAAACCTTAATTTCTTTTCGACTGAAGAAAGAATGACATGGACATCTCAGATGACACGGGGGTGAGTAAACTATCAGCAAAAGTTTTTTGAAAAGTGAACTACTCCTTTAAAGCCTGCAAACCATCATAGTATCTCATCTGTGTCCTGACGCCTCAAGAGCTGCTTATGGAGACTGAGAGCAAAATATTCATGAGCCGTTGAGAGCTTATTAGCCCGGCCGTACAATGTTTGCACAATGACACAGTTCACTTCAGGAGTGCCCTTGAAGCGTTTGTGATTCCATTCCTGCTGGTTACTATGCTGTTTATTTATGTGTATGCATTTAAATATCAAGGGAAATTACTTTTCAGTATGCATTTTTCCTCTCCTGTTATATAATATGCTTTTTATTTTTGAGGGATTCTGCACTCAGGATTATTAGTTCTGCTGATGCAGGAGGATTCCCGTATATCAAGCGTATAGTGTCAGCCCATGAGTACCAGATCTGGGCCGACACTATATTGCTGTCTGCGTTTGCATCAGGTCACCCATTTGTCTGGGGCATGCTTTCATTCACAAGATACAAGTTGGACAGTGAAGTGAACCCATACTCGTGATTTGTCCGAGTTTAACATTTAACCCATCCAAGTTAGTGTGAATATACATTATTAATATTATTACACATTAGGAGTAGTGAACACATTGGTATTGAGAATCGAACCTTTAACCTTTGGGTTACAAGTCTGACTCTCTAACCATTAGGCCACAACTGCCCCAGTCCCTGCAGTGCAAATGACTCCAAATGAGCCCAAAGTCCTCCCGTCGTATTAAAATTCAAAAATCGATCTGAAGTCATATCACATATGCAACTGAATATGGATCGACGGGGCTAAACAATAGATCCATCATGGAAATCGTCCGGTGCCGGTGGTATTTTCGGCTGCAGATGGTGCGGCCCGGGCTTCAGATTCCCCACGGCGGCTCTTGGCTTCTCCTGCAGACTGCTGTGTGATGTCAGGGTCGAGTTGGAGACCAGACAACACTCTTACTGGGGCTTCTCTCTTAAAGAGACAGACCGCTCTTGACAGATAGATCACATACCTCACGCAATTTAGACACGGAGTCTTGCTTTACTGTGCCCTTCATTGGCTTTTCCAGTTTTAAATGGAAACTGTAGGGACACTGCAGGCTCCGAGGCCTTCTATATGAATGGCGTACACAGCACAGATGTATTGAATCACAGGATTGTCTGTGTTGGCCTGCAGCTTCTCATAATTATTTTATACTTCACAGTCCTGAGAGCTTTTTAGTCAGAGCTTAGGCAAGCAAATTAGTTCCATTACTTATCGCTAAATTGGCATTGATCTTTAGTATTGTGACTGGTGTGTATTAGGTGTGGCTATAGTTTAGTATTTACTCTTCTTGCTCAAATGCAAAAAATAAAATAAAATCCGCCAAAAGTCAATCAGAAGTATAATAATGTTTAAAAAACACCCTTTGAAATCTGTCCATTTACTTCCGGCTATTAATGAACCAGGCAAATACATTAGGGTAGTATGAATGTGAATTTCATAAGGAAAATGAATAACCATAAGACCATAAGTAATCTCTTACAGTCTCAAGAACAAAAGTAATGCAAATCGTGGTTTGCAAACATGGTTTAATTTTTTAATAGCCAATTGAAATTGATATGATACCATTTAATGACCACAAATGAGATTTTCTTTCATTTCACCAATTTTGTGTAGAAGTATTTCACACAATATTTTACTCAAATCACTGAACATCAGATATCGATTCACTTCAGTGGGTGTTTCGGTCAGCATTTTTATACAGCATCCAAAAGTGTGCACAATCTACGGAAGCCCTGAACCGCAAAGTGAGAACAAAAGAAAGTAAACGTACCTTGTTATTTCGACTTAATAAGTCGTTAACTTATTTCGATGTAATATCTCGTTATTTTGACGTAATATCTTATTTCGACTAAATATCTCGTTATTTCGACTTAATATCTTGTTATTTCGACTTAATATCTTGTTATTTTGACGTAATATCTTATTTTTTCGACTTAATATCTCGTTATTTCGACTTAATAAGTCGTTAACTTATTTCGATGTAATATCTCATTATTTCAACTTAATATTTCATTATTTTGACGTAACATCTTGTTATTTCGACTTAATATCTCGTTATTTCGACTTAACATCTCGTTATTTCGACTTAATATCGCGTTATTTTGACGTAATATCTTGTTATTTCGACTTAATATCTCGTTATTTCGACTTAATATCTCGTTATTTCGACTTAATATCTTGTTATTTCGACTTAATATCTTGTTATTTTGACGTAATATCTTGTTATTTCGACTTAATATCTCGTTATTTCGACTTAATAAGTCGTTAACTTATTTCGATGTAATATCTCGTTATTTCGACTTAATATCTCGTTATTTTGACGTAATATCTTGTTATTTCGACTTAATATCTCGTTATTTCGACTTAACATCTCGTTATTTCGACTTAATATCTCGTTATTTTGACGTAATATCTTATTTCGACTAAATATCTCGTTATTTCGACTTAATATCTTGTTATTTCGACTTAATATCTTGTTATTTTGACGTAATATCTTGTTATTTCGACTTAATATCTCGTTATTTCGACTTAATAAGTCGTTAACTTATTTCGATGTAATATCTCATTATTTCAACTTAATATCTCATTATTTTGACGTAATATCTTGTTATTTCGACTTAATATCTCGTTATTTCGACTTAACATCTCGTTATTTCGACTTAATATCTCGTTATTTTGACGTAATATCTTATTTCGACTTAATATCTTGTTATTTCGACTTAATATCTCGTTATTTCAACACAATATCTTGTTATTTCGACGTAATATCTCGTTATTTCGACCTAATATCTCGTTATTTCGACCTAATATCTTGTTATTTCGGCGTAATATCTCGTTATTTCGACTTAATATCTCGTTACTTTGACGTAATATCTTATTTCGACTAAATATCTTGTTATTTCGACTTAATATCTTGTTATTTTGACGTAATATCTCGTTATTTCGACTTAATATCTCGTTATTTCGACTTAACATCTCGTTATTTCGACTTAATATCGCGTTATTTTGACGTAATATCTTGTTATTTCGACTTAATATCTCGTTATTTCGACTTAATATCTCGTTATTTCGACTTAATAAGTCGTTAACTTATTTCGATGTAATATCTCGTTATTTCGACTTAATATCTCGTTATTTCAACACAATATCTTGTTATTTCGGCGTAATATCTCGTTATTTCGACTTAATATCTCGTTATTTCGACTTAATATCGACTTAAAAGTAAATCGGGAGCGCAAACCACAAATGCACAGTAGGCTATATTCTGTTGTTATTTTTTCACACAGTTACAATCCAATAAAAAGGGGGGGGGGGGAATAATGCATGCAGTGACTTAAAAGAGGTCTTGCTACATGTTAGAGTCACATTAACATACCAAGCGTTACATTATTCTCGATCTCGATCACGATCAGTCTCCCCAAACCGGAAGTGCGTCCTCTCCCATAATCTAAAATGCCGAAGGCTAGTTAGGAAAAAGGTGGTTCTCGATCTCAAATAGCAGAAAGGTCTTTAGCGTGCATTATGTCTTTTTTTTGTGCATAACATTTTTATTTTATTTTCTGTTGTTCTACAGAGGAGGAGCAGCAGAGAGAGAAAGCCCTGCTGTCCCGTGAGGCTGAGCAGAAGCTCTCCGCCCCTGTTATCCAGACTGTCCAACTCAACCATGTGACCTGGGCAGAAGACATGCGGCTCGGGTCGCACCTCGGGTCGCACCAGCACCACCCTCCGGTCCCGCCCCCACCCCTCCCGCCACCTGTTCCCATAGCCGTCATTCCCATCCCGATGGTCCCTGCCAACCCTGCAGGCCTTCCCATTCAGACTGCTTCATCCCTCCACACGGTCTCTCCAATGCCAGTGGTCACTTCCTTGGCCACGGCCCTGTCCCCGCAAGCAGCAGCCCCTCTCTTCAGCCCCAATGGCAAAGATGCCCACTCCCCTCCTCCTCCTCTTCCTCCTCTTCCTCAGCAGCAACGTCACTTGATTGCACATGTAAAAACAGAAACTAACAGCTTGTCTCCATCGAACAACGGCGCCAAACAGCTGCAGACGCAGACACTGCTGCAGTCGTATCCAGCCCCCATCATCACAGCCCAGCACACACCGCAGCAACACACACTCCTGCCCCAGCCAGCGCTACCCCAACCTCAGCCCACGCCGGCCCAGGCTCAGGCAGGACAACCGCCCAGGACTAATGGAGCCACTGTGGAAGATCCACGCAACCTGGACGGGAAAAGGAGACCTGGAGGGTGAGCCATGTTTTGTGGTTTTTATACAAGAAAGCAGAGCAGCACAATATATATCTAACTATATATACTGTGTGTATAAACTATTAGTGCTGTCAAATATATTAATTTGAGTTTAATCACATCTGACATAAAAGTTTTTTTTTTATTCAATATATATATATATATATTTGACAAAAACAAAACACAACACAAGTGTGTGAGTGTGTGCGAGTATGGTGTAG
Organism: Pimephales promelas; assembly: GCF_016745375.1. The sequence continues at coordinate 15,730,389 of NW_024121210.1, forward strand.
AGAACAAGTTCTGACGTTCAATACAAATTCTGATTTGTATTTTTCTTTATTTTTTCATCAATTTATTGCTCTGACAGCTCAGGCCCCTTTAAACAAGAAAATATACATCTTTTGTGCACTTTATTTTTAAAAAGCCTATATATTTGGCAGATGTAAAGCATACATGTGTATGTTTTTTGTTAGTCCATTTTTTTTTTTTGCACTGGATTTTTTTTTCACTGAATTTGCACCTTCAGTTCTGTTTTTTAATAAAGGATTGGAAATTAATGTTTTTTTATCCGATTAATCGACAAATAAATCGACAGATTAATCGATTATTAAAATAATCGTTAGTTGCAGCCCTAATATACATTATATATATGATTTGACAGCACTAGTGTGTGTGTGTGTGTGTGTATATATATATAGTGTGAGTGTGTGTATATATGTTTATATATCAATATGGCTATAAAATAATAACTATAATAATAATAATCATTATTATTACAGAATAAAAAATACTGAATAACATCAAAATAAGAAATATTTACAATTACTAATCTAATATACTATGTTATATTATAAAAATAATATAATAATAATAATAATAGATTTTATTTGTAACTGTACTGTTACAACACTTTTATTTTTACAGAACACCGCAGAATATTGCACCAAGCCATTTCACGATTTCTGTCTGAGTTCGATTATTCGTGCAGCCCTACAAGAAAGCTGAAGGGATTTTTCAAAGCAGTGGAGATTAAATTGTAATCGTAACTGAATGAAACTGGGTTGGCTATTTTGTTGGGAGATTGCAGTTTTGAAAAGTAGGATGCTGTCCTGTACGGTGACCCAGAAGTAACGCTGGCCCTCGGGTCATGCTTTGTGTTTGCAAGATGTGACTTCTTTACTCACCCTCATGTCATTCCAAACCCAAATGACTTTATTTATTCTGTGAAGTGATATTTGCGAGAAATACCGTTTGTTTTAATGACTTCTTCACTAAATGGTGGAACAAAATTTGCATAAATGGGGTGGCCAAGTCTGGAGCTTATGAAAGAAAGTGAGCATGAATGAATCACACGATTGCTGATTAGAAACAGAAGTGTGTGGTCCAAAAGTGTAACTTCACATTCACATTACCCCACATTAGCTTAACCGTGCGAGTACTAGATGTGAACATAACGTATGGTAGGATAAATCTGAAACACTATTATTATTATTAACTGTCTGTTAATGGAGCAAAAGTTACCTTGCACAAAAGAGTTTCAGGAAACCTAAACCCTATGGTAAACCTTTAACTCACACCAAATCGGATAATAACATGTTTTATTCTTATTCTTCTGTATCTTTTAACTAACGTTAATATTTGCGTAATAATCTGTATTAATACATTAAAGGGGCAGTCACTCACACTACACTTTTCTTTCCATTGACTTCCATTCATATGCACAGTGTTGGGTAAGTTACTCTAAAAAAGTAATTAATTACTAGTTACTAATTACCTCTTCAACAGTGTAATTAGATTACTGCACTAATTACTCTCTCTAAAAAGTATTTAATTACTTTTAATTACTAATTACTTTCAAAATCCCATATCAATCTCAACCAGCTGAATAATACAAGGATAGACATGAATCCGTTTTAATTCTTTCAAATAAATACTATAAAATTGCACGAATTATCCTTAAACTGACCAAGGAGGAGAAGGTTACATTATAAAAACATACTTTTTAGCATCAGACAATACATTTTGATGTTAAACCCACTATTGTTTTATGTCTGATCTCACACTTTTTTCATACATTTTTACAATAATTCATACGAGTTTGTACGAGTGCGGTCGTAATATTTAGACACCTCATAAAATGCATACGAATCGCTGCGAGATCGGATTGATCTATACACAGTATTCACCTCAATTACATCAGAAGTAACTGTAATTAAATTACAGATAAATGAAGAGTAATCCCATACTTTACATTTTCAAGGGAAATGTAATTAAATTACAGTAACTAATTACTAAGTAATTAGTTACACCCAACACTGCATATGCAGACGAAAAGTTTCGCATTTCACTGCGTTCCAAAGTTCAAGTTTGGTGACCTCTGACCTGCGAATTCGCATCACGTGAAGACGTGTGACCAGTAGAAGATTGATATGTCATGGCTTCACCATGACTTTTTTTTTTTTGCAGTAAGGTTGAGTATTTTTACATTTTGTATGTATTGCTATTTGTTATTTTTAATTCATGTTTATAAAAAAAAAAAAGAAGATTTTGACCATTGATGTATCCGAAGACATTTGGCATTCTCAAAGTCTAGTGTGACCGCGGCTTAATAGTGTGCTGCTCCGCCACACAGCAAAATAAATGCTTTTTTCAATTTTGGGGTGGCCAATCACATGTCAGGGGTGTCAAGTGGACACTGGATGCGTCCGAAATCGCGTACTATGTGAGAAGGTACTATATTTAAATAAGAACGTACTTCACAACCGTTAAAAAAGTACGTTCTATATAGTGTGAATACGGGTAGTATGAATGCGCCATGTTGTTGTCGCGTGACATACGCTGTCACAACAGTGTGAAAATTTAAAGAGCGATAATATATGTGGGTGCACTGTGTATAATTATTTTGTGTATATAAATAAATACACACACATGCATGTATATTTAAGAAAAAAATATTATTTATATAAAAAATATATTTATATATAATATAAATCTATATACATGAAAATATTTCTTAAATATATACAAGCATGTGTGTGTATATATACACAAAATAATTATACACAGTGCACCCACATATATAATGTAAACACAAACTTTTATTTTGGATGCGATTAATCGTTTGACAGCCCTAATATATTTAGTTTGTTTTTGACCTGGCTAGTGTTGTCTTTATTTGTGTTAGAGCTGCATGAACAATCGTTTGTGAAACAAAGTGTTTGCAATGACATGAGGGTGAGCGATGTCAGACTTATTTAATTTTTTTGCAGTAAAGTACTTCTTTGTACACACGTGCAAGAGACCATGATATGAAATGTAATGGGTTTGATTTATGAAAGTTTACATGCAGCGTAGAAACGTATTTAATATTTTCCCTGCAGAGCTGGAACTCGAGAAGTTCACAACAAGCTGGAAAAGAACAGGTGGGTGAACTTCTGTTTTCATTTTTGTGCTTATTTATTTCGACAAGCGGAAGCGGAGCTTATGAACTCATTGAGTTTGAGGTACACTCGCCTTTATGTAAGTTGCTTGGTTGCAGGACTGATCACTGATACATTCATTAACCTTTGGTCGATTTGCAATTAGTGCACTATTTGTTTATTGGCTTGAAGGCCTTTGCCCTACTAGTGACCTCATTGCTGTTACTTGCATCACCAAACTGCTTCGCGTCAACATCTCTTAAAACCCTCACTTGCTTTGCACAAAAAAAAAAATGATTAGTGCTTTTCTTTCTGTCGCAGACGAGCACATCTAAAAGAATGTTTTGACACCCTCAAGAAGAACGTTCCTAATGTGGATGAAAAGAAAACTTCCAATTTGAGTGTCCTGAGGAGTGCCCTCCGCTACATACAGGTAAGCCCAACATCACATTTACACTGCATGCTTCAAATGACACAAATCCGATTTTTTTCCTCTCATGTGGCACAGGTCGGATATGATCGGTGAACGTGTATGGATTCCTATTTTCTCAGATCGGATTCAGGCCTCACTCATATGTGGTTATAAATCAGCAGTGGTGGAATGTAACGAAGTACAAATACTTCGTTACTTTACTTAAGTAAATTTTTCACGTATCTTTACTTTACTTAAGTAGAATAAATAGTGCATACTTTTTACTTTTACTTCGTTACATTTTGCAGCAATTATTCTACTTTCTACTCCACTACATTTCTACAGCTTCTGTTACATTTTCGTTACATTTTCTGATCAGTTTTTCCACTGCCAAAACGTAATCTGACCGTCCGTTCGTTGCACGTTTGTCTCACCAGTGACGTTTGGTTGCCATAGATACATCAACTAAATGCGTCTCGCACGCAGTGTGTTTATCATGCAACTTATACGCGAAAATTTGTTTTTACGTGCATAGGAAAAACACCGTGTGTAATATATGTTTGGTTTGGTTAGGATTATGGCAAGCCAAGAGGTTCAGAATTACACCATAAATGAATCGCGTTTACTGCCAATAGTTATTAACATATAGTAAGGATAAGCATTATATTGCCTAATTGCAAGCTTGTTTCAGAAATGGTGACATTTTTTTTTCCATCATTATTGAACATCATTATAGGAGTAGGCTATTAGGTTAAATGAGTTAGAATTAAATGTTTTATTAATCATTAGAAAATAGACATTAAGAGAATCAATTGCTATGCAAGTACTTTTACTTTTAATACTTAAAGTACATTTAAAATAAAGTACTTTTTACTTAAGTATGGTTGTCATTGTGTTACTTCTACTTTTACTAAAGTAAATATTTATCTGGGTATTTGTACTTTTACTTAAGTACTGAGATTCAGTACTTCCTCCACCACTGTAAATCAGATATGAATCGGATGCGTGTGCCATGTAAGCAGACAAATGGGATATTCCCCAGTAAATGCGAGTCGTACGTCATTAAAAAAGTGCGCGATTATAGGCACAATGGAGGACGAAGGATACACGCATTGGATTTCATGTCTGTTGAGTGTTTGAGGTGAAGAGTGCAGGCAAAAATGCAGGGTTGTTACAGAAATATTATATATATATATATATATGAAGAGTTCAGGTGCAAAAGCCTCTAAATGCCATTTGAAATTTTCTTCTTTAATGATGATTTTTATCAAACTTGTATATTTAAGTTCAGTAATTTCAAAATAACAATTAATAGGTAATTATCATTGCCATTTAATTGAAATCACTGAACTTAAATATACAAGCTTGATAAAAATGATCATTCTAGAAGAAAATTTCAAATGGCACTTAGAGGCTTTTGCATCTGAACTCTTCATATATATATATTAGGGCTGTCAACTTTAGTCGTTTAGTCGACTAATCGGTCGATGCGGTCGTGGTCGACTGACATTCTTATTGGTCGACCAGTTGCATTTTTTTTTTTTTTTTTTTTTACAAATAGAAGGAATTTTTCAATGACTTACTCCTTGATATTTATTCATTTATAAGCAGTTATTTATTACTGTATTCTAAATATAATTAGCCTATGTTTTGTCCCCAACTTTAAAATGCTTTAATTTAGGCTATTTTTGTAACTGCGCCACAGTTTAGCGCACACACACAATACACTCGGGAACCGCACCTGTGGCTGACTGCGCTGCTGCTCGCGCTCGGTAAGGGATGCTGTATTCATTCAGTTAGAACGCTGCTTGTTTTGGCTTTAGTCGACAAAATGTCCAGGAAATATAAATCTTTTGTCTGGCTGCATTTTAAAACAAAGACGACAAGACTGTGGAGGGAGGCGATCACGTTGCCATTATGAGCGCACAAGTCGCGCGTCTATATTTAAAATCGAACTTGAGCGCGCAAAAGACGCGAGCAGCCTTTTAACGGCTATATCATGCTGACTCAATAGATTGTGTTTTCTTAATGTTTTCGTTTTTATTTGTACACTTGACGCATTTGAAAATAGCCTAAATAATGCAACAAAACGAAAATAAACCTATACGCGGTCCTACAGCCTATTATAGGATTGTTTTTAAGTTATTTGGGGTTTTTTGAGTGTTGTTTAAAACGCCTTGATCGTCAGGACTAAAGTTAACCCATAGCTTTGAAAGTAAAGAAGAATATAAAGCCTGTATAAACGAGAGCTTTTGTTGGGATTTTTCATTATGTGGGAGATAGCAGTTATATTTTTTGCAGCGTGTGGTGTGGTCAGGTGCGCGATTGGGACTGTAGACCTAGGACAGAGCTCTTCACTTTTTGCAGTTAAAAAAATCACTTAATTTTCAAAGAATTGTATTATTATTATAGTTTTATTTATTTGTGATGTTTTTTCGTTGTTGTTTTATAAATGCTCAATGAAAATTGTTTAAAAAATGTTTAATCAAAACATCACGTTTTTTTTTTTTTTTTTTTTTTTTTTTTTAGTCGACTAATCGTTGAGCAGGACTCGACTTTGGTCGACTAAGGATTTCTTTGGTTGAATACAGCCCTAATATATATATATATATATATATATATATATATATATATGATTATTATTATTTTATTCAATGTTTGGTGAACCAGACATGTTTTTATGAGGTTCACCTAGAAACACACATCGAGCCTTATGCCATTTGGATGATAAACGAAGATGTGGACTGTTACGTCTGCTTGTAAAAGTTAATGTTTAAATGTGACGATCGTGACTGTTTTTTCCTCTGACCTAAATTAAAACAAGTTAGACTTCAACTCGAATTTATAAAACAGGTTAAGCCGAAAGCATATTGTGTGATAACTAATAACTTGTAATTGTAAAACGTGTTGGGAATAGGTCACAAGATGGGGATTTGATCCTCCTTATCCTCTTGTTCTCGGTCTCCCACATCCACAATCCACTTCTCTGCACATACTTTACTGGCAGAATGGTGTCATGTGCATCTGCCAAAACATCCTGGGTCGAATTCTTCTCAGTGTGGGCTCATTATATCTTTTCCTTACCCTCTTCCCCTGGTCTTTTCTTACTTGGTTTCCATCGGGCTGTTTCTCTATCCACTGTTTTTTAATCGCCTCATGTTCAACGTCTAATGTTTTTTGGATTCCTGAGAGGATAATTTTTATTTTATAAAACATTTTGCACATTGATGGTCAGACACAGATTGTGAGTCAACTTAACATTATATTTCCCTTTGTTATGGTGCTAAAGTGCCTATCATTTTGCCCGGATTGACGTAAATAGATGACATAAAAGCGTCAAGGTCACGCTGCATCATTTTATTTGCAGACTGCAGCCTTGACAATTAATATAATGGCGTGGGCGGAAAGGTGACCTGTTAATGAGTGATATACCCGAGTTAACATGATCTGAAAAGCTATAAAACTGAATATAACGACGACACAATAAGCACAAGCGAGGGAGTATGGTGAGGTCCGCCCGCCCACTTGCACGCTACCGCTCTCTCTCTCGCTCCCTCTCCCTCGTCCACGTGAGACATGAGCACATGGCAAGCGCGAGCCCAGTGACGTCAGCTGCTGTCTCCCTCTCCCTCAGCGTGGCGGTGTTGCCAAGTCTGCCGATTTCCCGCTGAATGTGGATACTTTTACACTGTTGGTGCGAGTTTTGTTTTATTCTGCAGGTTAAAGTGACCACATACATCACCCGGGTCAATGTTTATACAAGTGAACCCCACGGAAAGCGATTGAGCTACTTTTGGCCGTGATTTAGCGGGGTTTGAAAAGCATTTAGGCTGGTTTTGCTGTAAACCTGGCAACCCTGCAAGCCAGACCCACACATGCCGAACGTCCGCAAATCTTCTTAAACGAAACAACGCTTCTTGATAGACTGTTTCATTACGAATGTGATGCGTTTTGTTTGGCATGCGTCTGTAAAAGTAGGTTACGCTCCATTGTTTGAGTCGGTGGCCTTGCGTGTTTGTTTTCATTAGTCCTGTGAATCGCTGTAACCAAGGAGACTGGTGGTGGTCAGGGAACCGCAGGGGTTCCTCTGTCTGTAGATTGAGATCTGGATGCGGTCAAATGCGGGTTTAACCAGGCCTAGCGCTCTTCTTTTACACCCACTGGTTACAGTGTAATATATTAACGTTACAGGGACAGGAGTGTTGAATTTTCAAACAAGATATTACAAATTACATGATCAGATCACAACTGCAATGCAATGATGTTCTGGTCCCATAATTTTACACATTATTTGTCTAATTTATATGATGTAATGCTGATAAATACATGCAGCTAATCATGAATATTCATTGATGACATACAGACAATTTTTGAAATTAAGCCTAGGAACATTCACTCAAAACTGTGAGACGAGAATCGCAATCGCAGCGCCTAGTAATATACAATAAATAACATTTATTAATTGACATAATGTTCATTGACAACTTTTGTGAAAAAGTACACTTTTTCAGGATTCCTTGATGAATAAAAAGTAAAAAAAAAGAACAGCATTTATTCACAATAGAAATCCTTTCTAACAATATTAATTTTTACTATCACTTTTTTTTCAATTGAACATCCTTGCTGAATAAAAGTTATTCTTAAAATTAATAAAAATTAATTTCTTCTTTTTTTAAAGAAAGAAAAAAATACTGACCCCACACTTATGAACGGTAGCGTATATTGCTATAAAAGCTGAATAAATGCTGTTGCTTTAACTTTTTATTCATCAATGAATCCTGAAGTATTAGGTTATAAAAAATATTAAGCAGCACAACTGTTTCCAACATTGATGACAAATTAATCAGAATGATTTCTAAAGGATCATGCGATGCTCAAGTTTTACCATCACAGGAAAAAATTATATTTTAAAGAATATTAAAATAGTAAACCATTATTTTAAATTGTAATAACATTTCTCAACATTACTGTTTTTTTTTTCTTCTGTATTTTTGATCAAATAAATGCAGGCTCGATGGGCATAAGACTTTCAAAAACATTAAAAACAATAACAATAAACAATTTTAATAGCCAATTTATATGATTCCATCACACAGTATTATTTCATTGTTTGGATGTTAAGCGCTCGCTTGTAATGTGGCGAACTCTTCTCCAAACTGCACGTGATGGCAGTGAGCATTGAGGAGCAGGTGAGAGTGTTTCTAATCGGGGAGGAAGAGGAGCATGAAGATGTGAAAGGAGCGGAGGGAGTGCGAGAGCCATCGGACTGTAAAACACTAGAGGTCGATGTGAGCCAATCGCATTAGCCCTTGCCTCTCTATCACACCTTCTCCTCATCGCCACGCTGCTCCTTCCCTGCTCTGTTGCCAAGGAGACCACAGCGGGTTCCAGCTGTTGCCGTGGTGATATCCAGTGGGACCTGAATATCTAGTCCATAGGGATGTCTAGTCGGACTCGGCACACAAAAGATAGAGTGGGTTCAAAACTGGGCTGGGGTCAGTCAGCACACATCATGATTTGAGTTTCATCACGACAGCACTTGTAATGTTAGTTTCGTGTAACTGCTGGTATTTTCGTCGTCATTCTAATCTGTTGTTCGTCCTATTTGTTCGTTTAGAGTGCAGTGTGATTACAAGCAAACTCTAAAATTCACTTTGAGACAAAATACATTTTACCGACCTGCAAAATATCAGTTAGCAATATTATATATTTTTCTCATTGGTATCAGCAGATATTGAATATTAAATTAATTATATAAATTATATATACATTACCGTTAAGTATCAGTAAGATTTTTTTAAATTAATTGAACGCTTTTATTGATCAAGGATGCATTCAATTGATCAAAAATGACAAAGAAATTTATAATGCTATTTCAAATTAATGCCATAATTTTGAACTTTCTATTAATCAAAAATGTAGCATGGTTTGCACAAAAACATTGATTATAATAAGAAATGTTTCTTGAGCAGCATATTCGCATTCTGGAATGATTTCTGAAGGATCGTGTGACAATGAAGACTAGAGTAGTGTGTGTTTGTGTGTGTGTTGGCCTGCTGTGTGAAGGGGGTTTAGGGTCAGACAGTCCAATCTGACTAATCCTGGATCAGGCTTCACTTGGACTCTCTCTCTCTCTCTCTCTCAACCTACTGCACCAGTCGCATTCCCATTCCCTTATACTGTATCAGTGTGTTATATAATCCCAGACACGCTTGAAACCACCATCCACCTCTGCACAATCACTCTCTCTGCTCTGTAAGACACACGCTCGGCTCCTCTGTATCCCGCAGTCATCTGTGTCTCTACAGGACTCCTGCTAATTGGGAGCCAAAATGTCCATGTTGTCACACAGTCTGTTTGGCAGAGCATAGGTGAGGGAGGGACGGAGGAAACTGAGTGATGTGAGCGTGTCGGAGCCGTCACGTGCTTCGGGCTTTGACAGATGGGGTGGGCTGTGTAAACTGCTTTTCTCTGTGGACAGTTTGTTTCCTAAAATCGTACGAGCACACACTGTATCTTTAGGATGAGGTCACGGAGACGTTCTGCTCTCACAGTTTCTTGAATGCGGATGGACAAACCTGTTCCTCTTCAAAGGTTTAAACTTTAAATATTTAAACAGTTTGTTCCCGTTAGTCTTGTTTGATGACCCGTGGTCTGATGATTAACGCAAAAAGTGGGTCAAACCGTTTGCCTGTGTGACTGCCACATCCCTTCCTTTTATTCTTCTGTTTTAAAAAGGTTCACCTTGGACATCTAAGGTGCATTTCATCCATCCAAAGTGGACTGGCCTGTCTTTGAGGTTATTATAGTTCACTAAAAGTAAAAAAGTTAGCGATGAAAGGGAAACACTGCATGGTGAGCAAGTAGGTAAATATAGGACAACTATGTCAGTCATTTGTATTAGAGCCCGACCGATAAAGGATTTTGAAGGCCGATACCGATACAAATATCTTTGGGTTTTAAAATCCGATGTTCCGATATATCGGCCGATATTTTTTTTAAATTAAATATTGTTGGATTTCACACACGTGTAAAAGAAAAGCTAACTTTTCTGCACAAGATACGCTTGATACTTTTTCTCTTTGTCTAAATGTTCACTCCTCGCAAGTCTAACTTACATTTTACAATGCAGGGACTGTAGCTAGAGATATGCTAGTTATAAATACAGTAATCATTACTTTATTTAGGCAGAAAAAGTTCATTGTGGTTTCCAAGCTCATTAATGTTAACGTTAGCGGTCTTCCACTGATGATAGTGGCATTAGCGAGTCTATGATGAGCCATAATTTAGCAATAGATAACATCATACTGCAAATTGTAAAACATACATTTTCAATATAACAGGCCAAGGAGAGATGATTGAAGCATGTTTCGTCCGTTTTTTGTTATATTTTTTAAATATTAGTTTATCGGCCATTTATAACTGCCGATACCGATATTATGGAAAATGCCTAATATCGGCCGATAATATCGGCCAGCCGATATATCGGTCTGGCTCTAATTTGTATTTGCATCACTTCCTGCTGCCAGCTGGTGGCATTATGACTATAGCTACATTTTGGGATGTAGGTGTAATGGCATATTTTAGTATGTCGCTAATAGCGCATCAGTGTTAAACGGCACTTGGAGGACGCGCGAATCCGGCGGTTGTGTAGAGAGGTTTAGATAAAGGGGTTTGACTGATTAATTATCAGTATTTAACCTGACAAAAATGTATTTATTCAATGTTGGCTACAATATTGCATCTGCAGAAGCATTGTGAACTTTTGTAAAGATACATTAGATGCATCATTATTAGATGCATTATCGGCCGATATTAGGGATTTTTCAAAATATCGGTATCGGCAGTTATAATGGCCGATAAATGAATATATCAAAAATAAAATAAAAACGGACGAAAAACGCTTCAATCATCTCTCCTTGGCATGTTATATTGAAAATGTATGTTTTGCAATTTGCAGTATGACGTTATCTATTGCTAAATTATGGCTCGTCATAGACTAGCTAACCACAAAGCTATATCATGCCACTATCATCAGTGGAAGACCGCTAACGTTAACATTAATGAGCTTTGAAACCACAATGAACTTTTTCTGCCTAAATAAAGTAATTATTACTGTATTTATAACTAGCATATCTCTAGTTACAGTCCCTGCATTGTAAAATGTAAGTTAGACTTGCGAGGAGTGAACATTTAGACATAGAGAAAAAGTATCAAACGTAACTGATGATTGAAAATGGTTTGATGTAGCTAAAAAGTGCAGGTAAAGGGATAAACAAGCTGACATTGTAATTATAAGGTAGCTTATAGGCAATGTAGGGAGTAATTATTATTTTATTTATCAGAACTTTAATATATTTTGATGTTCCTCTGTTCTGTTGTGACAATAAAAAACAAGTTTATTTTTAAAATGCTTTATCATACTATTTTAGTTAAAACTCATAAATAACTACAAATAACTATGTTAGGGAAATCTGTTAGTTTTGTTGCGCGTTTCTGAAAAAATAAAACAAAATATCGGCCGATATATCGGCATATCGGATTTTAAAACCCAAAAATATTTGTATCGGTATCGGTCTTCAAAATCCTTTATCGGTCGGGCTCAAATTTATATATATATATATATGTGTGTGTACCAAAGCTTGCCTACTCTAAAATAGAGTTTAGAGTACACACTCAAAAGTATGTACTTTTTCTTCACAAAAAGAGTACATTTCATTTAGGGCGTAGTATAAGTAGGCGAATTGGGACGCAGCTATTGTTTGCCTGAGTTACAGCAACTTCCTGTTTCATGGTGAAACATCGAAATTTGCAGGCCGCCCGAGGACACGCTCTTCAACGAAAACTCATCACAAAGGCCGATTAAAACTCAAGGAGTTTGTTGAAGTACGGTGCCTGAAAATGGCAAAAAAGTTCTGCTTGAAGTATATCAGGGTCTTACAAGCGCCGTCTTTCGGATGAGACGTTAAACCGAGGTCCTGACTCTCTGTGGTCAAAATCGCATGGATGAATATCTAGAGAGCAGGGTGGCCAACGACCAGTGCGTTTCCATTTATTCTGCATGAATATTCACAGAAATATTTCAAAATGCATGTTCAGACATCAGTTAATTGTTAAAAACATGTTTGTCTGCTGATTAAGACGAGTCATACTGGAATAAAAATGTGTTTGATTGAGGGATGATAAGTGTTTGCTTTGTACAATGAATAAATATGATTCATGCGAGAATTAAAGTGACTAATATGACATGTTTTCTTTCAGACATTGAAGCGGAAAGAAAAGGAGTACGAGCACGAGATGGAGCGTTTGGCGCGGGAGAAGATCGCCACCCAGCAGAGACTCGCCGAGCTGAAGAACGAGTTGAGCCAGTGCATAGACGTCATAGAGATCGACCGGATACTCCGACAAACTGTCCAACCTGAAGATGATCAGGCCTCCACGTCAACAGCATCAGGTACAGTCAGACTATAATCCTGTGACGGCAAAGATGAACGTTTACATGGACACCTTTTGCTTCAATCCGATTGCGTAGTGTCTACATGACCGCTAAATAAAGTGATCGGGTTCATATGATACAAGCTTCAAATAGGAATAGGTTTTTTTTTTTTAAGTGTCCTGTTGTTTGCGCTTAGGCCTACTATTCTCCTAAATTGCTTCTTTTCTTAGTTCGTGCTGCTTATATTTATTAAGCAGTAAAAACGCCAATTCCTGCACCCAAAACAAGGCGTCTGTGGATGAGAAGGACTGATGGGACGTTGTCCGTCTCCACATTTTAAAATGACATTACAGTAATTTATGACACTTCACTCAACAACAGCAGCATCTACGTCGTTGCACGTGCATAGAACTTTCCAGTTTCGGTTTATTAATCTGATCAAGTGTTTACATGTCCTCTCGATCGGATTAGCAAAGGTTTAAACCACCCTTTATAATCCGAATTAATTAATAAACGTATTTTTGGCCAGTTTATTCCGATTGACGTGGTTACATGTGATTTATTTTAATTTTTTATTCTGACTGCTAGTAGTCCAATTACAATCCATGTAAACGCAACTGTCCCAAGATACTGCAGATATCGTTCTAATATGCTGATTTGCAGCTCAAGAAACATTTCTGAATTTTGAAGAACAACTTGTTCTGCTGCTTCATGTTTTTGTGGAAATACAAAGAAAACCGCATATATAATATTAAAAAGTTATTCATAATATTTATTCTTTCCTTTGAGGTTTCTTTCACCAGAAACAGTTTCTCTTAGTTTTTCATAATGTGTACAATTAATCGAGACACTTGTTCTTCTGAAAGTGAAAGTATTTAACCCTCAGGTGCTCTTCGTTTCGGAGTCACACTTGTTATTATCTTCCTGGTCAAAAGTGACCGGACACCTAAAAATTAAATTCCCTCCATCCAATGCAATTTATTTTTGTTCTACAATATTTATTCTTTGTAATTTAGTATTTTGAGACAATTTGATTGAATTTATTAATATTTATGCAATATTTATGGTCTATTTTTGCTATGGAAAAATATATATATTTTTCTATGTATATATTATTATTATTTTTTTTAATTATTAATGCAGAATTTTAGTTTAATATCGAGTCTAGGCATTCAGAAAAAAAATTTTTTTTTGAAGAAAATTAGCACCATCTGGTTACATTATAGAGAAAAAGCGTAGAATCATGGTGTAACCACTAGATGGCATGTACAGCTCTCAATGGAGAAGCATGTGAATTCCCCAGATGTTTATGAACACATTTTTTTTGGGTGGATTTGAATATATAGTTGAAACAATCTCAAAAACGATTTTTTATTTAAAAAAATTTTTTTTTTTAAATTTTTGTCAATTTCCCATTCATTTCCTATGGGATCATTTTTGACCAAAGTATTTACACTTAGCATGCTCGGATCATGACCTCAATTTTTTTTGTGTGTTCACATACATAATGCCATAAAAGTCACCAAGTTCCGTAACATTCTGATGAAGCTATGATTTTTAAAAATTCAAAACATACTTTTTGCAATCAAAATTTATTGGTGTGTATGTGTATAAAAGTGTGTTTGTATATGTGTGTGTGTGTGTGTGGATGGGTTTGTTTTGCACTCTAGATGTTGTAGAGCGTCACCCCTTTCCTGCGGTGTACTTTTTTTAGAATTGTGGCCGATTTGTAGATTGCACGTACAAAAATTCTGAGAATTTTTTTTTTTTTTTTGTCAATTTCCCATTCATTTCCTACAGGTCGGTCATCATGCTCGTATCATGACCTCATTTTTTTTGTGTGTTCACATACATAATGCCATAAAAGTCAACAAGTTTCATAACATTCCGATGAAGCTGTGATTTTTAGAAATTCAACACAGAAATTTTTTCAGTCAGAAAGGACCGAAGAGCAACTGAGGGTTATCATGCTCATATCAAATATCATTTCCTGATATGATTCAGTTTAATGTGTCTGAGGGGTAAGAGGCGATGTAAAATCGAATTACCATGAATCATTTTCCTTTTTTCCAGAGGGTGAAGACAACTTCGACCAAGACGTCGAGGACGACATCCTCTCCTCTCCACCCTCGTCTTCTGCACCTAAACTGCCTGCGCCGTCGGAGCCCCGTCCTGCCATGCCTCCGCCCTCCATCCTCCCTACGCACATCTCCATACAACACAAACCCGCCACCCCACCCAGCCATCCCCAGGCAGCGGTGATCACCCCTCAAGCCATCGCTCCTGCGCCTCCTTCCCACATCATCTCCCCTCCTCAGCAAACAGTCATCACCCACGCCTCCGTCTCCCATGCGTCCGTCATCCAGGCCGTCAATCACGTCATCCCAGCTGGGTCCAAACATCTGGCGCATATTGCGCCCTCTAGCGCTGGCCAGCCAATCGGACACATCACCGTGCATCCCGTGACCCACCTGCCCGCAGCCATTTACCCGCAGTCGGTGGCCGTCTCGCAACCGGCGATGGTGGGACACATCACGCACGCGTTGGCGCACCACCCACACGCTCACGCCCAAGTTAACGGCACGCCGGTCACGGGCCAGCAGGCCACCATGGTGGGGAAACCCACGGCCGTGGTCGCTCACCATCACACTGGGCTGGTGGGCCAGACGGTGCTCAATCCAGTGACTATGGTAACTGTTCCTCCTTTTCCAGTCAGCACGCTAAAGCTGGCCTGAGAGAAACGAGAGGGTGCGCAGAAAGACTTCAATGAAAGGAGGTCTCACAAAGCTAGAGCAAGATAGACGGCGATCTAGTCGACGACTAGATCCCAGTCAGAAATTCACTACTGTTGCTCAAACACGCCGGGACCTTTTCAGGATCGGAGCGTGTCCTCTTTCACGTGTAGAAGGGGCTTGCGTGTCTTTTGCCATGCAGCGTTGGAATGAAATACAGGTAATGCACTTGCTTAGCTAAATTCGAAGTCAGTCTTTAATAATGTGAGAGTGGAGTGCTAAAACAAATCAATTTTTTCTTCTCTTTTCCTCCTATCCTTTTTTTCTGGGTGCAAATTTTCACGCTTTACATTCATTCACCAAAAAATTCCACAGACGAGTGCTTAAAGGTCAATACTGGAAGCACGAGGAGAAAAAAAACAAACGTTTACTGCTTAAAGATATTATTAGGGGCATTTAAAACTCTTCAAACGGGGTTTTTGAATAATAAAAAAAAAAAAAACAGGTACATTCAGACTTCTGAAAAATGGGATTCCTCAAAGTGTCTTTGACTTGCGAGCAAATGTAAGTGCCTATGCCCCAAGTCAAGCCCATTGGCGCCACCTGCTGCCTACGCAATGCAACAACACTGCTGAATATGAAGCGCATGCGCACAAGCCTGTCATGACACGAAGCAGTCTGAAAGGGATATTTACCCATTTTGTTTTTTAAAAAAATGTTATTTACTCACCCTCAAGTTGTTCCAAACCTGTATGAGTTTCTTTCCTCTGTTTTCTTCACCCATCAAATATCTGTTTATCATCATTATTTTGTGTTCAGCGGAAGAAAGAAACTCGTACAGGTTTGAAACAACTTGAGGGTGCGCAAATGTTGACGACATTTTGATTTTCGGGTGAACCCAAAGGAAACTTCGTTAATAGACAATTCAACATCTGAGAAAGACCTGTATTCCGCCATGTATTTGAAAGTACATTCAAGCATTTATAATTCCCAACAAGTGCTCAGATATTTAACATAATAACGAAATAATACTTGATTAACGTTTCAAACTATTAAAAATGTGAAAGCGGGTCGAGATGTCGGGCATTTCCGTCTCTTTAAATCAGCAGCATTACCAATGTCCTCGTGCTTGTAGCAAAACGTTGAAAAACGTCGAAGTCTTAGAGTACGTAAGTAAATAGATTTTTCGTCACCGCGCGCTCGTTCGTCGATGGCTTGTTGTAATGCGCGCGCACGTGTCCCATTCTTCGCTCATCGATTTTTATCCGTGATTGTGTAAATTGTCGTTAAGTAGGATGCTTGTTTGCCAGCATTTTACGATGTTGAAACATCCTGTTTCTGTTTCAACGATGACAAAAAAGCCCATTTACCAATCTGGCCTGTCATTCTCAGTACACTCGCTTGGTTTAAACTGCACAAATTAGCCCATCATACATTTTCCCAATGTAAACTCGATGGTTTGTTGATTTATACTGTCACTTTCAAACGGAACACTGTGATTCCTGCTCTGAACGCCTCTTCCCTGCTGCAAACGCCCCACACCCGAGGTTTGAGGATCTGTTTCTTTTTCTTTTGGGGGATGTGAAGATGAAATGATACAGTCTGTGCTTCACACTCAGTTAAAAACAAACAAACAAACAAAAAAATGGCCTAACCTTTGTGGAATTTATTAGTGTGTTTTTCATTTTTCTTTATATGTGTATGGATGGATGTATACATGTGAGGTATATGCACGCATTCACATATGTGTATGTATTTTAGGATTATACTGATGCCTGGTTTTGCATGTAGATTGCAGTTTTTGTTTGTTTGTTTGTTTGTTTGTTTAAATGTTAATCCCTCCCCTTATTTCATTTTTGGGACCATGTTTCATACTGTATGATGTGGACGGGACCGTTAGACCTCATTCTACATTGATATTATATATAAATATATGAAAAACTGTGCATTTTTCCCTATGGAGAAAGTTTAAGTTATATATCGCCTGTACATTTTGGGCTGCATTAAGATCGAATTGTCCACCGTGTTTAACTGAAATAGTAATAAAACTTATTAAAAATATGCTAGATTACTACAAAAAACAATGACGATTCATAATAAATCTTATGACATTTACAAGTCAAGTTGTACTGGTCTTATTTCTTGTGTACCACAATTATAGTTGTTCATATTTACATTATAAAATAAAGTATTTTTGCCAGCTAAATAATGAGTTATTTAAATGCATCCCATTCTAATTTAGGACATGCACCTACATTTACAGATCATGCATTTTACAGTTTATATTATATTCACTGCAAAACCTCTGACATTTCTAACTGCATTTAAATCATAAACATTTAAATTAATGGATAAGTCTTAATGTCCATGACGCATCTGTTCCTGAATCCTTTCCAGAACTTCCTGCATTCGCCGCAACTGCAGAAGAAACGGGGGAAAAATGTTAGGAAAATTGCAAAACAATTATCAAGGAAGTTTAAACAGAAGTTAAATGTATACAACACTCATATGCAAATGATATGCAGATGAGGATATGCATATTTAAACGAGGCGTTGTATGCTCCATATATGGTCATTTCGGGGTGGAGACGCACGTGCGCACAATCTGGGATTAATAAAGTGAATTCTACGCATGTTCTGGCGTACGAACAGTTTTATAAATCTGAATATTTTTGGCTTTCGGCGCACGTACACTTTTAGTAAGGATCTTACGCACAGTTTTATAAATGAGACCCCAGGTCATGTGAGTTAAATATCCCACATAGGTATCAATACATAATGCCTATTGTTTGTCTTAGAATTTTTCAAAAATTGTAGATTCATCCAGTGAATCCATTCCAAAGAGAATGAAGACACTGCATGGTGGAGTTCAAAAACCCAAAGAGAACAGTATTACCTCCTCATCTTTCTCCCAAATAAGGCGCTCAGTGTTGCTGTCCACAGGCACCAAAGGCACAGGAAGGTCTTTACATAGACTGAATGAACACAACCAATGAAACACAGTAAGATGCAGCACACAGGAAGCACTCAGTGATAACTGATGTCTGTTTATCCTCTGACCTGCGTTTCCTCTCCCTGACCACCATGTGGGTCATATTCTGGATGCACTGAGCGCGATAATTCTCGTAATGCGTTTCCCGCGTCACGTCCTTCAGGTCTTGCATGTGTGTGCGCACCAACATGTTCCTCAGCTTCAGGAAGTCGGAGTGCTCTGGGTTTTCAACTGCAAAAGGAACATTTATAGACAAATTGTTTCAAAGCAGTTTTTAGAGATAAAACTCTTTACATTCGATTATCATGAAAACAAATCTCAGAGAACGGTCGACTAGGTACCGATGTGTTATTATTAGACCAAAGGATCATTTTGCGCTGGAGTTCTCCTTTAATTGCATGTATAAGAATAAAATACGTATGCAACAGTGTCCGAGTACCTTCCACCACACCCCAGGGGTACTGACGGCCTCTGAAGCGCCTGCCTTGGCTTTCAGCTTGGACGTTACAGCCAATTACAGCAAAAGGAATGCTGTCCTGTAACAAAGAAGGAAAGCCACATTTCAATTAAGTCAGTCGTGTTACGGAGAATTTGATGTACATATGGAGCTGGGTCGGCTCACCTTCAGTTCCTGGTGCTGGAGTTTGATCTCCTCATCCTCGTCTGAATCGCACTCAGGGAACTGGTAGATGTTGATGTCGAATCTCTCGATCTCCTCACAAATCTAGAGAGAAAACAAACACACAGTGACTGTGATATATATATATATCCTTCAGCTGAGATGCACTGTTCTCCATGATGTTTTTGAAATGCTTGAAATATGATTGGAATGCCTTCAGAAAAGGAAAATACAGTCAAGTGCAACATGTGCACCTTAAAGTCTGTCATATAGCCTACATAGGGTAGTAAATTATATTTTTATTTTATTCTTTTGGTAGGGAATTTAGTTGTTCCTGTTAGGAGTTTGTTTGTCATTTTGGCCTTTGCTACCCCCTAAAATTGTCCTTTCACTTGTGGCCCTGTAAATAAAAGTCTACAAAGGGTCTTTGGATGACTTTTCCAGTTCATTTTGTGGCTTTAACTTAGAATGGGGCGTAACAATATGCACTAGCCGGTATTTTTATACATTGTCCATACCTTCATTTTCATTTTTCTGACTTCTTCTGGAGTGAGACTGTCTGCTTTGGCAAGCACAGGCACTATGTTGACCTTCTCATGTAGCGTCTTCATAAACTCCACATCCATTGGTCTGAGACTGAGACAAGAAAGAAAAAAATGTGTTTTAGTCACATCTTGCTTTTTTTTTTTTTTAAGTATAATTAGTTATTATTATTATTTGCATTAGGCTATTATTTGCATGAGTGCAATTGGTCAAATCTGTGTCACCTTGAACAAATGAATGGGCTCTATGCACGGCGGTATTTCCGGTGAAGGATTAGGGATGCTCGATAACTTCCGCCGATCATAGAGTCCAATGCAATACCAAGAATTTATATTGAATTTTATACTCCATGGTTATACTAAAGAAACGTTAGTCACAAAAACAGATAAAACAGACACCCCTCGTTGTGTTTATGCTTCTTTTTAAAATTATATTAAATAAACATAACTATATATAAAATTACATCTTAACGTATGTACGTTTCGTTTCAAAGACGGGAGGACAGTAAATATTGAAGACTCTGCCATAATCCCGTTTTCTCCGGTTTTCCTCCGCTTTAATCTACACAACCGGAAATGGACGAGCATCCTTACGTCAAATGCGGAACTTATGCGTGCATATAGCCCATTGCATTCCCGCTCAAAATGAGCGTTAAATATTTCAAATAAAAGTTGGGCTCATGCAGTCCCTATAAGTAAACAACGCCATGTCATAAATGATAGGAAACCCCGCAACGGCGATGATTAGCTTATCCTCAATTTACTCAGAACTAATGTTTTGGTAGGAACGAAAGTTTACATTTTATGTTTCTCCGGAAACAGCCAGCGCGAAGGACTTCTATATTCCGATTGGTTGCCGGGTTTTGCCGCTGATTACAACAGCTCATTACTATAAAGTTGAGCTTCTTTTCAACTTTCTGGTTGACGCTCGAAACACCCAAAAAGCGATGTCGATGGATTTGACGCTCCTTGCAGCCGAGAGAAGCCAGCTTCCATTGAAAAGGAATGACTTCCGGCCACTTTGGAAGCCCAAGTCGTCGGCGGCGGTGCGACTGCGAACGTACAAGTAAGGCTACGTTTACACGACACGTTTTCTGTGTACAGATGACAACGTTGTAAAAACGATCCCTTTCACAAGGATCTGAGAAAACTATTAAAATTGCTGTATTCTGCTGTTAGGCCAGTAGTTAGTGATATCACTTTGAAAAGAAACACTACGCACCTATAGACTGAACACTTAATACGCATGCGCGTGAGGTCACGGTTTTCATAAATTTGCCTTTTTGTAGTTTACACAGAGAAGATAATGGTATCGGTTTCAGCACTTTTCTGTTTTCAAAAGTGTGCCTTTCAGGCCCTCAAATCAACATTCTAGTGTAAATGAAACGCCAAAACGCAGAAAAAGTTTCCGGGGTTTAGTTTAGAAAACGGTGTCTTGTAAACGCCTCCAAAGAAATAGAGAATGTATAGACCATTTCACAAGATGTAAACAACACTGGTCCAGAAGCACTTCCTGTTTCAGTTTGTAACTGTTTTCTTTATTTCACATGTAAAGAAAACATCTTAAAGATGTTTGTTTAACTTTTTGATTCAGTTTTAAATGTTCTGTTGCTTGTATTTTATCCCAGCTTTTAAGTAGCGTTAAAGGGTAACTAAACACCAAAACAACTTTTTTTAGTTAATGATCTGTAAGAATGGAGCTTCATAAATGCTGTTCATTGATTCGAGTACATTTTTTGACAATTGAGTATAAAGTGTTTTGATTTTCAAATATATGGTGTAAAAACGTCTGAGTGCTGCCCTCTTCAGGTTAAACGGAAAGCTCCTGCAGTAGGGGTACTTGCTGACGTAGCGAACTCTCAGACGCACTCTGTCACACCCTTGGTGCGAGCTCACCACGCCCTTGGCAGCCCCTGGTATAAAAGCATCTGGTTCCGTCAAAACTACTGTAGCGAGTCAGGAGTTGGATTTATGAGTATTGAAAACGATCAGGATACTATAGCATATAATAGCATCTAGTTAGCATAGCATTTATATAGTTATTTAGATTATTTTTGAAAACGACCAGGATAGAGTATTGTTGCATCTATTTAGCATAGCATTATATAGATAATTTAGATTATTTTGTGTAGCTAGTAGCATAGTACAGTTAGGATAGCTTCAAGTTAGCATAGATTTATCAGTGTTTAGTACAGTGATCAGGATAGTAACGGAATAGAGGTGGACATGGGCTTCTCCACACGCAGTGCCAAACACTGCTCGTCCTGCATGGACTCCTCCACCGCAGCGGCGTCTTGATGTGAGTGATCATGGATATTTTAATCACAATTTATGGTTAGGATAAAGTTAATCCTCTAGGGTCGACAAACGAGCCGGTGCATTTTGCTGGATTTTTTCATATAGCGGCATAATATCAATAGCGTGCGCTATTGAGATCAACTCGACGACATAAGTCATCAGATGCCGGTCGCGATGCGGGAGTTAAGACCGCAGTTTGAGCCAGCAGCTCGAATGGATTTGGCCCTGTGTATACATACAATTCACCCTCATCCACTTCAGGTGAAGGTGAAGGTGAGGGAGAAAAGTCCTCGACTTCAAATGGCCGCTCTGTTGCAAAGGCAGCTATTGAGTCACTCCAGACTAGTCTCGCTCTATTTTAGAGTCTGACAGCAGCTGTCACTCACGGCGGGTCTCAGGTGCACGCCCCCTAGCCCCGCTGGGGTCTGCCCATTTTTTCAGCATTTTTCAAATATTGCTAGTGGGTGGAGTCAGGCTCTGACCAGGGGTTTAGTTACCCTTTAAAAAACTGAAACAGGAAGTGCTTCTGGACCAGTGTTGTTTACATCTTGTGAAATGGTCTATACGTATACTATGCTAGTGTGAAGCACATTTGCACATGCACACTCTTTAAAAAACTTTCAATCTCTTGGCCAACACATCTTTCACACTCGTGGTCAAACTATCGATCACTACTTGTGAATATCAAGCACTTCCACTTGTTTTTGTCAGGGAGTGTTACCCGTGGCCAAAAGGTGAGATGAAGTAGAGGCAGCAGTGCACACGGTTGTCCTGAATGTTCTTACGGTTGAGGCCGCTTTCGTCACGAAAATACTGCTCAAACTGCTGGTCAATGTAGTCCTCAACGGCCCTCCAGCTATTACAATGAACATTAAATGAGCAAATGTATTAGATATCACCAAAGTCACAAAAACTTTGAGTAACTGAGAGGCAATATGACACAGTAAACATTTATTCTGAGAAATGACTCCTGTCACTAACTAATAATAATGCAATCCCACCACTCTGTGTTGTTGACAGCGTCACCGAATCCTGGCGTATCCACGATGGTGAGTCTCAGCTTGACGCCTTTCTCCTCTATAGGCACAGTGTGTTTTGTGATCTCCACTGTCTGCGAGATCCGCTCTGCAAATGGGTCAATGAAAAATATTAAACACGACAGTCATTAATTTCTCACCCTCATGTAGTTCCAAACCTGTAATACTTTCGCACAGGAACCAATGAGGTTCATTCTTGTGTTACGCAGCAGGTATGAGCTTCAGCAAGAGCCAACGAAATTCATTCTCGTGCTGGAATTTAATTTGCAATCAAAAACTTGATTGCAACGGTCATTAATCGGCTGTCTGTAAATATGAACAAATACTTTAAATTTTAGCCTATGATCAGAGGAATCTTTTAGGATTTGCAAAATTTGTCTCAGACAGCCAAATCGTGGCCAAAATCGCAGTGTGCACCCGTCTTTATTTTCATATGGCTTAAAAAAAACACTTATACTATTTTCAAGAAAAATTTTAGAAAACGACCATCAAGTAAAAATAATAACGCATTTTCCGTACACCTTGAATGCATGCGAGTGTACACATATTTTTCAAAACTTCTTGAAATGTATTGTTCAAGGTAAATCAAATCAAACAATATTACTATTTTTGGTGGGTATATCATATGACATTATAACCTGAATTAACTGTGCCAAGTCATAAGCCCTTTTCTCACACACAGTATCTACTGGTCATGTGTGTGAACATAATAAATAATAAATAACATAATGCTTATAAATATAACAAATGTTGTTTTACAAAAGAATATTGCTCAAACTAATCATTGATATACTACTTTAGTTTTTAGTTTACTTTAGTTTTTAATTCGAGTTTAAATTTTTAATTTAAGTAAGGTTTGACATTGTTGTGTTTTTGTCATTTATCTAATTGTATTATACTATTATTTTAGCACTTCTATTACTATTATTTTAGCACTTCAATGTAAACTAAATAAAAATGAGAACTGTTGCCTTTAAGTGTTTATATTTTATTTTATTTCAGGGAAGTAATGCAAATGTTTTTTTCTAGTTTTAGCTTTAGTTAACGATAACACTGTCTCTTACCTTCAGCATTGAGCATCTTCCTGTCTTTGTAAAGGTCTGTGAGGAAGAGGCTGTTGACGAGTGTAGATTTCCCTAAACCTGACTCCCCTGGAAGGATCAAAAGGATAATAATTAATTATAGGACATCAAATATAACTTTTAATTTGACATCTGATGACCTCACCTGCCACCATAAGAGTAAAGGCGAACCCCTTTTTCACAGATTTCCTGTGCACTTGGTTAGGCAGCGTCGCAAAGCCAACATATTCCTTATCTTGATCCTATAAAAAGAGAAAAATCTCCGATAGTGATGTGATTTCAAAATAAGTAAACATGGATTTAAAAACGCAAGTCAACATTACCTCAGCAGAGTCATAGGGGTCAAATCTGCCCCAAGGACTTTTGGCGCGAGAGGGGCTCATGGGAGAATCCAGAGAGCTCATGGAGCTGAGCTGGCCACGGCGAACTAACTCCGGCTCAAGACTTCTGCTCAGGGGTCGTGTGAAAGTGGGCGTCCCCGGGGTGTGAGGGTGGGTGCTGCCGTCGGGCTCCCTGTTCGTCATGGGCATCTCACTTCCAGGGAAAGTTTGACCGGCTCTAGGGGGCAGGTCTCTCATGGTATAGGCCAGTTCAGAGTCCTCACAGTCTCCTATGGCTAAACTAGACAACTGCAGATATAGGACACAAATGACTTCATAGTTTCAGTTTAGATCAACTCTAAATAATCAGCTTGGACCTAATGGTGCATTCCATTTGTCCTTGGAAGTGGGAGATTCCTAGTTCCCAGTAGGAACTTTTAAGTGGAATGGGAAACTCAGGGGACGTTCAACAACCCCGACTTCAGAATCCAATATGGATGCTCAGCGCAACATCCATAGTGGAAAAGCAGTAATATACTTCTGTTTGTCTGTGTTAAACTCAGTGGTGCACATACTATCCCAACCTCTATTTGTAGACTGTTCAAAATAAAGTTTGTATTCTGAAAAAGCAGGTTTGCATCCATGTTAGTTTTCTGACCAACGTGCTAAACTCGGGTGTGACGTCATTCCCAGCTGCAACATCCCTCTTCCGAGGTAAAGGGTCACAGCATGGGTTGTGGAAAGCTGATAACATGCATTTAAAAGTAGTATTGAATCTTCAGTTTTAGGAGTGCAATCTATTTTGATTTTCACGAATTATGAAACGTAAGATTAAAAATGGAAAATATTCCATCGAATGCTTAAAGTATATATTAACAATTATGGCAGTGTTGTAATACTTGCGTAATGAATTGTAATTGGGCCTCATTATTGCAAGTCTTTTCATACTAAATTGTGAATAGTATTATGTTCTTGTATGAAATTGTAATTCTAATTAACCATCTATAGCCACATATCCAATGCCAAATAAATAAATGACAGAAAATAATAAATTAAAGGCATCTGTGTGAGAAACATAGAGATAATCCTATTTGGCATTATTTATTTTGTTTTATAATTTAAATGTTATTTTTCTTATTTCAGAGCTTGACATATCCAGTCCCCATTTACTTTAATTATATTTAAGTGTATTGGAAGCATTATAAGAGAAAATAATAAGTGGCATTTAATTATACAATTAACATGATCATGTTGTTCTAACCTATTCATGAAACACAAAAAAATAATGTACCGCTTCTTAATTTCACATAGTTAAAGTGAATGTGAACTGGGGCTGTCGCGCTCCAATTTTAATTTACTGTAAAATTACATTAAATTTAAGGTTAGATATAATTTACAGTATCCCCCATAACACGTTTTACTGTACTTCTACAGATACAATTAAAATATTAATTTACAGGATTCGTCACAAATAAACAAAGCTTGAACACAGGAAGTCACTCAGTCTCTAATGCAAACAACGTGACCTGCATTCATCCAGCAGCCTGTCACTGTTCATTAGTCCACTCCAGACACATTAATACCTCACACTAATGCCCTGATCTCCAGTAAGATGCTAGAGAAGTGGGGGTCGTGGCTGCAGGCACAGTTTGACTGTTTTCCTACAACTATAACAACATATCTTTCATAAATGAGTAGTTATGCATCCATACCTCAGGATCTGGAGCCAATGAAAGTGTGTAAACAAAAAGAAAGAGAAGATATTAAAGTTCCAAATCAGTCAGATGCGTTTCTGACCTACATTTGCATATCCGTAATTTAGAAAAAAAAATTGATTTTATTTTTAAAAGCCCTTACCGCGTTGTCTGTACATCGCATTCACGAATCGGTTGGTGGTCGACGACAGGTGCTCCATTTCACTTCACCAGACCAGTTTACATCCACTTATCAATGCCGTTGATGTTTATCTAAGTAAAAAAAATCGTCTGTGCGGATTTTATCTGTGGAGATTAGTAACGTCACAGAAAAATCTCCGCAATTAAGTTAACGTAACTTTCCTGACGCTAAATGTTCAGGATATACGGAGGAAAGCAAAGTTACAGCACACACAAACCAGCACGTTTAAATCAGTGAGAGCTGTGCGTTGCGTCGCGTGAAGGAGCGTTTCATTTGCGTCGCGCTTATAAACGTCGCGCTTTGATTGGTCGACTGCGTGCCGACGCCAGCTTGAAGATGCGTTGCGTCATGATTACTCTTGTAATTTGTGTAAAGGTGAAAAGCAAACAATTTTTCATTTATTTTTCCATTGTATGATGCATCCAAAAATATTTTGGATTATTGTGGAAGAAAGATTATTGAGAAAGATAAGGCATACTTTATACAGTTGTTAACATTGAGGAGGAAGTTTCACATTCATAAAATGATATGGTCTGACTCCAAACCAAACGTTTCTTGCTTTAAAAATGATTTTAAGATTTATTGTTCTCTTTTGTGTAATTGCACAAGTAAAAAGGCAATTATTGTAAGCAAGTATGATGTTGTATAAAGTAGCACCATTTTTTGGCACTGTTCCTTTTATTTTACTTTACTTTACATTGTTTTTGTTTTACTTTGAATTATTAAGTCTCATTGTATTGTTCTGGTTCATGGCATTAATAATAATAATAATTAAAAAAAATCGCTGAATAGAATTAAAACAAATATATACTAAGAATTAAATTGAGTTTAAAATATAAGAATATAAATACCAGTGAAAAACTGAAACAACTACACTAAGCAATAAATGTGTTCAACTGAAATAATTGCTATAAAATACATGTTTTCTTTTAGTAGCCATTGCGAATAAAAAAATTGTAAATGTACAGCAGTTTAAATGAAATTTTGATGAACAAAACTTTCTGGCAAATAAAAAAATCTTTTTATTTTTTTAAACTCGATTAGCAAGTTAAACATCTTAAGTTTAATAATTTGACAATTTATGTAATTTTTTTAATAAAATACAAGGCCTATGAATTAGGCTACCATATAGGTAGGTAATTTAGAGCAAAATAATAAAATCAACAAGACAATATGTGCTTTTCACTGTAAAGTATTGTTAGTGTTTTTCGACCCACCACAATTTAAAGGTAAAAGCAGTAAAAAGATGCAGATTATAAATACATAGGCCTAGTTAATTTTTGTGTGTGTGCCTTACCCCAGATCTATTCATTGAGCTTAGATATGCAAAAAAATTCAAACACCTCAAAGCAATTTAAAGAGCTCAGACATTCGACAGAGTAATGGCAAAGGTTTTATTTTGTGTTAATATTAATTTTATTAATGAATATTAATTGTCAATTCCTATTACATTAGCAGAATAATTGCTACAGTACTCCTCCTTTCAACATTTAAATAAAAATTAAGTTTAATTTTTAATAATATATATATATATATTTTTTTTGTATATTTTACAAAGTAATTAATTGCCTCTTCCATCTAGGGGTTTCCATGAGATGCATGCTGTCCTCTTCTGTAATCCAGCTGGCAAATCCTTAAAAATTCTCCTATTAGTGAAAAAAGAGAGTTAATATTACTAAAAAAACTTATGAAATTCTCTCAGTCCTAAAGGATATACAATTTTGTTTTTTTATTTTTTTATTTACCAAGCACGGGTCCTTGCACAGGCAATTTATACGATAGTTCTCATACAACACATAGTGAGTGGTGTGTTTCAGGTCCTGCATGTTTGTGCGGATCAACATGTTCCTCAGATGCACAAAATCACTGTGAGATGGATTCTCAACTGTTGGAGAGAGTGTTACACACCATATACAACCTCTCTGCTATTTTCCAAGATTTTTGAACATAAAAAATTGGGCCCTTTATATGGTGAAAAGAACTAAAAAAAAGAGTTTCTTCCAAACATTTAATACAGATTGGAAAGAACATGATTAAACATGACACAATTAAATAATTTCTATTTTTGAGTGATCTATTCCACTTATCTTAAATGTTACCTCAAGTATACTATAAACGTAACATCTGGTGGTGCGAGTGAACATACCCTCTACAATCCCCCATGGATAGGCACGGGCTCGAACTCTTCTGCCATCTCTCTCTACTACTGCATTACTCCCAATAACAGCAAAGGGAATACTTCTCTATAAGAAGACATGGAAACATTGAAGAGCTGTTATAAAAAATAACAAAAGCCAACAAGCTTAACCCTTGTGAAAAACTACCCTTACTTGTATTGAATGTCAAATCTTAAAAGTAAAAATTTTTAAAAACTGTACTTGCAGATAATATAATACTAATGAAATGACTAAAGAGAGTACACTTTCATGACACACAGTCAATATAAAGTGTTGACACTTTCTAAGAGTAACACATTAAAGGACTGTCGTGTATTATTCTATATTACATTTAATGGAGAGATATTTTAAATGTATTAAATTGTAACTTCATCATTACAAATGTGTAATAAAAAATATATTTAAATGCATGACAGAAGTTTTAATAGAAATGACATTAATGTACATTTTAGTTTACTATAAATGCTTGTGTTTAAAATGACATTTCACCATATTTCAAAAACAATAGAATTATGTAATTACAAATAATGATGGACTTCAGTCCTATAGTTAAGTAGCTCAAAGTTTGGACTTAATACACATTGAAACTATAATATATCTTGTTTTAATTGCATGTAACCTGCAATTATGTGTCGGAAAACATTACATTCAGTTCACACTTAAGTGTGATTTTTTTAAAATATGTTATTTTCATAATAAGAACTCTTTTTTTTTTTTTTTTTTTTTTGTGAGCCCTTCTTTTTCACAGGGAAAGAAAACTTATTTTAAAAAGCAAAATCTGTGACTAATTTCCAAAAGAAAATAATATAATGACCTGTAGTGCTGACCTTTACCTCTAGATCCTTCAGCCTGAACGGATCATTATTATGATCACAATCTGGGACCTGGAAGATCTTGATTTTGTATCGGTCAATTTCTGTCAAAATCTATGGAAACAAATGCAAAACATTACAGATTGCAGATCTGGTGGTGGTAGTTGTTGAGATTTGAAGTCATGTTCTTGAAACCATGTAGGCTTTCCCAGATTTCCAGTACATGTTAATTCTCACCTTGGCTTTTATGTTGTCTGTCTCTTTTGGAGTGAGACTGTCTGCTTTAGCCAGCACAGGCACAATGTTGACCTTCTGATCCAGGGCCTTCATGAAGCTCACATCTATTGGTTTGAGACTGAGACAGCCCAAATGACATCTGTTAACTCACTTCAGTCTATATGTGTATGGTTATTGAAATCCTGAGATTTTAAAAATCTGTGTTGAGAAGATGTCTTACCCATGGCCATGAGGTGAGATGAAGTACAAGCAGCAGTGCACTCTGTTGTCTCTTATGTTTTTACGGTTCAGCCCAATCTCATCTCTGCGGTACATCTCCATCTGCTGGTCTACATAATGAACTGCAGCCTTCCAGCTGTAACCAAAACCAACGTCTAAATAAATACCTTGGGAATGTGTACTAAATCCTGTTAAAGGTTGTATCAGCGATTGTGGGTGATGTCACTTCTGTTTGTTTTTGAAGCGATATCCCAAACAAACCAAGTTAGTTCGCCCCTCCCTCCCGTTTCGTGCATCATGAAAAACTCACACTAAATCCCTACAATTTGATATTCACTAGAGCTATCTAAGTTTAGTCGAGCTTCACTCATATTTTTTTAAAGAATTATAAAAAAATTCCGCTACTTTCCCGTTATTCGGACCCCACGATGGCCTACCCCTAACCCCGCCCCTAAACCTACCCATCACTGGGGTTAAGACCAATCAGGGAAGATGGCCTACCCCTTACCCCGCCCCTAAACCTACCCATCACTGGGGTTAAGACCAATCAGGGAAGATGGCCTACCCCTAACCCCGCCCCTAAACCTACCCATCACTGGGGTTAAGACCAATCAGGGAAGATGGCCTACCCCTAACCCCGCCCCTAAACCTACCCATCACTGGGGTTAAGACCAATCAGGGATGACTATAGTTCCGGAATGGTATATGGTGGGGTCCGGATAACAGGAAAGTACCAAAATTCCTGCGGGGCGCGAATGAGGTGTAGAGTGAGGCGCAGTAGACGCAAATACGCCTCATTCGCGCATCAATTTCGCATGAACGGCGTTAATTGAGCGTCTGGCGCATTACGCGCAAATGATTTAGTTAGTGCTGTTTGTGCATTCACGCGTTTGACACGAAGTCGCGCCTGCCACCGAGTTGAAAAATCTGAACTTTGGCGTCAAATTCGTGCCGCGTTAACCAATCAGGAGCCTGCTGCTTGCTCATGTGGTGAAAAATCTGGACGCTTCAATAAATTATTTTGTAATATGATCAAATACAGAGCGGTGACTCTCTCGATGAATGCTCGGTCGACATAAAAAATGGCCACCAACAGATTTCGATTCTGACGTGTGTGACGCACGTAAATTTCGCTTCAAACTTTTGTTTTTGCACGCGTCACGTTCACGTTTGACGCGCGAATTAAAGGCCAATTTATACTTCTGTGTAGGGTGCGCGCAGTAGGTACTCTTCGCCGTAGCCTGACGCGCACCTCCTCAAAAATGTAACTACACGTCGCGACGACGCGGACCGCAAGATCCTTGATTGGTCGGCTTGGTAGCATCGTATTTCCTCCTACGCATTTCCGCACGTACCATGTCCTCCGACGTCTTCTCTCATTTCTGCCTTTCAGTTTTAGTAATTTCACTAAAATTAACTGTTTTTCCACCTCAATAAGCTCCAACATGATCCGCTCTCTTTCAGTTGCTATTGCTTGTAGTAACCATAGTAACCTAGCCGCGAGGAATCTAAACACAGTGGAACATTAAAACCCTCCGCCGCCAACTAGCGTTTCGGAGCAGTACTGCAGAGCAACCAAGACCTGAACGCAGAAGTATAAATGCTCACAACGGCGACGCCTACGTGCATAGCCAACGCCGTACACTACGGCGTACCCTCGACGCAGAAGTATAAATTGGCCTTTACACAAAGTGGTCAAGCGTCAAACTAGACGTGGTAGACGCGAATTTGACGCGCTATTCGTGTCCGGTGTAAACGCAGCATGAATTCTTCATTACACATTTGGTGTGAAAAGTTCTTTACATTTGCCAAAAATAGAACTTTTTTTGGTAACTAAAAAATTAAACAGACAAGCCAATGCCAGATGAGAAAAGGTAACACAAAAAAGTAACTAAGCAAAAAGTAAAAAATAACTAAGTAACACAATTAGTTACTTTTTTTTAATGAGTAGTAACGCAATATTGTAATGCATTATTTTTAAAAGTATCTTTCCCCAACACTGCAAGAAACCCTCTATTACTGGACATTTTCACAACTTTGGTGTTGCATGATGCTTCTACACCTCTAGATGTTGTATAAGTTCAATATCAACAAGTGCAACATAAACAAAAAATGACTGAGTGCAACTTAAGTACCTTTCATTATTATTAATGGCATCTCCAAAACCAGGGGTGTCGATAACAGTGAGCCTTAGATTTACTCCATCTTCAACAATGTCTACGGTGCTCTTTGTTATTGACACTGTCCGAGCTATCTTCTCTGTGAGACATAAATGGATGCATTTCACAACAGATCCTCTCTGCATGAATTTTGGATGCCTTGTCTTTAATTAATTCAGTAGTGCTTTCATAAGTAGAATGAATACAATTGTTGAGTAATGTTAAGTGTACCTGAAACATCAGGCACGCATCTGTCCGTATAGAGGTTTGTGAGGAAAAGGCTGTTGACAAGAGTGGATTTGCCTAAGCCAGACTCACCTGAACATAAATTTATTTATTTTAATATAAAAAAATTAGTTCATAAAACGTTCAAATTCAGTTCATTGACTGTCAAGAATTTTACATTGTTACGAAAAAATCAAAATAAATTATTTTAAACTTTCTAAAGAATCCTGAAAAAAAAACGTTTTACAAACATTTCAACAGTAATATTACTCAGGATATTACCTTTTCTTCTTACTGTATTTTTGATCAAATAAATGCAGCCTTGGTGAGCATAAGAGACTTTTTTCAAAACCAGTATAGTTTGCGTTTTGCTTACCAACAACCATCAGATTGAACACAAATCCTGTTTTCACTGCTTTCTGTCGGACTTGGTTCGGCAGTGTCACAACGCCAACATATTCCTGGGAGGGACAATACAAAATAATCCGTATTTTTTTAAAAGTGTAATATTATTTCACAATATTACTGTTTTTTTTTTAACTGTATTTTTGATAAAATAAGACACTTTGGCCAT
The DNA here is from genome assembly GCF_016745375.1 of Pimephales promelas. Next base: position 15,763,287 of record NW_024121210.1, read on the forward strand.
ACCTCAGAGGAGTCATACGGGTCAAAGTGGCCCTGTGGACTCTTGTGTCTAAGAGGCGATTTGTCATCAATGGGAAGAGTCTTTTGTTCATGAGAAGATGAGCATGAGTAGAATGTGTCGGATGAAAGGGTACGTTTATCTTTGTCCTCAGCTTGAGTGGAGTCAAGTAGAGAAGTGTCAGGATCCCTGAGGAGACTCATTCCAGACTCATCCAGCGCTAGGGAAAACTAGCAGAAAGGCAGATCGATTGAATGTGGTGATTGACAGCTTACACTGATGTACTTGTTCCTAAATCGTTTTTATGCAATAGTATGATACCTCCCCAACTAAGGCAGATATTCATGGTAAGATGATGTGGCATAGGAAATAGACACAATAATAATCTTAAATATTATTAATAATCTCCTTGAGAACACTAACTATATAGCATGTGTTTATGCTCTAACAACAGCAATTTGCAGTAACGTTAAGATTAAAGAAGATTTATTCGAAACATAAACATTTACAAACCTTGAAGGTTGATGTCGTTAATCTGTAAACCGTCTGGACGTTTAATAGACACTGAATTTATGATAGACGCTGTTAGACTTTACTGTTTTTATATTTGTGGTGATAATTATATGATAGATGCAGTGATTACAATTATAGCTAACCTCTTTTCCCTTCAAGTTCATACGTCTTCGCGTGCTATCGGAATTATTGTAAACTAACGTAATTTAGCTTCCTGATTTAAGATAATTGAACATAGCTAAACGTCCTCTCGTCTCAAGTCAAATTTTAACGCGAACTTGCGAAGAACTCGAAATCAGGACTTCAGAAGTGGGAAGTAGGAAATTTCCGATAGCACGTGAAGGCAGTAAAAAAAAAAAAAAAAATAGGCTATAGAAAAAGTGTAGTAACCATGTTTTTGTGGCGATTGCTTATTATATGTATCGAACAAATAAGTTACCACGGTTAAACCTGGGTTAAACTAACGTTATGGTTGGTGTAAGTTAGCAATTAGCAAAACCATGTTAATTGTAGTATCCCGTCAACCAAACAACTCAACTCGTTACGAATTAACGGTACAGTTCAAAACATTGTAAATTTATGAAATAATTGTATTATTTCCTACTTGTAAAGGAGCATCTGTTTCGGTGACCGAAATAAACCGTTAAACCGCCGACTCAAATGAATAAAATCGAATGAAAACATGATATTTATTCGTTCCGTCGTGGAGTTTCACAGTTTCTGACACGTAACACAATTCGGCATAGTTACATAAATGGATATATATATATATATATATATATATATATATATATATATATGAGATGTACAATCGTACGTAGAAACATAAACAAAAAGACAATTTAGATTGCAGATCCACTAAATATCCTTGTGCTAATCTTAAATGTATAATACTGTATAGCACCTTTGTGTCTGAGATCAAATTATTGTAGCAGATTGTACAACCAATAGCTTGTAAAACATGCAGTGACCCCAATATGTATTTGGAGACTTAAAGTCCCCCTGTGGTAAAAATCCAGGTTTTACTATTGTTTGGCTATCAGTCTATGTGATGTTTTATATGCTTTTAGACAAACCATGTATAAACTCATACGTTAGCACCATTGCGGAGTATTTTCTCCTTAAATGTGCAGTGAACTAAAGACAGTCTCAAAAACGCAGCTTGAAATCGCTAATGTTTCTGACATCACAAACAAGCTACCTTGTAATCATCGTCAACGAATGGATCTCCATTTTGGTGATCTACTGATTGATGATTGACTACAGGGATACTTTAAAATGTATGAATGTCTTTGCATTACACGAGAAAACATAATATCAAATGACATTTATTCTAATTAATTATTATACCACAAATACTTTTCAAACAAAACATTTCACAAAAATACGTTTTAAATGATAAAATAGATATTCTCTTTAAACTTAAGACAAAACGAGTAAAAGGCATTGCAAAAAAAAAAGGCTCATAAAAGGTGAATTCACTGAGAGAAGCATGTAATGGCATTCATATTTGCCGGTCACTGTAAATAACAGTCTGAGAATTTGAAAATCATTCCATGAAAATACTGTTGTCTGCTATATAAGGATGCCAAGTCTCAGCTTCGGCCTAACGCTGAGTTGTCAGTCTGTTTAGAACGAATCTCATAAGTTTGTTTTGGCTGGCTGTGTTTCTCCCAAAATGCTTGGCGGATCTTATCCAGTTCCGACATCAGAGGAACTCTCATCTCCATGTGCATATGCAGGTTCTCCAGCCACTCCTCTAATTTGGCAAAAATGGGACTATAGAAAAGAATACAAAGAAAATGCCACGTTTCAGCAAGTAAATTAGTTTGTAGTAGGGTTATGTAGATTAGTAACTGACAATCACCGTTTTTCAGCCTCCAAGGCACAGCACAGAACTGCAATGGGAAAGAAAGCTTTTGGACAATGTTTTAAACAAAAGCGCTCCAAGAATTCATTCACATTCAATCCAAACTCCTGCGTACGAGGGAGGTCGTCCGGATCGGCATATACTCTTCCGATAATCTGTGATGGGGAATATACATACATTTTTAGGCCTATTTTTTAAAATCAAAATGATGACAACAAGTAGGGAAACATATAAGTCTACCTCACAAAGCACAATCCCGAATGAGAAAATGTCAACGTGTTCATCGTAGACTTTTCCTGCAGGTAAGAAATACTATTATTATGTAGGCCTACATAAAAAGTCGCACTTAAAGGGATAGTTCACTTTGAAATTAATTTTGCTATGTTTTAGCTTACCTCAAGGGCATTCAAGGTGTAGGTGTCTTTGTTTCCGCAGTAGTTTCAATTTTTATATTTTTAGGTCAAACCGTTCTTGTCTGTCAGTCATATAATGGAGGTCTATGGTCACCACCTCAAAGAGCATGCACAGAGAAGTCCAAATTGAACATGATTTAATGACTCATAAATGTAAGTACACATTGATGGCCTAAGACACGAAACGAGCGACTTGTGTGAGAAAACGAACTTGATCACAAGATCACTTGGACGTGGCTGTGGTTACAAGAGTTAAAAACGTTATAAATACTATTTGTTTTCTCACACAAACCGCTCGTTTCATGTCTTAGGCCATCAATGTGTGCTTACATTTACGAGTCATTAAATTATGTTCAATTTGGACTTCTCTGTGCATGCTCTTTGAGGCGGTGACCATAGACCTCCATTATATGACTGACAGACAAGAACGGTTTGACCTAAAAATATAAAAATTGAAACTACTGCGGAAACAAAGACACCTACATCTTGAATGCCCTTGAGGTAAGCTAAAACATACAAAAAATGTGAACTATCCCCTTAAATGGTGTAATTTCTACCCTGTCAATCTTATTACTTTGATACCTGATTAATTACCTTGGATCATTTCTGGTGCCATCCAGTAGGGGTTCCCCACCACCGTATACCGCTTTTTACGACCAAGCTTGTTCAATTTGGACATTAGTCCAGGAGAGGACTTCTCTTCCTTTACAAGCTGGGCCAAACCAAAGTCGGCAACAACCACTGTCTGGTTCTGTGAGGAAAACTAGTACTGTCACACAATTCAGTTTGTTTAAAGACATGCTCCTAGTTTATGAGTATTGACATGTATTCTGACCTCTCGAACAAAGCAGTTGTGCGAGTTTAGATCCCGATGAATGATATTCATTGAATGTAGGTAAGCCTGTATCGGACAGAGAGAACAAATGAATGTATAGACAGATACATTATATATATATATATATATATATATATATATATATAGAAAAACAGCTTTCATATTTGGATGCTAACTAAACTTTAGCTTCACATTTGTATTTCCAGTGTCTTCACATTAAAGAAATAACGCATAGGGCGCAAGATAGAAGTAATGCCACTGTAAGATTTCTTTTCATGCATTGTTGGATAGTAATGCACTGATTGTACATTCACTCAATGTTTGATCTCTAACACTCGTTGCTCTTCATTACGTACCATTCCAGCGGCAATGTCCTTGGCATAGCTCACTCTAAGTTTCCAAGGGTGATTCAAGTCCTAAATTATGACACATAAATGAGTTTACTCACTCAGAACCTCAAGAAAATGCTTTTTGCCATGTAATATATGGACTTCATGCAAAGAAAGATTCAGATCAAACCATCTTCTGGATGGTGTCCCTCAGTGTTCCTCCTTGCACATATTCAGAGATCAGGTTTAGCCGTTTGTCTTTGTAGAGAATGCCGATGAATTTTAAGACATTAGGATGTTCCAGGCATCTCATTACTTTGACCTGGAGCCAAAGTTTTTATTAGAAAACAATACATTTGTTGTTTAGGTGTCTGAGAAAGTAAAAACTACAACAAACCTCTTTCAGGAACGTCTTCTGAGTCTCATCATCAAACTGAAGAAGTTCCTTAATCACCATGACCTCACCTGTTTCCAAATGTGTCACCTGACAACCCAAAGGAAGCAATGATTTGGTAATAGTTTGTGACCTTAAATGTATTTGTCAGCTCAGCCAGACTCATTGCTTTACCTTTATGGCTTGTCCAAAACAGCCTTTTCCCAAAACTTCGCCATATATTAGGTCAGAGGGTCGGAAGATGCGTTGTGTTTTGTCCAAAGCGTCAAAACGCAGAGACTCTGATCGATTAATGTCTCTTCTATGGGAAAGAAGTACAGCGTGACGTTGCGAGCATGGAGCTTTATCAATGCTGCAGCTCCGCCTGCAGAGGAAGACAAAGAAATGAACAATATCAGAGACACAAATATGACCTTTTTTAATATTTAAGCAAAAAATGTTTTGATACTAAACTACGATTTTGATCTACATAGGGAGAATTCTTATGGGAAATATATAGCATTTAGTTATCCCTAGAACAAAGCTGTATGGTGGGGGTTTAAAAGCAGGGAATCTAAGATAACTGAAGTTGACATTTTTGTTAAATTTCTTTTTATGCAATTACAGAGGGATACGCACAACCAGCGCTGCGTCATAGAATGTCTCTGAATAGGTTCACGCCCACTTTTGGGGGAAAACAAACTAGACTCCCCATAGACTTCAATACAGAATAACAGCAAAAAACAACGTCCGTACACAGCCGATAGGCGTAAATAACTTAAGAAATCACTTATATAAAACATGTCATGTAATTATATGTCCACCCTACCAGCCATAGAGTGTGAAAGATACATACACAAACTTAATTTGGCCAATTTAAAAACACGTCCCTTTATTCTCCCAGCGTCAAATTGGTGTAACAACCCCACCCAGTGGCCAGAGGTGTCTTACCCGGACATTTATTTGTAACATTCATTTATTAATATAATAAATGTTTATTTGACATTTATTATTTATCCTCATCGAGTCACCAGGTAAGCCCCTGAATGATTTTATTTCGTTTTTTAAAGTAAAAAACCTTAATGTATATATTATGAATTTATGATGATGATGGCAGGTAGCCTGGGCTAGTTGATTACGGGCATAAAAAATGTTATCTTTCACGCTCTATGGCAGGCAGGGTGGACATATAATTACATGACATGTTTTATATAAGTGATTTCTTAAGTTATTTACGCCTGTCGGCTGTGTACGGACGTTGGTTTTTGCCGTTATTTTGTATTGAAGTCTATGGGGAGTCTAGTTTGTTTTCCCCCAAAAGGGGGCGGGGACAAAATTGACAGTTAAGTTCCCGGATGTGCCGGTTGTGCGTATGTTTTTGCATACAGCATTACAAAATCTAAAAAACATTTACACATTTTCTAATTTTTAGTCATGTTATCTAGTAAAAATCTCTAAACACCCTTTAAAAATAGCCTATATGAAGAGCAAAAAATATTTAAAGGGATAGTTAAGCCAAAAACTCATCCTCATATCATTCCAAACCCATTCGAAACCCAAATTTTATATTTTAATGAAACCTGAGAGTTTTCTGTCCCTTCATTTAAATTCCAGGTAATCAAAACTTAGAAGATCTAAAACATGTAGGTTTGATGCATGCATGAGCTTCCATGTTTACCATATGTAATGTGGTTTGGTGAAAGCACAACAAGCTCCTGGATCAACGTCTTTGTTGATCCTGACCTGGAACGACTTTTCAATCAACCAGTCAGATTTGAGGAAAACGTTTACAGTTTATGCCAAGTTTAGGCTTACAATTAGAGTTAGGTGCTTCTATATCAGTTTTATTCACCTACTGTATAATTTCCCTCTGATTTTGAGATAACTTATGGTTTGGGTTAGTTTTAGGGGTAGGGATATGGTTAGGACAAAGTTTTGGATGGGAATGTTGTTCCAGGAAGAATAAAATATGTTGACCCAGGGCAGGAAAATGACTTGCTTAGCAAGTCATCCATGTACTTGATGGATGTGATTTTATATGTGAATAAAAGCCTAAATTTAACTGTTAATGGCATAAAGCGAATGTATCTCTTCAAAAGACTTGGGTTAAACGAATCTATTCATATCAACTTATTTTATTTGTGTGACCTTTTCTTATATCGTCTTAGTTTTGGTCAACAGGACTTGTAATAGAAGGACAGAAGGAAATGAAAATGAAAATATCATAATATGTGTTTGGATGATTAACCAAACTCTTAAAGGTTTGGAATGACACAAGTAAATGATTTTTGTTTTTGGGTGAACTATCCCTTTAAGATATTGAGCGTTCTTTTCAAAGAATATATCACGAATTAATACATTATTTGCGCTCCACTGGCAATTTTGTTTGTTTTAAGTGTAATTTTTAAAAAACGTAAATAACAAAAGTGATCACTGGGAAAAAAACCCAATTAAATCAGGATGCATTTTGCATCTCAAAAAAATTATTTTGCTTAGTTGTTCAGATATTTTTACCTGAAAGCCAAAAACAAATTATTATTAAGCCCTATTCGCACGGGATTAGTATTACCTGGGGACCACGTGTGAATTTGAAATTACCCACCCACATCTGAATTTCGTGTGGCGCATTCGCATGGGCTAAGCGAAGCCTGTGATTTTACTCGAATTTACTGACTTATCTCCTGGATATGATATCATTAGGCTATAGCTTTGAAATGTCTTGTCGTTATTATGTCTAGCTGTATATAATAAACAGAAGAATTGTCCTTAGAATTGTCCTATCCTGCTAAACAACATGTCATTCATCTCCATCTAATCGTTCTTTTTGTTTTTGCTCTTCTGATGGTATAGCTTTCTCTTTCTGCAAATTGTATAGTTGTACAAGCGATATGACCCCGCACCTAAAATAATATCAAAACACTCCAAATCAGCCTCTATTCTCCACAAAAGATGGATAAAAAAGCGCAGATGAAACAAAAACCTTGAAAAAATGATATACGATCCGGCCAAATCACAGAGATGTCGATTCGCACGGGACTAATATTATCACAGGACCTCGGTGTTCGGCGAAATATAGTAGGTAATTTGCGGAGGAATTTTTACTTTACAAATTACAGACATGGCCGATTCGCACGGGATTAAGATCACAGACAATCTCCACAATTATTACAAATTACTACTGGTCACCAGATAATACTAATCCCGTGCGAATAGGGCTCAAGGAAACATTTGTAGTTTAGTATAACAAAATCTGATAAGAATAATTCGTACAGAATATTTGTGGATCGAGAGCTTATTCGTCTGCTGCCGGGAAGGGGAAATAAACCTAGTTTTCCAGGCTTGTCCAATTCTTCTCCCAGCAGGCCCGACAGGTCTTGCTGTTTTGTGAGGTTTTTAGGGTCATGTTCAGTCGTGATTTGCAGGCAATGCTCTGTATCATGAATCACCAGATCTATCTGTTGAAGAAAAATGTTGAAATGAGATGCGTCATGCAGATTATCTGCATTTTTGTCTTATCTCAGTCACTGGACCGACCTCATTGAGTGGAATGTTCTGGACAGAGATTCCATTGATCTCCAGAATCCTGTCTCCAACATGGATCAAGGGCTTAACCTCCGGACTCAGGTTATGCAAGTCCAGCCTGTCTCACGTGGGAATATGTTAGGGAAGGAAACCATGAATATTTATTGAAAATAGGCATGTTATCTTTAGTTAAAATAATGACTCACTGAGATACGGTGATCAAATGGTCTGCATCATTCTTCTTCACAGCGAAGGATAAACCTTGCCTGCTCTCTGCAGGAAATGACATCGATGTCACCGTATGAGGAAACGGTGAACATTTTGCTGACGAATGCTCCGTCGAAACGTTCTGGTAATGACACTTTCCACTGAGAGAGAATAAAAAAAGAGACATAGATCATAAACCAGACAAAACAGAGGAACTTTTCCTGTCAGTGTCAGTGTATAATAAAATGATTTGACAAAAACCAACCAGTATAAATTGGTATAATCCACTAGGGAGAAAGAATCGCCAACTCCAATGATTTTGCCGCAGCTTTCACAGAGAAAACAGTCGGGATGGTATTTATACTTTCCAGCCACCTGCAGACATGGAAGGAAAAGGCAAAGTCAGTGTATTATGTTCAGTACTCTTGAATTCAGCTGAAACAGTGAGGGAGGTGTTGAGGTGGGACAGGGTGACATCATTCTACAGAAGTGAAGCAGCACAATGAAAGGAAGTGAAATTGTGAGTGGGAGGGTTCGCCTCGTCCGCCCTCAAGTCAAAGGAAACCGAAAAAATCCAAGCTAATCGCCTCAAGATGAGAGATCAAATTACTGTTGCCGTTCAGAGAGTGAATTATTGTTTGATTGTGCAATCGTCTAAAAAAAAAAGCATGCATTCCTGAATCCGCTGGGTTCACGCCCCGTGATCCAGTTCGTTCGAGTAAATTCCATTGCTTTCGGGAAAGCAGATTATTCACAGATGTCTTGTTATGCTTAGCGGCGCTCAAACATGGGGATGCTACTTTCTATGCATTAGGAGCTGATTTTCACATTAAAAATATGTTATTTTAAGTCATCACAACATTATTATGTAAAGCGTATAAGTTTATTAAATTATTAGTGTTTTTAATTAAGCATTAGATGACAAAAAAGATCATCTAAATGTAAAAATAGAGGAAATGAGCATGCACAAATATCCAATTTCAGCCAATACCGAGCAATACATAAAATCTATAATAAAGGCTAATAAACTACATTGTAATTTTTTTTTTTTTTTTGTAGTTGTAAACATTGGAGAATGTGTTACAAGAAAATACTATTTCAGTCTCCTTCAGAATTCAATGTCTTACCTGCAATTTCTTTGTAAATATTTGAGAAAATCCTATGCCAATTTCTTTAGTGTATATGGTATCGATAAACTGTTCATCAAGTGGATTTTTACTTAAAGGAGTAGTTCACTTTTGAAAAAACTTTCGCTGATAATTTACTCACCCCCATGTCATCCAAGGAGTCCATGTCATTCTTTCTTCAGTCGAAAAGAAATTAAGGTTTTTGATGAAAACATTTCAGCATTTTTCTCCATGTAATGGACTTCAATGGGGTCCAAACGGTTCAAGGTCCAAATTAGAGTTTCAGTGCAGCTTCAAAGGGCTTTAAACGATTCCAGACGATGAATAAGGGTCTTATCTAGCTAAACAATCGGTCGTTTCAAAAATAAATAGTTTAAGTTTTATAAGCTCAAATCCTCGCCTTGCTCTGTTCTGTGATGAGCGTTTGTGACTCTCCTGTTCGAATCAAAATGAACAAATCTTTTTTCGAGTCATTTCGTTAATTTTGTTCGTTGAATGAACGAAATGACTCAAAAAAAGATTCGTTCATTTTGATGAACGAGTTTGAAGAGGAGAGTCACGAACGCACATCACGGAACAGATTTTGGTAACACTTTACAAAAAGGTTCATTAGTTAACATGTACAATGTGTGAACAATACTTCAGTATTTATTAATCTTAGTTAATATTAATTCCAACATTTACTAATACGTTATTAAAATCAAAGGTTGTATTAGTTGTATTAGCCTGTGAACTAACATGAACTCACAATGAACAGCTGTATTTGTATTAACTAACTTTAACAAAGATTAATAAACACTGTAACTAATGCATTGCTCATCGTTAATTCATGTTAGTTAATGCATTTACTAATGTTAACTAATGAACCTTATTGTAAAGCAGGGCTATTCAATTAGCTTCATTCGAGGGCCGCATTATTAAATCGAAAAGTTGAGCTGGGCCGGTGGGTTTTGCTTATTTATTGACACATAACAGTATCAATAAATAAGCTAAAGTAAACAAAAAAAGGTTTTGCATTTACTAGGAAATGTGGTACCCAACAGTATGCAGACCATAAAAAATTACTTTTTTATAGCTATATACAAATAAATTGAATTATACAATATCATTGCTATTGGTAAGAATTATTTTATTAATAATTATTATAGGCTTAAATTAAAATATCCTGACAGTAAGACTTGTGGCTCACTACCACTGTATAAAAAAATGCCTAAAAAGTAAACAATTATACACACTAATGAATTATATATTCCTCTACCCCCTAATAAATCTAATGCAATTAAAATAAATGACTATAACATAGTATTCAATATAAATATTCCACATTTCTGCCCAAACCATGGTAAATTATTACATTCATGGTAAATGTTTGTAAGGGTTGTGATTATGGCATTTATAGTATTCTAACTTTGTTCATGTTTCTGCTATTTACCTCATCAGTAGTGTTGGGAATGTTAAGGCTGTTTCATCCGATTTAAAACTAGCTAAAAATCATTGAGTGATTTGTGGTTTGTAACAGAGAGGAGTGTCCGATTGAAACGCTTCTCAATGGATGTCGCAACGCTGTTTAATAATGGTATCCGGGACCGGGAGTAAACGCAACTCCTTTAAGCTTTGCGTTCCGTTATCCACTGGACCGTGCTGCCTAGTTCAAAGTAAACTTGTGAAACAACTGAAACCAGCGCTATTTTGTTGTTCTTACTGACCGAGAAACCGCTTCAGATGATTAAGTGACAGAACGGTCCGAACGAATCCGAATCGTTGACTGTTATGCACGCGCGTTTGGCCAATTCATGAAAAGGAAATTAATTCAGTCGACAAAAATACGGTTCAGTCGACAGATATACGGGACACACATAATAACTGCTGAAATATTCGGACTGAAAACGTTTCTCTCAGGTCAGTTGGAGTGCTCATGGCACACACACAGTGCGTGTAGTCATCCAGCTGCATGTGCCACGTGTAACGGTTTGTATATAGATAGAGGACCGTCACACACGCGCATATCAAACCAAATTTAGCCGCACCACCAGGAATAGGAGGGGGATGTTGGGGTGCTCTCGGGCCGCATGGAGATGATTGGCGGGCCGCACTTGGCCCGCGGGCCGCCAATTGAATAGCCCTGTTGTAAAGTGTTACCCAGATTTTTATTCTGTTCTTAATTTCTTTTCGACTGAATAAAGAATGACATTTACATCTTGGATGACATGGGGGTGAGTAAATTATCAGCAAAGGTTTTTTTTTAAAGTGAACTACTCCTTTAACTATCAGTTCCACCTCTAATCACACATTTCTAATGTTTATGAAGTTCATTATCAGTGTTAAGGTCTAGCTTCTTACCATAATGAGACCGGCGGGGATAGACACTGAGCAGCCGTGGCACTGCTCCCCAAATCGTGAACAGTAATCTTTCTGACAGAAGAACTGTCCATCTCTTTCATAGTACCCGTGCGAAAGATCAGAATTACATTCACAACACCTAACAAAAAGGGAGAGAAAAATGTCAAATTATATATACATAGTTCTGTCATGACGACTCTCGAAGTGTTTGGCATGGTAATGGATATGACAGTGTTGATATAGACACTGTATAGATATGACACTGTTGAGATGTTGCTCCTGTACAATATAGTGCATCTTCCATATTATCCGTGGCAGATCTATACAGGTGGAGCTGGGGAAGGGGCAGGGTTTCTGAAAGCGCGCTGCACTGCTATAGCAAATGCTAACCTAGTATTTGAAGGTTGAGCAGCGAGCTCATTTGGTTACTGATACAGCAGGAACCAATCAGCATTTCCCTGAAGAGATTGTTGTGATTGCAAAGCAGATTGAGTTGAGGACCTATCAGCTTGCCCCATCTAGAGTTTCAAGCTCTTAAAGGAGTAGTTCACTTTTAAAAAAACTTTTGCTGATAATTTACTCACCCCCATGTCATCCAAGATGTCCATGTCTTTCTTTCTTCAGTCGAAAAGAAATTAAGGTTTTTGATGAAAACATTCCAGCATTTTTCTCCATATAATGGACTTCAATGGGAACCAAACGGTTCAAGGTCTAAAATACACTTTCAGTGCAAACTGTTCAAAAGGCTTTAAACGATTCCAGACGATGAATAAGGGTCTTATCAATCGAAACGATCGCTCGTTTAATTAATAATTAATAAATAACAAAGTTTAAGTCTTATAAGCTCAAATGTTCACCTTGCTCTGTTCTGTGATGCACGTTTGTGACTCTCCTGTTCGAACTTCAAAATGAACGAATCTTTTTCCGAGTCATTTGGTTCATTCAATGAACAAATTGACTCGGAAAAAGATTTGTTCATTTCGATGAACGAGTTCGAACAGGAGAGTCACGAACGCACATCACAGAACAGAGCAAGGTGAACATTTGAGCTTATAAAACTTAAACTTTGTTATTTTTTTTTAAATGAGCGATCGTTCAAGACCCTCATTCATCGTCTGGAATCGTTTAAACCCCTTTGAACAGTTTGCAGTTTGCACTGAAACTGTCTTTTGGACCTTGAACCGTTTTAAGACCATTATATGGAGAAAAATCCTGGAAATGTTTTCATCAAAAACCTTAATTTCTTTTCGACTGAAGAAGGAAAGACGTGGACATCTTGGATGACATGGGGGTGAGTAAATTATCAGCAAAGGTTTTTTTTTTAAACGTGAACTACTCCTTTAATGTTATGTAGGTATGTGTATACTATCACTCTTTCTGCTTATTAAAAGATCTATTTCTCATCCATTCTGCGTCACACATTAACCTTTGGATTCAACTATGCTAACCCCGAGTTAAATAAAATCAAATGCTGGAGCGAATTCGGGGCTTTTCCTCTCTTACAACATCTGAGCAGGATGCCTGTCATGTGTTCCACAGCCGGTGGTTATCTGCTCTTCCATCCTTCCATTCAATAACACACAGCCCTTTAGCGGAAACACATATGCACAAATACACTTGTGTACACACACAGACACACGTAAGCACACACCATGAAGTCTTAAACATAGCAAACAGAGAGCAGAAAAGCAGGAGTGTAAAGTATTGTAATTGTGTTCCATTAGTATATTAAAGGGATAGTTCACCTAAAAATCAAAATTCTGTCATTATTTGCTCACCCTCAAGTTGTTCTCAACCTGCATGAATTTCTTAGGAGGAATGTGGGTAACCAAACAGCTGATGGGCCCCATTGACATCCATGGTATGGGAAAAAGAAATACTATGGAAGTCAATGGGGCCGATCAACTGTTTGCTTACCCAACTTCTTCAAGCAGAAGTGTTCAGCAGAAGAAAGAAATTCATACAGGTTTGGAACATTTTTTTACTCATAGGTTAGACGTTTTGGGCACAAAGTTTTGCAGCATATTATTAATTCATTACTAAAAACTTTCTCATCTCAAATAAGTGGTTTCTGATCAACATTTTGTGTGAATTGTAATTGAACTGGTTTCTTTACAAAGTTTGAGCATCAGTTTGAGTCTCTTCAACAGTCTATTTTAAAAGTTAAGTTAAACGCTTTGTAATGAGGTTTAATTTGTTCATTTTAGTTAACATGAACTAACAATTAAAAATACTTATGCTAATGTTATTTACTGGACCTGAGCTAACATGAACTAACAATTAACATTGTTTTAAAGACTAAAAAATGTATTCCTCATTATTAGTTAATGCATTATCTATTGTCTAATTTTAAAGTTAAATACTTTTCACTTTTAATTGCTCAAGTACTATTAAATATGGAAACTCTTAATTTAACTCAACTTTGCTTTGATACGTTGCAGATTTCATCCATTAGTAACACAGCACTTTAATAGTTTGTATTTAATGGAAAGTAAAAACTCATTTATAATTCCTTTTTGTACAAGTTTAGCTATCATTGAAATGAATCTAAAAATTAAGTGTTATTATATCATACCTCTGCATAACTTTGTAAATAACCAGATTATCAGTAGAGAAGTGGGAGTGGACAGAACTGAAGTGAAACAAAGTCTGAATTTGTTTTATGTAAATGCATAAACACAAACACAATTGTGCTTTTGTTGACTAAGTCAAAGGGGGCTCAACACAGGTCACAAGACCACAAAATTACAGCACATCTAGAAGATATAGTAACAAAGTTTTGTATTTGCTCTTATTCAACGATTTCAAGACTCATGTTATCTTGTGACGATCTGAAAGCAGACTGTTGACAAAGAAGTTCCTGTTTTTGTTTTTTAGAAATGCTCTGAGGGGCATGTAGCAACATCACTAAAACCACAGCTGTGAGTCCATTTTGAAGAAACGAAGGAAAAGACGAGAAAAAGAAATATAAATTTCAGAGAAAACTTAACCTAGTAAACAAAACGCGGCCAATTTTACCTTTCCTTCCCTCCTCTCCGGCAATACAGGTCCTGACAAGACTTGATCATAGCAGCAGTGGTCGAGGTCGAGCTCGGCTAGTCTCCGTCTGTCAACCGCTCATTCGGGGGAGGAGTGAAGAGGGAGGAGAGGAAAACAGACTCGAGTAGTTTTTCTGATACGCATCACAGAGCTATATGAACCTTCTATGATACGAACACTGATCTATTTCCTGCCAAGTCTCTAAAAAGAGACTCAAATCCCTCCCACTCCTCCTCCTAACTTTAGCCCACCTTCTTCTTCAACTTCTTTGGTCTGCAGAAAGAATACTGTCGGAGGATCGAGTTACCTAGCCTACTGAATGCCCTCATAAATAAAGCTACATGACCGCGCAGAGACGCGCATTAAACTCCTGCATGAGGAGAGGGTTTGTGTAAATGTATTCATGCGAAAGAAATTGTGAAAAGATCTTGATTTGGAACTACTCGCCACATATTTGTATCCTGACCGCATCAGAAGTGGAACCAGCGAAGCAATTTCTATTTCTCGAAAGTATGTTTAGAATTATAACTGGTGTAATTAAAATAGGCTCCTCTGAAAACTTTACAACAAAGCTCTATATTAGTTAACAGGAACTAAAATGCAAAACACTTCTAAAGCATTTGTTTACCTCAGTTAATGTTAACGTTCAATGGGTACCAAACGGTTCAAGGTCCAAATGAGAGTTTCAGTGCAGCTTCAACGGGCTTTAAACGATTCCAGACGATGAATAAGGGTCTTTTATCAAGCGAAACGATCGCTCATTAAAAAAAAAAGAAATAAAAAAGTCTAAGTTTTATAAGCTCAAATGCTCGCCTTGCTCTGTTCTGTGATGAGCGTTCGTGACTCGTACATCAAAATGAACTAATCTTTTTTCGAGTTATGACTCGAAGGGTCTTTGACCCTTATTCATCGTCTGGAATCGTTTAAAGCCCTTTGAAGCTGCACTGAAACTCTCATTTGGACCTTGAACCGTTTGGTTCCCAATGAAGTGCATTATATGGAGAAAAATCCTGGAAATGTTTTCATCAAAAACCTTAATTTCTTCTCGAATGAAGAAAGAAAGACATGGACATCTTGGATGACATAAGGGGGGAATAAATTATCAGCAAAAGTTTTTTTTTTTTTTTAAAGTGAACTAGGCTTACTCCTTTAATGTAGGAGTAGTTCGCTTTAAAAACAGCATTTTTTTCCTAACTAACATTAACAAAGACAAATAAATACTGTAACAAATGAATTGCTCATTATCAGTTAAAGGTAGGGTAGGCGATTTGTTTTAGAAGCACTTGTTCTTCTCTCTTCACATCCTGACAACAATCAATAATAGAAGTGCTCTAACTATTAAAACATGTACATATTCTTTAGAAGTTACAGAACCAAAAAAATGTTCTTCCAATCAGTGCATTAGGTCCGAATACAATGATATGATGTCCTACCTGCCTGTTAACCTCTGTGCACCTGCTCACACGTCATCAGCGCGTTCCTTGAGGCTATGCAGAGTTGTAGACAGACACTCATCACCTTTTACAGTTTCTCCTGAACCAAAACAACAAGCTTATCCCGCATTCACGTCATGTCATAACTGTAATTATTAGATAGCAACACGTGACATTCTACCTAAAAACCTGTAGAGCTAGTTCATGTCCTCAGACTCAGATTTATGTTTTTTATGTCAACACAATCAATAACCCTAACCCTAACCCGAAATTAAGCTCCAACAGTCAGATGGTACAAGTAAAAGCTCTTAAAGTAGTTTATGTTCATTATTATTGTAATGTTTTGTGCTTTGAGACATGAGGTAGTTTAACAACATCTCCCATCTCATGATGTTTTGCAGGCGCTGATGTGTGCATTCATGTGTTTTAAAGGAGATGTGGCTTTAGAGACGCTCTGAAGGAAGGATGGGATCTAATGCTTTCAAAAGTAGGTATTGCTAGCCTCTCTGAAATTTCCTACCTTTAATGTTATTCAATCAATTAACTAATTGGGGACTAATATGAAACAAACTCCGATTGTTGTGTTGGTCAAAAGAGGTCATTAATAAATTGTTTAAAATTTCAAAATAATGTGACAACTTGCCCCAATAAAAAAAACCTTATCCTGAGGACACAATTAAACCATTGAGTTAAAATCTGCATTCATTGCATAGTATATAAATAATAGCCTATCTAAAAAAGATTATAATATATTTAAAAAAAGATTATTATATTATTATATATTTTCTTTTACTAGGATTTTAGTTTTTGTGATCGAACTCACAGAAAACATGCCTTTTCAAGTGCCCCTAAATTAGCCGTGAATGAGTAAACAAACTTTTTTCCATTTTTATTTTTTTTATTAATTTTTAAAAATGTAGATAATGGATAAAAGGCCCAAACAAAATCAAAGATCAAACAAATGTGAACAGGTTGGACTTTCACAAAAGTAACAAGTGCATAAAAGTGAAGAACAAAAGGTAAACAATGCGAAGCGATTCTTCTTAGATTAGAATTGCTTCTATCATACTTTCAGGTCACATTTGAATAGTTGCACTTACAGAAACACAGATAGCCTACATCATTCACAACACACAAACACCAAAATGAGTTAGGTTAAATGCATTGATAGCTACTCTTAAAAACCCAACATTTTAATTTAATCAGAGTCATGTTAACACAAACAAACAAAAACAACTGATAGGGTCGGGATACGAGAAAAGAAACCGCTTCAAGTTCCTGAGGTATCTTTAAAGACAGCTTGTAATCCTCAGTACTTAGATGCTGTCTACTGCAGTAATGACAAGCGTTTTGTTCTTGTAAGACTAAAAAAAAAACATTGCATGCCTAGATCCCATTCCTTGGTGTGACGGATTATACTTTGAAAGACTGAAGATGCTGGAAAACACTAAATATCCATTCATGAAGTCTTAAGCATACAGCTAGAAAGAGATTAGTCTCCCTTTACTTTTTGATACATAGCCAAAAAATGACGCTGCTTCCCCCACAGTCAGTTCATCCTGAAATAGCAGCGACACAACCCTAGACGACATGTGTCTGAATGTTTAGCAAGTGTGCAAGTGAGCCACTGAAGTGAAACAGCTGGATCTGCAGCAGTTTAAGGTGGAACATTAAATGGTCAAATGTCTGATTTGTTATTTAAAAAATGTCAAGCAAAGGAAATGTCTAGTGACATAAGTACATAAGGGAGTTAGACAGTGCAAAAGAGTGCCTTGTGAGGTTCACATCTAATCATATGGCTGAAAAAAAAAACTTTAATGCAAATTCAAATCTTTCTCACATATTACATGAGGCACTTTTAAACTGTAAAAAAAAAGTGCATTTGAGATCAGGCAGTAGCACCACTTGTTTCTGAGGTCACTTCTATCTGCTGGTTTCTCACTTCCTTCTCCTTCCGCAGTATTTGCCTTGGCATCCTGCGCCCCCTACAGGAGAACACACTGTCACTACTGCCACTTGTTCATAAGGTGAGTATTCAAACTACAAACAGTGTTAGTTTAGTGTCATTGGGATACTATTATAATTTTGAATGAGGTTTTACTTTCCATTTTCCATTTTCATTTTAATTTAAGGGGGTGGTGATGGCACAGTGGATAAGACACATGCCGGGTTCGAATCCACTGTGGGACACCAATGTGTCCCTGAGCAAGACACTTAACCCCTAGTTGCTCCAGAGTAGAGCCCGACCGGTAAAGGATTTTGAAGGCCGATACCGATACAAATATTTTTGGGTTTTAAAATCCGATATTCCGATATATCGGCCGATATTTTTTTTTTTATTATTAAATATTGTTGGATTTCACACACGTGTAAAAGAAAAGCTAACTTTTCTGCACAAGATACGTTTGATACTTTTTCTCTATGTCTAAATGTTCACTCCTCGCAAGTCTAACTTACATTTTACAATGCAGGGACTGTAACTAGAGATATGCTAGTTATAAATACAGTAATAATTACTTTATTTAGGCGGAAAAAGTTCATTGTGGTTTCAAAGCTCATTAATGTTAACGTTAGCGGTCTTCCACTGATGATAGTGGCATTAGCGAGTCTATGATGAGCCATAATTTAGCAATAGATAACATCATACTGCAAATTGTAAAACATACATTTTCAATATAACAGGCCAAGGAGAGATGATTGAAGCGTGTTTCGTCTGTTTTTATCTTATTTTTTTAAATATTCATTTATCGGCCATTATGACTGCCGATACTGATATTTTGGAAAAATACCTCCTAATATATGGCCGATATATCGGTCTGGCTCTACTCCAGAGGTGTGCGACTTCTGACATTTATAGCAATTGTAAGTCGCTTTGGATAAAAGCGTCAGCTAAATGAATAAATGTAAATGTAATTTGAGTTAAAGTTTTAATAATGTAGTTGTGTGAGTGTATGTCTATATAGTTTTAGTTATTTTAGTCCATCAATTTAAACTAAACGAAAATGATGGACTTTTATGTTTCTCTTGGTCGCATGTTATACAAGTCATAGATCGGAAAGTTATGAGTCTAAAGTTGTAATTAAAGGTGCATTGCGCAAGTCTCTGAGTTTTTGCAGAACTACGCCCCCTCTGGCGACAAGCGAACCTGATCAGAGAAGGGCTCATTCAGCCCATGTATGGGTTAGAAAAACGGGTATTTTTAGCATAAAATGTTGCGCAATGCACCTTTAAATGTTCTTGAAAAATGAATTTCGACGGGTTTTTGCAGTATGAACCATAAAAAAGTGCCTTTATTTCTGCTTACGTACCTCTGTAGCCTCCTGCACCTAGAAAGCCTTGAAGAGCTGCGTATTTGGCTGCTTTTGCTATAAAAGAATCACACATTTAAATGCGATACAAAGCTGCAAATGTATGTGGATAATGTACAGGTTTAGGCCAAACTCTTAATTTTATCATTATTAGCTTATAACAAGTTTGCTGTAATAGCAGTGTGTCTTACATTGCTGAGGTGTAAGTGGTGCACTTCCAGTTCCCCCTGCGCCAGTGCCACCATAACCTACAATACAACATCACAACTTCCCATTAATCACCCTAAACCACTTGCATTGATTATTAAAACAACACACCGGCACAATTATTCTCGTTTAAATACTTAAAAGAATAGTTCACCCAAAAATGGTGAACAAAATTATCATCATTTTCTCGCCCTAACGTCGTTTCAAACCTATAAGACTTTCATTCATTTTTCATTCATTCATTCATATCTTTTAAAATCAGATTTTTGTCCCTAAAAGTCCATTCACTCAACTTTTCATGAACTTTTTGAATTGAAATTGCAATTTATGAATTGAGCAGTTTCATCCAAGTCTTCTGAAGAGACTTTGTATGATGAACAGATTCATCTTAGCTTTTCATTCACATCTAAAAATGTATAGACGCATACATAAAGCACATCAAATATGGTATGACACACTAGATCAAACCTAGCAAGCACATTTGAGCTTTGTTTACCATTTAAGTCCGTTTATCATAAAAATGTAAGTGTCAACATGAGAGGTGAACAAATGAAGATCGAATTTTCCTTTTTTGGTTAACTAACTCTTGAATAACATCTAATAGCTTTCTTGAATCCTCAGAGCTGATGGTAAAGTTGCCATTACCTGGATAAGGCTGTTGATATCCAGCACCTGGACCTACACCAGTCCCATATCCAGGGACTCCACCTCCTGCAAGATCAACAGATCTACTGTAACTCTTTATCTTCATATCTGTTCTTTCAATGTGCTTCAGAAATTCAACTGAGAAGGTTTGGATAAGCCCATTTCCTCAAAGAGAATTGAGGAGAGATACATATAATGCACTGACAACCCGCAAACAAACGTAAGTAAATAAAATCCATCTATCTGATGGCAACCAGTCAACACATTTTATATGCAATTTATGCTCATTCAGTTGCTGAGACCAAAAATCATGCAGTAATTAAAATTAATTAAAGGAAAATTGATTCACACTTATGAAATAATTAATCTCAACACTGTAAAATGTGATCAGTTGATAAGTAAAATAAAATATGAAGAAACTTTACCTCCACCGGTTCCTACTGGGCTTCCAGCACCTCCTCCAAGACCTCCAGCTCCACCTAAACCTCCATAGCCTACAACAAAAACATCATATGATGTTGTTAAATTCTCTTGTGGAAAAAAAAAACGCTCTACTAACTATAAGTAACTTAGCAATTACATGTCAATTAACTTTTAGGCTTTAAGAAAAATGTGTTATTAATATATCAAATATTTATATTTATATATAATATTAATTGTGAATAAATATATATAAAATATATACATGCACATATTTCTTAAATATATACATGCATGTGTGGGTATTTATATATACAAATTAATTATTATTAATTATTACTACACACACATATATTATGTAAACACAAACTTTTATTTTGGATGCGATTAATCGTTGCCCATCCCTAATGTGTATATATATTGGTATACATTTGCAATGGATATTGTCATTAATTTATAATTACGACTAACAGCTAATTATAATTGTATCTAATTCCATACAATTCTATAGTATAAATGTATTACTCTATTCTACAAAAACATTTAATCAAATTTCCTCTTTGTTTTTCCACTATTGTCAAACCTATGTTGAATGTATATTAAATTGCATGCACGATACCTCCACCCACACCAACTCCTCCGCCAGCACCTCCTGGTCCAACTCCTAGACCACCACCTCCTCTTCCAGCCCCACCCAATGTTCCAGCTCCTCCATAGCCTGATCACACATGACATTTATTTTTTTTAATTCTGAATTTTGCCTAAGGATTGGTTATTGCGTCACTAAAGTGATTATTTAATGAGTTTTTACATACTTTTAGGTGGTTTTAATGCACCAGGACCATAACCAAGCCCTTAAAAAACAAAGAAATATTAGAATATTTAAATGTAAAAAAATGTGAGAGAAATACACCATGAAATGTGTAAATACCTCCAAGTCCACCGCCCGGACCACCTCCATAACCGCCCTGACCACCTCCATAACCGCCCTGACCACCACCATAACCGCCCTGGCCACCACCATAACCGCCCTGACCACCACCATAGCCACCAGGTGATGTTCCATATCCGCCTGGGCCTCCAAGCCCACCAAGTGTGCCTGCTGCCCCATAAACTTTAATCGAAGTGATAAAGAGTAATTTAACAGTCTTTCTAGTTCAGTGCATATGTATAAATACAACCAAACTGCATTTTTCTTAGAAGAATTTTGGCACCTTTTCCTTGTTTTCCGCCCACTGCAGCCCCACTGGGGAACCTGATGCCTGCAAAAAAGATTAAAAAATATAGTTCTCGGAACAAGACTGGTCCATAAAATATTACGGATATGGTGGATTTTTTGAGTTACCGGCCCCTGGTAGGATCCCACCGGCTCCAAAACTTCCAGCTCCACCGTAACCTGCAACAGATTTACAAAAGCCTAAGTCTTAAGCTTCTAACTGAAGGCCAAAAAATGCTTATTATGTAAAGCATAATCATTTTCCTCTCAAAATTGAGATATTTAAGTGTTCATTAATTTTGTTTTGTTTAAATTTAGCATTTAATTATTTTTAATATTCCACAATAAAATGTTTCTTGATCTGATTCATGCGTTGATTACTTTTGCCTGGTTTCTGCGCTCCAAATCCTGTGCCTGCAGCTCCTGGTAGCAGACCACCACCTCCAGGCAGAAGTCCTGCTCCTCCCACTCCACCCACACCTCCAACTCCCAGAGCTCCAGTTCCACCTGGACCACCATAAACTAGAAAAAAACATTGACTTTAATAGATTCATCATTTTATAAAAATGCACATAGAGAACTGGTAAATTACCTTTAGGAGGTTTAACTCCACCTGGTCCTCCACCAACTCCTCCCGGAACTCCACCTACTCCACCCGGAACTCCACCAACTCCTCCCGGAACTCCACCAACTCCTCCCGGAACTCCACCAGCTCCTCCCGGAACTCCACCTACTCCACCCGGAACTCCACCAGCTCCTCCCGGAACTCCACCAGCTCCTCCCGGAACTCCACCAGCTCCTCCCGGAACTCCACCAGCTCCTCCCGGAACTCCACCAGCTCCACCCGGAACTCCACCAGCTCCACCCGGAACTCCACCAGCTCCTCCCGGAACTCCACCAGCTCCTCCCGGAACTCCACCAGCTCCTCCCGGAACTCCACCAGCTCCTCCTGGACCACTGCCTACACTTCCAGGTCCTCCTTCAATAGTGCCCGGTGTATCTCCACGTCCAGCAATGGCTCCACCTCCAATGACTACAGTAAGACAAGTAAAATAAAACGTTTTACAAATAAAAAAGCTCCTGCTTGCCCAAAAATACGGAGACAGTAAAGGTAAAAGTGAATGGCATGAAGTACCTGGGGGTTTTAGTGGTTTGGCTCCAGGTAATGTTCCACTGTCACCAACTCCTAAGGAAGAAAATATAGTTATTTGAAGAGATTCAGTCACACTGGAACATACATTTACAAATTAACAATTTCAAAGCATAAAAATTTCTTCAAGCAATGTTAACCACAGACTTTATTTCCAGATAAATTGACAATCCCGTCAAAAACATAAGAAGATACTTTTCAAAGGAAAATTCTCATTATAGGACCACTCACTAAACTGACTTGCAAACCTTGAGTCCCACCCCCTATAAACACATTATTAACTGAACAAGGTATTCAGTAAATTTCCCTCTGTGTCATAAACATGTTATGTGTCTGAATTAGCCTATAAATGCAAAATGTTTTTGGATTAAGAAAAAAAGCATTCACAAGCTTTAAAAGTTTTAAAACAATGTTTTATAGGGCTACTACAACCGTATGCATGAGACTCCTCCACCACTAGAGGGAGATGTAACAATGGCAAATTATAGTCTGACGGATGGAAAAAAAAATAGCATGGCGTAGTTGGATAATTTTTACTGTCTATGATAATTTTGTGTAAATCAGCTCGAAGAACTTCACCACCAACCAAAAGAAGAAACTGAGAAAATAATTTTGAGCTCAGTGATCATTTGTGAGGTAATTATTTTTAAAGTTATGCTATAGTAACTTTAAACTGACTGACAGCAATATAATTCTACCGTAAATGTAAATATGAAGAGCCTGTTTTACCATCATAAGAATAATTGGCTAAAAATAATAATAATAATAATAATTTACTCCAAAACCTGTATGACTTTGATTCTTCTGGTAAGCAAAAAGCTGAGATTTTTAAAGAATATTCTTACAAAACCTAACACAAGTATCATAGCCTAAACGTTTTTCATCCAACTAACGGAATATCATCATGAGGTAATGTTGACAATTTCCTTTTCTGGGTGAACTTTTCCTTCAAAACACAGATTTGTAAGCGTCTAATAGACTTTAACAATAAGTGTTGTAAGTACATTTACATAGTGGAGAGTGGAAAAGTACAAACCTGGCACCTTCAAGTCCGTCCATAATACAGTGACCAAAAATAAATGGAAAAATGCAAAGGATAAGTATGTCTATAAGCTCACTGAACAGAAAGGGTCTACCTGGTCTTTCTCCAGCTAATATGGGTATTCTTGTCCCAGCAGCTCCATCAAGCCCATCAGCTTCAATGGGGCCACCAGTAACGCCTGAAAAATATTGCACACGGCTAAGTTCCTATAATTTTCAGAAAGTTGGAAATCAAACTTAAGGCCGTAAAATGTTCCATTGTTCATTAAATACTTATAACACAAGCTCCAATGGACCCACCTGATCCCTCTATTGGTCCTCCAGATTCTAAAATGATCACAAAATAAGACTGGTGGCTAATGGGAATCGCCTCCTCGTGTTTTTTGTTTTGATTTTTTTTTTCTCATAATTTCAAAACGACACTATTTTTTTCTAGATATATGGAGTGGAAAGAAAAAAAATTAAAATTTTCTTACCAGTCTTGGGAGCTTTTGTTCCACCTGTGTGTTTAACAAAATGTTAAAATTACAATGCAGGAACAAACAAATTAGCAGCTTAAAGAACAAATAATAATAAATATCAATAATTGATAGAAAAACAAGTAATGTCCTTGACCTCCTTCACTACGAGTTCCACCATCAGGACTGCCGATCACTAAACAGGAATCAGATAAAACTGGTAGTATCTTACTAAAGCCCATTAAAAAACATTAATTAATAATTAATAATTGCATTACCTCCATCAACTCCAGGTTTAGGACCTGCTCCACGATCTGTTCCGCCAGCAGCTGTACTACCTGGAATTGTTGGTCCTCCTGTGATGCCTGGTATTTAAATGAAAAATTAGAATAGTAATATTATATTATACTGGAGAGACGGATTGCTAGATGAAATAAGCAAAGATCATGAACTCACCATACTTGTCTTCCTTGGTTCCTGAACCTTGTATACCTCCAGCCCCACCTACACCACATGAGATGAAACGCTGAGCATGTAAATAAATTCCTCCCGCCTCTATCTATTAACTGCTGTTTAGTTTAATCAGTGATCACCCACCAGTTCCAACTCCAGTTCCTGTGGCCCCAGTTCCACCAGTTGCTGGTACCGAGCCACCCAACACACTTCCAACCCCACCAGCTGGTTGTCCTGTTAGATGCAAATGCATGGGGTCAAATCTTAGCCTGAATATATGTGGTATTTTAATTGTGAAAGTTAAGTGTTTTACCATATTTAGGTGGTTTTTGTCCTCCTCTATACCCTTTAGAATGAAATGTAAAAAACAAACAAACAGGAGATTCATCCACAGAAGCTTAAACCAATTGATTAAAACAGTTTAGTGATCAGCTTTGCACATCTAGTTTTTAAAACTTTACCTCCATACCCCCCATATCCAACACCAGTGCCAAGCCCTCCAGGGAGAACTGGAAAAAAAAGTATTTTAAACTTATTATTCAAATTCAGCATACAAAACAAAATGGTTAAACGTGATTTAATGATTTGTAAATGCAAGTACACGTTGATGGCCTAAGACACGAAACGAGCGGTTTGTGTGAGAAAACAAACAGTATTTATATCGTTTTACCTCGTTACCACAACCTTGTGGTTACAAGAGTTAAAAACAATATAAAAAATTAGTTTTCTCACACAAACCGCTCGTTTCGTGTCTTAGGCCATCAATGTGTACTTACATTTACGAGTCATTAAATCATGTTTAATTTGGACTTCTCTGTGCATGCTCTTTGAGGTGGTGACCATAGACCTCCATTATATGACTGACAGACAAAATATCAAAATTGAAACTACTGCGGAAACAAAGACACCTACATCTTGGATGCCCTTGAGGTAAGCTAAAACATACCAAAAATTAATTTCAAAGTGAACTATCCCTTTTAACATTTCTCAAATTATCTTTTTTTGTATGTTCCACAGAAGAAAGAAAGGCAAACAGGTTTTGAAACAACATCAGAGTGTGTAAATGGAGTTTTCATTTTTGGGTGGAGTATCCCTTTAAAGAGAGAAAAAAAAATTGCATGTCAAATTGCTTCACATACCTCCAGCACCTCCTGGTATAGCTCCTGCTCCTCCTCCTAACACACCTCCAGAACCAGGTAAACCTGTCAAAATATTCCTGTGTTTTGACTTATTTTGTATCATTTCAAGGCAAACATTTCATTGTTAACATGCAAGTATAAAATATCAATAAGTTGATATTAAACATAACAAAATTATTTAAATATTAGTATTTATTGTACATCAAATATGAATATATTTGAAAAAACAAACAAATATATGAATACAATATTTAATAACATTTATATACAGCCACTTGCAAGACGTGTAAGTGTATGCACTACAATTATATATTTAAACTTGCCATATTTAGCTGCTTTTGATCCAGGTCCATATCCTTAGGGCATTATGTGTAATAAATGGAAAGATATGTAGATCAGATACAGCTTTAATAATGCACATTTTCTAATGCTTTGTAAATGACCCATTTTTGACTCGCTTAAATTACCTCCAGCGCCTGTTCCATACCCAGGCCCAAGCCCTCCTCTGCTTCCAGCTCCAACAGCACTACCAGGCAGTCCTGATCCAGCAAATCCAGACCCAGGACCTCCTACAGTCCCTGGACCATAACCTCCCACTGGACCGGTTCCTACCTGACCCTGCAGACCAAGTCCTGGAGCCCCTCCGCTCCCACCAGGACCTGGAATAAAACAATTTAATAAGTGTTAATACAAAGTTGTATCAATACTCAATACTGATTTAAAATAATCCTACCATATTTAAGAGCCTTTGGTCCACCTGGATAGGCTACATTCAAAGTGAGACACAAAGAATACATGTAGAAATGGAAAATTAACAGAACTGCATGTAATTCAGGCCCAGTTTAACAGACAGGGCTTTAGACTAACCCAGGATAAGGTCTTAGTTCAATTAAGTAGCTTTTATAAACGTGCCTTAGAAAAAAAACATTACTGGTCTGCACCTTGAGACAAAACAATGACACTTACATATTTTAAGATATACCAGCGCAAGTTGCTTCAAGTTAAAACAGCTCAAACATGCATTTAGGCCTTGTCTGTGAAACCAGGGGATAATGTTTGTCAGTATACCTCCAAAGCCAGCTCCATATCCTCCAGCAGGTACTCCTCCTGGCCCATAACCACCGATCGGTGCCCATCCTGGTCCAGTTCCAGCTCCTGGTGTTCCTCCTCCAGCTCCAGCTGTGCCGGTACCAAGTGACCCTCCTAATCCTCCAGGTAATTGTATTCCACCAGCTCCACCAGGAACCCCTTTTTTGGACGATAAAATGTCATTTAAAAGTATATTTTTTTACATGGACTCTAAAAATTTGAGAACAAAATGATTTAAACTTCCCCTTACCATATTTGCGAGCTTTGGCCCTAGCATATCCTAGAATATAAGAAGACAATGGTTGAGAAGAAATATGATTTTTCAGTGGTTTAAGCTATTTTTTTTTAAGCTAATTGTGTCTCTAAAAAACAGTGTTACTATTAGATTGCAATTTATTTTATCTCAGTGTCTCAAATCAGAGTAAACCAAAAAAAGCAAGGTCTTATAGGCCATTTAGTGCCCCTGTGGGGACCTCAATTTATCCTAGCATCGCTGTATACCCTCGAAAAATACACTGAACCTCCAGATCTTTACCTCTTCACCTGCTAATAAAAAAACTCCAGTCTAGCAAATTCAAGATGTCACCTCAGAAAACCTTGGCCAGGCCAATGTGGTCATGCATGACTTCACATTAGTGAACTATAAAGAAAGAAGAGCAGAGTATGGAAAACTACCTATGCTTAAAACGCCATACAATAGATAACCAATATTGTGCTCCACCCACACTAAACTTACACTGATGTGCGTTTGAATGATGTAGTTATCCCCTCTGAGAACACTGATAAGACACTATGCCCAAGAATGTCATGGCTAAACTTACAGCCAAACCCAAAGAAAGGTCATCTGGCTAGACATGTTACTTAGGTTTCCAGACTGGCCAGGGTTTAATTAAACTCCAAGAAAGGCCAAAGCTATCATTTTCTTATGACATTGCATTTCTATGGTTTTTTTTTTTTTTTTAAGATTCTTTGTCTTTCTCTGAATTCCTGCAAACAGAATGACATACCTTCTACATTACTCATAGACTGTCGAGATAGAAGAAAAGAGGCTACAATTTGCAAGAGCTCACTAAAATTGGACCATTCAAGACTGGGAAAATGTTGCTTGATCTTATGAGTCTCAATTTTTACATGGGATAATGCATGTAATGATAATGCATGGGATGAAACCCAATAGGCGGTTGTGTTGAGAAAGCTGTAAAACTGAGTTGTGCAACATCCGTTTACACTCCTCAACAGTCAATATTCTGTGCAAAGTATATCAATGTATTGTCTTTGTGGTCACTTACACTTAATCATTTTCATCTTTTTACCACATTGTTGAGGGGAAAATAGAGAAATGCTATGGGCTATCAGGGGTACTCTCAGTCAAGTCTGGTAGTACGTAAGTAACCTTTAAGTAAGTAATGAATACCAATTTACCTTCAGGTCCAAATGCACTTCCAGGACCAAACCCACCACTGGGTACACCTCCTGGACCGTAACCCACACCAGATCCAACTCCAGTTCCAGGTATACCCCCTGCCCCACCCAGTCCGACACCAGTGCCTGTAGCTAATCCAGTGCCTTGGCCTAAACCAGCACCCCCACCAAGTAGACCTAGAAAAGCAAAAATAATATATCTGGGTGTAAGCTATAATACAGTTTGGATAATAAATGAATAAATCAATAAAACCATACAAAATTATTTTAACAGTATGTTGAAGGATTGAATTAACTGTTGTTTTACCATATTTACGAGCTTTTGCCCCTGCATATCCTGCAAAGCATCAAGGTATGTAATATGACCTCAAAAACGTTATAATAAAATTTACATCATACAGTATGATTGTATAATTTTGTACCAGAGCCAGGAAGTCCTCCAGAACCACCGCTAGGAAGACCACCAGCTCCTCCACCAGGTAATCCACCTGTCCCAAGACCTCCACCAGGCAGTCCACCAGTCCCAAGACCTCCACCAGGCAGTCCACCAAGACCTCCACCGGGCAGTCCACCAGTCCCAAGACCTCCACCAGGTAGTCCACCAGTCCCAAGACCTCCACCAGGTAGTCCACCAGTCCCAAGACCTCCACCAGGTAGCCTACCAGTCCCAAGACCTCCACCGGGCAGTCCACCTGTCCCAAGACCTCCACCAGGTAGACCACCAGTCCCAAGACCTCCACCAGGTAGACCACCAGTCCCAAGACCTCCACCATGACGTCCAAGCTGAGCTACAAAGCAATTATCAAAGAATATTAATGTATTTACTTTCTTACAGTGTCTATGACTGTGGTAGAATCTCACAACTTATTTGTAATAAAATCATAAAGTCTTGAGTTTTAGGTGGAGCTTACAGATATATCATACAGTTATTTCATCTAAAACAATCAAAGGATCTAATAAAAAATGATTAGGGCCGGATTTGGCCTGTGGGACACTAGTTGAGGAGTCCTGATGTTGGGTATACAATATTCACAAAATAATTAAGAGGGACATTCATAATATTTTCCTTTCAATCTTTGATTAAAAAGAGCCAAGAATTAAAGGAGCTGTATGCAAGAAATTTTATTTCAATTAATCATACATTTTATTTAACCTGTGTAGGACTCGTCACTTGCCATTGGAAGCGGGGGATACACCGCTCTACAGTAATTTGAAAGTGATTGCAGTACCAGTTTTGGCCACAATCTTGCATACGGTTCCTTTAAGTCTGAAATTTTGACTGACAATCCTCCTACAATAAGGTTGGGGAATCTCATTGGATTCATAATACTTAACAAATCTGCATAGCATTCACTCATGACAAATCATTTCTCATGCATTTTGTGAAAAGCTAGAGCAGGAACCTCGTTCCTGGAGAGCTAACCCTGTTTGAACACACCTTCCTGTAATTTTCTAGTAATCCTCAGCACCCTAATTTAGGTGGACAGGAAGGTACTGTAACTCTCCAGGAACAGAGTTGCTTAGTCAGATACATATCATTTATGGACACTGAAGATTTTTAGCAATACCATTCATTTTTATTTGCCTTTCAGTAGATCGATTGCAAGATGCAGAATGTAAAGTCATACCATATTTTCTTGCTTTAGCCGCAGCATATCCTAAAAAAATGACAGAATAGTAGACATTGTTGTGCGATTAATAATAATATAACTTTCAGCAGCAAAAGAAAGTCATTTTCAACTAACATTACTTTCAAGATACCTTCAGGACCTCCACTAGCTCCTAAACCAGAACCAAGGGGTCCACCCTGACCACCCAAGCCAGAACCAGGAAGTCCTCCAGCTCCAAGACCACCAACTCCCAAGCCAGAACCAGGAAGTCCTCCGGCTCCAAGACCACCAAATCCCAAGCCAGAACCAGGAAGTCCTCCAGCTCCAAGACCACCAACTCCCAAGCCAGAACCAGGAAGTCCTCCAGCTCCAAGACCACCAAATCCCAAGCCAGAACCAGGAAGTCCTCCAGCTCCAAGACCACCAACTCCCAAGCCAGAACCAGGAAGTCCTCCCGCTCCACCAATTCCTAAAATAGACGACACAAAATTAATAGAAATTAAGATACCATACCATCTTCTTCCGCTCATCCGGGGCCGGGTCGAGGGGCAGCAGTCTAAGCAGAGATGCCCAGACTTCCCTCTCCCTAGACAGCTCTTCTGGGGGGATACCGAGGCGTTCCCAGGCCAGCCGGGAGACATAGTCTCTCCAGCATGTCCTAGGTCTTCACCGGGGCCTCCGCCCAGTGGGACGTGCTTGGAACACCTCCGCAGGAAGGGGTCCAGGAGGCATCCGGAACAGATGCCCGAGCCACCTCACCTGACCCCTCTCGATGTGGAGGAGCAGCGGCTCTACTCTGAGCTCCTCCAGAGTGACCGAGCTTCTCACCCTATCTCTAAGGGATCGCCCACCCTGCAGAGAAAGCTCATTTCGGCCGCCTGTATCCGGGATCTTGTCCTTTCGGTCATGATTCTCTGTTTCTATCTCTTCATTTTTCGTGTCTACTTTTTAAAGTAACTGATGAAAAATTTCACAAAATTTTCCCTCTTATATCTGCTGTCATTTATTAACACCTATCCATTTCCATGAAAGAAACAGTTGTCAGCCAGGTGATTGTATATAACAAGAATGTAAAGGTTTTCTTACCATATTTCCGAGCTTTTGCCCCAGCTCCTGATGAAAGACAATTCATAGATATTATAATGCTTGAGCAATTGTCACAGTTTTGGATAATCTCTAAATATTTCAGTCTATGTTTAGTTAGCCCTAAATTTACCTCCAGGATAAACACCACCAGCTCCCGGATTTAAGACTCCAGGAGTTGCGCCACCAGTTCCAGGAATGACTCCTGGAACACCGCCTATTCCTGGCACACCACCTGCACCAGGTACACCTCCTACACCAAGCCCACCACCTAGACCCGGAACACCACCAGCACCTGAAAGGAGAGTCAAAAATATTTAGTATGTTCTTTTGACATGTATTGAAATTTTGTTCCTGCATGACTTACCATACATGGCAGCTTTAGCCTGAGACTTTGCAGCGCTTTTGCCTTGAATGAAGTAGAAAGTACATTTCTATAAATACTCTACAACTCTAATCATTTGGCAAGTATAGTGTATAATGGTTTATATCAAATGTGAATGACTATCATGGATAAATGGACAGTTTTAATTGCCTACTACCTCCAGACTTAGGTGATATAAGAGGATATCCACGGAACACGCCTGGAATTTGTTGACCAAATCCTCCGCGGCCTCCTGCTAGAGAAAAGAGAAGTGATCTCTGTTATAAGTTATTTTCATACTTTATTAAAATAATTGTTCTTTCAGTAATTTAATTTACCATTGGCTCCAACTGCACCTTGACCAAGCTGCCCTATAAACAAAAAAATAGGAGAGAGCGCTTCAGAAAGCATTTTCATTGTTGGATAAAGCTATAAATTACGTTAAACTTACCAGTTTGAGATCCTGTGGCTACACCTGGCAGAATGCCTCTACCACCAAAGCCTACACATAAAAACAAAAATGCAGATTTGTGTGAATATTCTAGAAACATTGGAAAATCTTGTAACTGAAAAATATTTCAGTCACCCACCTTGCCCAGGAACAATACCCCCTTGGTATAACCCTGGAATCCCAACACCTTGTTTGAATGCAGAAAAAGAGAAAATATAAAACATTGCCTTCCTTATCCTTATCAAAGATTTGTTAAAACTATTCCAGAAAAGGGGAGCAATATAGAGACCAATTACCTGGCACTGGTGCCTTCCCAGCCTTTCCAACTTTGCCCCCAGTGCCTGTTCCAGTTCCAGGTAATCCAGTTTGGGGAAGAAAAGGTGCTAGGAGCCATAATGAAGTTGCAAACAATTTATTATGATAACATTTATTATTAAGATACTTTAATAAATAAATCAGTTAAACAAGTATGCCCCTTAAAACCTACCTCCACCAGGCGATACTCCTGCTCCTCCAATTCCAGTTCCAGTGCCACCAGGTCCAATTCCTACACCTCCAGGACCAACTCCTGCTCCACCTGGACCAAGTCCTGTCCCACCTGGACCAATTCCTGTGCCACCTGGTCCAATTCCAGTACCACCTGGACCAATTCCTGTCCCACCTGGACCAATTCCTGTGCCTCCTGGTCCAATTCCTACACCTCCAGGGCGAACTCCTGCACCACCAGGTCCAAATCCTGCACCACCTGGACCAAATCCTGCACCACCTGGACCAAATCCTGCACCACCAGGTCCAATTCCTGCACCACCTGGACCAAATCCTGCACCACCATGTACAAATCCCATTTCAGAAGGATCAAGCAGTTTAGATATGTTTTCTTGAAAAAATGTACTTTAAATCTTTTTGCTGTGATGAAAAACAAGATGCTTTAATCAAGATCTGTGTCCAACCACAAGTAACAAAGTACCACACCTTTATTTATGCCAATACTCATGTCCATAGATCTAGTTTTACCTGGTTTTGGTGGTTTCTGGCCAGCTGTTCCAGCTCCAGGATAAAGACCTCCAGGCCCACCGTATCCACCATAGCTGCCTAAAATCAAATTCCATTTTTTTAAATCTCAGAAAGAAAAATATGATCACTTTATGCTTTTTTAAACAATGGTCTTAATTTTAACGTTTTATCCCAGTCTTTTATAACTGCAGTAAAATGTTCTTTATTTTATGTCTATAACGAATGAGGAAAAATATGTGTAGCCTTACCACCTGATGGGTAGCCTGTTCCAGCACCTCCAATCCTGGGATCTCCTACTCCAAGATTTCCTGTTCCAAACGGTCCACCACCGAAACCCCCAGGCCAGCCATAACCTATATTTAGAATGAATAAGAAAAATTGTAACTTTCACAGCGAAAAAAAATGTGGATTTGAAGTTTGAGTGCACAGTGTTTTTGTTGTAATTGCAAAATACTTTTTATATTTACATCATACCTGGTTTCCCAGGTTTTCTGCCTGCTCCTGTGACAATGAAAAATTATTTATTTGAATGAAATAGTACTGTGAAAAGAATCAGTATAAAGAGATTTAAAAAACTAATGTTCTTTGTCTACTATTAATAAAAAATATGTCTTAACAGGACTCAAGATACCTGGTCCAACACCACCTGGTCCAAAGCCACCTGGTCCAACGCCACCTTGTCCAAAGCCACCTGGTCCAACGCCACCTGGTCCAACGCCACCTGGTCCAACACCACCTGGTCCAACGCCACCTGGTCCAACGCCACCTTGTCCAAAGCCACCTGGTCCAACACCACCTGGTCCAACGCCACCTGGTCCAACGCCACCTTGTCCAAAGCCACCTGGTCCAACACCACCTGGTCCAACGCCACCTGGTCCAACACCACCTGGTCCAACGCCACCTGGTCCAAAGCCACCTTGTCCAAAGCCACCTGGTCCAACACCACCTGGTCCAACACCACCTGGTCCAACGCCACCTGGTCCAACGCCACCTTGTCCAAAGCCACCTTGTCCAAAGCCACCTGGTCCAACGCCACCTTGTCCAACGCCACCAAGGCCTCCATAACCTGTAAATAATGTGTATATACATAAAAAATCCAACACTAAATCTAAACACTAACTAAACACTAACACTAAACAGTGCATTTTACAGATTGCTAACCTGTTTTGGGGGGTTTTCCTCCCACACCTAGAAGCAGGAAATGAAAAAAAAAACCTTCACTAAACAAAACCTTATATGTTTGGGGTTATGCTTTTACATATTCATAAATAGTTAACATTTACAGTAGTTTTTATTAAATTTCTAACCTCTTCCAGCACCTCCTGGACCAACTCCACCAGTACCAAGCCCTCCCACACCAGTGCCCACACCAACTCCTGAAAAAAAAAATTTTTTTTTTTTAGAAACATCATCATAAAAGATTGTCTACCTTAAAGTTTAACTTTTTGGAGTACAATGGAGTTTTTCTACCTTGTCCAGGTAGTCCTGTGCCAAAACCACCAGCTCCTGGACCAACACCAAAACCACCAGGTACTAAACCTCCAGCACCCCCTGGCCTCAGTCCAAGTCCTCCAAGACCACCAGCACCACCAAGACCTCCAACTCCAAGAGTGCCATAACCTGTTTGTGTGAAGCAAGACTCATGCAAACCTCAATGAAACCAATACATTGTTTGCTTAATTTAATGTATGTAGTTAAAATTGCAAATATATACAGGCAGTTTATTGACTGCAGTTTTCTCCTACTCACCAGGTTTAGGGGGTTTGCCACCAACACCTACAGAAAAAATATAGGGTGAGTGAAAAAAGTGCTTCCCAGAAATCAATCTGAGTCAACCCCCTAACCCAACAAATATGAAGTTTCCAGTATTACTTGGATTTATATATGGAGTTATTCTACAATCCCATAAAGACTAGCAGAACATTGTTAAGGAATAATTGAGATATGTTTGATCACTTATTAGTAAAATTACTTTTTAAGAAATAATACCTGCTCCAAGGCTTCCAGTTCCAACACCAGCACCAGGGCCAGTCCCTCCAGGTCTAGTTCCCACTGTTCCAAACCCTCCTGGACCAATGCCACCAGGTCCAATACCTCCTGGACCAACGCCACCAGGTCCAATACCTCCCGGACCAACGCCAACAGGTCCAATACCTCCTGGACCAACGCCACCAGGTCCAATACCTCCTGGACGAATGCCACCAGGTCCAATACCTCCTGGACCAACGCCGCCAGGAATTATGCCACCAGGACCAACTCCTCCAGGTCCAAGTGATCCAGCTCCAGGAAAAACGCCTGTACCACCTGGTCCAATTCCTGGTAGATATCCTCCTGTGTTGACACAATGAACTTCTCATCTGATGTAAAATCAATGTCTCTGGCAATCTTAATCAATTTAACATGAGTTACAACGCACCTGTTTTAGGTGGCTTGACAAATGGCCCTATTAGAAAACATAAAATTGGTTATTACATATTTACGTCCTTTTTGTGACTTGATAGCATGCCCTGAATAGTTTATTATGTTCAGAAAAATAATACAATTCATAAAAATTAATGAAGGTAAATAATAAAAATGACACTTGTTTATTAATTTTCTTTCAATCCTGCAATGGCAGTTTAAGGTAAATTACACATAATAGAAAATTTCAGCAACCTGTTCCAAGTCCTCCAGTGCCTAATCCACCAGTACCAAGTCCTCCACCACCAGGCCCAACTCCCCCAAGACCTCCACTACCCAGTCCAGCACCTTGCCCCCCCCCCCATATAGACATTATATACATCAATTATATGCAGGATTGATATGCAAGCTATACTGTAGACACTAATTGCAAAACCTCACCAGTTCCAGGTCTGATGCCAATTCCTGGCCCTGTTCCAAATCCACCAGGACCAGCGCCTGGACCTAATCCTGTTCCAACTCCTCCAGGACCAACTCCTGGCCCAACAGAACCAAATCCACCTCCTGGACCAGTTCCTATATTGGTTCCAGCTCCAGTTCCAACACCAGCTCCTAATCCAGCTCCAGCTCCTCCCCCTGCACCAGCTGGTATGTAGACACCTGAGAGAGAAAGAAAACATTAATAAACTTCTTTATTAATATGTCCCATGCAGGATAGCATGCCAGACTGAGGACATAAGGAAGCATTTGAAGAGTTTAGATGCAAAAGCCTCTAAATGCCATTTGAAAGTTTCTTCTTTAATGATGATTTTTATCAAACTTGTATATTTAAGTTCAGTGATTTCACTTAAATGGCAATGATAATTACCTATTAATTGTTATTTAAGTGAAATTACTGAACTTAAATATACAAGTTTGATAAAAAATCATCATTAAAGAAGAAAATTTCAAATGGCTTTTAGAGGCTTTTGCATCTGAACTCTTCATTTAGTTGTGTGTTTGACCTGAAGAGGGGTATAAGAGAATATTTTCTGAAACATTATTAGTAGAAATGCACTACAAACCCATTTTTGTTTTATTGTCGGACGATGCATATTAGGATCTCACTCCTGCAACACATTACCAGTTTATGAGGACCATTCTTGTCATTTACTCAGTGCTGATGCCACATTCCCAAAGGGGTTCAATCTAATCTCCACATAGTCTTTTATGTGAAGCCTCAAACAGCACCAAATGCATTACCACATGAGATTGTGTGTCTTGCCTTGCTATTTAAGGTTTGGAGGCATAGGGGAACAGAGAATGGATGCGATTCATATGAGGAACAACATCCTATACATGACCTTATCCAAGAGCTTATCCAAGTCCTTTATTCTACAAACCCTCTGGGACAACAAGCTTATAGGTTGTTAGTGTATGATGTAATGATCTGGACTAGAACTTCTCAGATCTTTTCATTCCACATGCATAAAAGATGGCAAGTGGGAAACCTTGTTTTATCCAAAAACATAAACAGTGAATTAAAATCCCTTAAAAATGCAATTTGCATTGTTTATAAGAATCTAACGTAGTACTTGCCATTGTGTCAAAAACTTTCACTTTCACTCAGATTTCACTCTAATACCAATAAAAAGCATGATTAATGCAAATATATATTCTGTATTTTATTTGAGGAGCTTGTAGCTTGAATCACGAGTGGGCAATTTTGCCTTATTGTCTTAAGATTAAAAGATAATGCAGGAACAAGACTTCATTGACACAAACCATCCTGCAACAATAAAATACAGCATGTCCTCAATAAAGGACTTTTCAATAACAATTGCTTACTTTTTATTCATCCATCCTTTCCCTGTAAAACATTCAGAATTCAGAGAACAAATAATTGCATCCACTGTTGGTTGGCAATATGGTACTGATATTAAGAGAGCGTGTGATCCTATTGCCAAAACAGCAGTACACCTGTACTGCAATAAGATAGAAAAAGCCAAACGAGATTCAAGACACCTTACCTCCTTGAAGGGAGGGTCTACACAGAAACAGCAGGAGAAATCCATGCAAGAGCGGAGGTACCTTACTCCGGGCCATCCTGCTCTGTAATATCCCTCTCCACTTCCAAACTGTGGGTTTTATCCCCCAAAAGCAAACCATTACACACCCATGTCTTAAACAAGAAGGATAAGGGGTGGGGGGTCAGTATGAAAGAGAGAGAAAAAAAGTACACTACGTAATTAGGGAAACTAGCACACTTGGGTCTTGTACATTATGTTGTCTTTTTCTGTTTTTTCTAACCCCACCCCTAACCCCCCTAAATGACTGGTGCTAGTGCATTTATTTGGGTCACCTCTGCCAACATGAGTCAAAGCCTTAGCCAAAAAAATAACAACAGATATTTGAGGATAGGGAGAGGGAGAAAATCTCTCTCTCTCTCTCTCTCTCTCTCTTAACATCGACCTCACCGAGAGAAACGTCTGCCAGATATTCTCATGGAGAGCGTTTCTTTTTTTATCCAATCAAAAGCAGTAAGAAATCACTCCAGATAAGGCTATTACGTGATCTATTGTTTCCAGCTACGGGGGTGTAAGTCATATGGCCTGGATTCATTATTCAATCATTCAAAAAGGAAGAGAGCTTGGCCACTTGGACAGCCTCCAGCGATCACTCTATTGTTATTAACATATGAGTCCCCGAGGTGAGGAACACATGAAATCATGTATGTGATGGAAAATCATTGAATGGGTGTGTGTTGGAACACATTTTTGAAGGTTGAAAACACAGATTTTAATAACCCCTCTAGCCCCAAAGCCTTTAGATCCAACTGGGGTGTTGACGGCTAAGTCATGAAGACTTCTTGAAATATTGGTGCATCTTTAAGGCTCAATGTGACCTCTGAGAATGGAGAGACCAATTCATAAATTAAGTAGTTTCTCTCCTAAATAGGTAATAAATTGTCATCCCAGTAAACACAGAATGTTCCCGTAGCGTTCCCGTATGGTTCCTATTTGGTTATTTTTTTGGGAACCAAATAATAATGTTCTGGGAACGTTCCCTGTTGGTTATTTTTAGGTTCTCCTAAAAGGAACGTTCCCCTAACCTTAAGGGAATGTTTTATTTACGTTAAGAACTTTCCTGGGGAACCAATCGGGAACGTTCTGGGAACCAAAAACTAACGTTCCCAGAACCTAAAATTGTTTGCTGGGATGCACTTCAAACAGTCTTTAAGGCTGAATGACATCCAGAAGATTCAAGTTTGATTCATACTTTATGCTAAAACTGCTGTGAACGTCTTATCTTCAAAGCTATCATTCTGGTCACCTTACGGACTGTTAGGTTCTTGCACATACATACATTCTGGCAGTTTGTGTCAAATTTTGTAAAGAAACCAAGGGGCTTTTCTGGAAAGGTACCATATCCCCCTCCCACCCCTTGCTGAGTTTTAAACCCAGATTGTCTAGCACTCCTTGTTTGGTCTGGAGGAGTTTTGCCAAAAAGTCTGCGTTCAAGCACTAGTTGTGTTTCAGGCTATTTGGCAAGGAATAAGATTAGGTCATTCCTCTACTGATAGACGCGTATTTGAATTCAATGTAAAACTGTGTATATGTGAATACCTTTATGTGTGTTTGGAGGTTCAGTGCTGGCAAGAAGCACATCTCAGTGATCAAGAATGAACATCCATGTCCATAACTGTGCAATGATCATGTGCAGAAACCATTGACAACTAAGCATTAAAAGGCACATGCTAGTTGTAACGAGATCTAATAATGGGTCTGTCTCTGTAGAGGTTTACACTTTCTGAAAAAGCCTGTGTAAAACTTGACCAGAATGTTGCTGTGTTTTTCTAAAGTGCCCTGAGTGGTTTTTATTGCATTGTGATGTGGTTGCTAGGTCATCGCTATGCAGTTGCTAGGGTGTTCTGGGTGGTTGCTTGGGTGTAGTAATAATGCAGTTTCTAGGGCATTTAGGCTACATCCACACTCCTGCGTTTTCATTTAAAAACGGAGACATTTTGATACGTTTTCACCTCCCGTCCAGACTAAAACGGAGAAGTTTAGAAACGCTGCAGCTCCGTTTTGCGTTTTGAATCTCCGGAGGGCGTTTTAGTGAAGACGGGACAAAACGGAGGAGCTCTATGATTGGGTGTCATCAGTCATGACGTGTCCTTCCCTGATTCGTCAGCCACCGTTTACACCGGCACGCGCATGCCCAGTGTTGTTGAATGGTCACGTGATCTGTGTTTTCAATCGTTTTAATGTGGACGGTGGTAAAACGCTGGTGTAGATGGAGATCGTATTCGTTTTAATTGTCCGTTTTTTAACGAAAACGCAGTAGTGTGGACGGGGCCTTTGCGAAGGTGTTGCTATACAGTTTCTAGGGCAGTCGGAGAGGGGTTGCTTGAGCATTGCTAATTGCGAGGGTGTCCTGGATAGTTGCTAGGGAGTTGATATGCGGTTGCTATGGAGTTGATATGCGAGATAGGGAGTTTTCGGTGGTTGTTGATTTAGTTTCTCGGACATTCCGAGAGGGGACTGCCAAGCAGTTGATAGACTCTAAAAAATGTTGGGTTGTTTCAACCCAAATTTGGGTCAAATACGGAGAAACCCAAATGTTGGGTTAAAAATGTCATTTAAAATTTTAACCCAACTTCAACTTTCACTTTCAACGGTAAACTTTTTCATTACATTTTTAACCCAACATTTGGGTTTGTCCATATTTGACCGAAATTTGGGTTGAAACAACCCAGCAATTTTTAGAGTGTATGGGTGTTCTGGGCAGTTGCTAGGTAGTTGAGCACTCTAAAAAATTCAACCCAAATTTGGATCAAATATGGACAAACCCAAATGTTGGGTTAAAATGTAATTTAAAAATGTGCAGTTGAAAGTGAAAGTAGAATTTGGGTTCAAAATGTAAATTACATTTTTTTAACCCAACATTTGGGTTTGGGTTTTTACAAATGTAACTGTAATGGTGATGCTTGCCCCATAGTAAGCAATACTAAAAAGGAAAACATGATGCTCCCATAATTTAAAATGAGAGACAAGCCCCTTTTGTCTCTTTTGAAAAGTTTCCCATTATACCACACACATTTGAACTTGATATCCAATAAGCAGACAGTTTTAAAACAAGCTGAACACTATGTTTGGCCTGGGTAAAAAGCGATAAGCCAGCTATCTGCTGACCCAGTTACTCTCTGAATCAGGGGTTGACAGCTGATTCAGCCAAATCTCAAAAGTTTTTTATCCAAAAGAGGTGGATATATAGTAGAACAGGGCGTTTTCTCTCACTCTTAGAAGAAATGGTTCTATTTGGAACCAGAAATGGTTCCATCCCCCACTTCATATATGGAACTCCAAAATGGTTCTATATAGAACCATTTTTTTTTTGGTAAAAGGTTCTATTGACCAAGTATGGAACCCCAGGGTTCTATATAGAACCCAGAGGAACCCTTTTTTTAATAGTGTATAGAACCTTTTAAGGGTTCCAAAAACATAGCGCTAATAGAACCTTTTAAGGTTCTATATAGAAGAGTGTACAATCCCGTAATTAGACAGAAAATCTGTTTCACTGCCTTTCACAAAACATGATT
Source organism: Pimephales promelas (assembly GCF_016745375.1). The sequence goes on from NW_024121210.1 coordinate 15,804,336, forward strand.
GAAATGGTTTTGCATGGCCACTTTGATGGAGGAATAGTTATGTGGTGAAACAAATGTGAAATAAAAAGAACTATACGTAAACAAAGGCAAAGCAGATAAAGTAATTTGAGGAAAAGCTTGAGAACATTGTGTCCATTGATAAGGCTTGATCCAATAAGGACAAATGACTTGGCATGCGTTTTGTTTTTCTGAGGATCTCTGACCTAAAAATCGAACTCTATCAAAGTAATACACATACATCACCACCTGAATTTTCTTGTGATCCAACAGCTGCTTTGTGTAAACCCTACCACCCCCCTGTCCACATAAAACAGTTATGCACACAATCTTGCAGTGGAGTGCCCAGTGCCAGTGCAGAGAAGCATATCGCAGTTGTTGACTGAAAAGTGCCTGTTTTCAGTTTACCTAACGTCTACCTTCAGTTTAGCTAATGTCTGCTGTCTATATAAGGGCCGGCACGCTGAGGGAAACTGCCTCAGGTTTTAAAGCGAGGAGGGGCATCAGAATAGGTTTGCAAGGGTCCCGTCCTTCAGATAAGCTGGCACTGCTGCTGAGATTTCTCAGCTCATTTCTTTCATTTTATTGCAGTGTGGGCTATACACAAAGATGTGGTGGGCTTGAATATTTTAACAAGCGAGGGTTTGAGCAGGTGCATAGGCCACAGTCTAGAAAAGGTCTGATTTGCATACTACAACATGCACACCAATATAGAGGGAGGTTCATTTTCAATTTATAAGATTATAATAACAAAAAAAATAAGTGTTACTAAAAATAATATGTTAAATGTTTTTTCAATGTGGTCTCAGATATTTTTTTTTTGCTACACTACAAGTTGTTGTCATACAGGCATATCAATCTTCTATTGCTTTTGCTTTTTGATTTGATTCATGTAGCTGACGCTTTTATCCAAAGCGACTTACAATTGCTTAGGGATGCACCGATATGGAAATTTTAGCCGATACCGATAACCGATAATTCTTTATATTTGAAAGACGGTAACCGATATATCGGCCGATAAACTTAAATCCAAATTTTTATCGAATTTTGAGAGCCTGATTAAAAATACAAAAGTCTCACAATTAAATCCATGTCCCAAGCGCACAATTATGATGATGTTCTCATTATAGTGTTGTATAGCCGATATGACGGATTTGCGATGCACATGTTGTACCGACCTGTATTTTCATTTTTTGAAGAGATTTCAATTAAATTTCAAGAAATTCAAAAACATAAACAGTGCTCAACAAGTGTCTCAGCTGAAGGGAATAATACATTATTTATCGGCTTTAATATATCGGCCACATTTTCTTACCAGGCCGATAACGATAACATTAAAAATGAACATATATCGGCCGATACCGATATGCTGGCCGATATATCGTGCATCCCTACAATTGCTATATATGTCAGAGGTCGCACGCCTCTGGAGCAACTAGGGGTTAAGTGTCTTGCTCAGGGACACATTGGTGTCTCACAGTGGATTCGAACCCGGGTCTCTCACACCAAAAGGCATGTGTCTAATCCACTGCGCCATCACCACCCCCTATTGGTCACATGTCTATACATGATACGAATGAGCGAAATGCAAAACTTCTTCGTTGAGCTAGAACTTGCGTTCCCTGTATACCGCATTCAAAAATATTTAAATGAAAGTCACCCCTTAAATTAATTGTCACAAATTAGATAATACAAGATTTGCCAATGGCATGGATTCTCATCTGTGCTGATGAATATGGTTGGTTAAGAGATCAAAAACCTAAGCTGAATCAATTATCAAAATCAGCATAAACATATTACATGACGAAATCCCAAAATGAATCCTCTATGTTACCGAGGGACTTCTGGGAATTTTTTCACACCCTGATTCCCAGTGCTGTGATTATTTTGCTATTGGTTACAGTGCGAATAACACCAGATCAGACTAACAGTATACGGTCCAGCATTTAACCTGGTGACAGGAATAGTGTGAGAACGCGACTGGACATCGTTGGATTGATTTAGACTGAGTAAACACACACTGTGATTTTTATGAGGTAAAGTCTGCTCCATTTTTGACTTCACAGCAATGTGTGTGTAAAGGAACAAAACTGGCCAAATTGTAAGGCAAACAAACGTATAAAATTGACTTGGGTGAAGCCTCAAGTAAAAAGACTGATCTGATATCTGAGGTGTCATTGCAAATGGAGGTCAGACACTTGCTGAATAAGGGTCATTGCTAAGAACATAATTTACTGAACTGACAGCACTAATACTCTCGTGACACGGCTTTAAAGACAACATTGCTGTCAAGTGTCTGACGTCACGTGAGTTACGCCGCATGATGTCGCCTGCCCTGTCAAGACCTCTTCCCATGAGTTAATGCAACTCCGTGATTCAGGGGATTGAAAACAATAACACAACAATAACTATGTCCTAGGGAAACTATTAAAAGGAGCGCAGTGCAAGGGCGTCATTAATCAAAATGTCAAGTAGCCAGACCAAGAGGATTGTGGGAAAACAAAGCTTACTCTGAAATCTTCATGTTCTTATTCACTCTCAGAAAAAAAGGTACAAAAGCTGTCACTGGGGCTGTACCCTTTCAAAAGGTACACTTTTGTTCCTAAAGGCTGCATATTGGTACCTTAATGGTACATATTAGCACCTAAAATATACATATTGGCACCTAAAATATACATACTAGCACCTAAAATTTACATATTAACACCTATAATGTACATTTTAGTACCTAAAATGTACATATTAGCACCTATAATGTACATATTGGCAGCTAAAATGTACATACTGTATTAGCACCTGAAATGTACTTACAGTATTAGCACCTAAAATGGACAAAAGTTTACCTTTTGAAAAGGTACAGCCCCAGTGACAGCTTTTGTACTTTTTTTTCTGAGAGTGTTGGGTTTCTCAGGAAATGGGTAGCCATTTCGAATTACATCCACAATTGTCCTTAGTTGTCCATTGGGGCACTGCAGGAGAAATATAGCTAAGAACCTATATGACCAAATTCCTGTAAATATGACTACATGTTTCCTGAATAACTTAAGCATAAGGATTTTATTCCAACTATGATCCTAAATGTTTTCCCTAAATGTCACTAAATCAATACACTCTCAGAAAAAAGGTACAAAAGCTGTCACTGGGGCTGTACCTTTTAAAAAGGTAAACTTTTGTCCATTCTAGGTGCTAATATGTACATTTCAGGTGCTAATATGGACATTTTATGTGCTAATATGTGTATTTTAGGTGCTAATATGTGCATTTTAGGTGCTAATATGTACATTTTTAGTGTTAATATGTACATTTCAGGAGCTAGTATGTCTATTTTAAGTCCTAATATGTATATTTTAGGTGCTAATATGTACATTTTAGGTGCTAATATGTGGACTTTAGGTCCTAATATGTACATTTTAGGTGTTAATATGTTAATTTTAGGTGCTAATATGTACCACTAAGGTACCAATATGCAGCCTTTGGGTACAAAAGTGTACCTTTTTAAAAGGTACAGCCCCAGTGACAGCTTTTGTACCTTTTTTTCTGAGAGTGTGGGGTGATCGACGTCTTTTGAACAGCTCCTTTTTTTCAGGATGACAAGGACAATAGTTCATATCAAAACCGAAATGTAGTCACAAGCCGAATTGTCTTGAGTTCTGAGAGTAATTTAATCCATTTTAGGGTAAAATTTTTACTACTTTTAGGGTTAAGCAGGAACACTGAACCCCAAAACAAACACATTAATTAGCTTTCTAACAGTAGGAACTAGATTTGCCCGCATTCTGGCGTTGAAAGAAATTCGGGGACATTTCTTCACCTCATTGGATTGCAGATGTTTTACATTCCATGTCCCTGTAGATGACTGGGGTTAAGAACTTGATTTCAGGTCTGCTGCAAATGAGGCTTCACCTCAAGCAGAACGTGACTGAGCCAGAGACAGGAAATACGACGACGTAACTTAAGCGTAGTGTGAGATCATCCTACCAGGAGCCGAAGCCGCCAGCAAAAACAAGAACAGTTGCCAAGAAACCTCTGATGAAACATTGAATATGATCATAATCATTCAGGTCAAAGTTGAGAATTGTTTACATGGCACACAAAAAAAGTGAGTTGCCAAAACATTGCAGTGATTCTGGATGGTTGCTATGGTGTAGCTAAGTGGTTTATTTATTTATTTTCACATATCCTGGATTTACCCTGGGGAAAAGGAAAGTTTGAAATGTAATTTAGAAAGGAAAAGCAAGATAACCCAGAATTACATTTACCCGGGGTTTAGAATGACCCAGGTTTAACTATTTCAAAGGGCTGCCTTTTCACACTTGAAATAGTCGTTTTATACCCCAGGTAAATGGAATCCTTCGATATCTTCCGTCACGTTTCACTTTGCTTATGATTTACCCGGGGTCAACAATCATCTTTCACATTGTTCATTCCTAAACCCTGGGTTAATGTCCTTATTTACATATTTGTGGTGTCAGTGTCACTGATTGGACGAATGCTGCACACGTTTGCATAAAGGCTGATCAATTCAGGTGTGCCTGACCTCAGTAGTCATGGCAACAATAATCAGACACACTTGGATTTATCAGTTTGTCCAATAATGGCAGACAGGAAACAAGGAGCTGGCTGAAGTTCAGGAAGTAGTGCAGCTGTGCATAAAGCCAATTGATGATATAAATCAACAGATCATATTGTCTATTTTTCTTCTGTTCTTTATCCGTCTCAGATTGGGATGTCAGGTTTGCACTGTAAAATATAAAATCTAATAACAGAAGTTTACCAGGAGGATATAAAACAGAACAGAATATTTGTAAAAATAGATCTGATATCGCAGTGATAGCGTTGTGTGTAATATGGACCTATTTTTGTTCAGATTCTTAAAGGGATACTCTTAAAGGGGTACTAAATATACAGTATATATTTAGAAGAGTATCAGTGGTCTTCATTGACTTCCATAGTAGGAAAAAATATACTATGGAAGTCAATGAGATCAGAAACTGTCTGGTTACTGATATTCTTGTAAATATCAGAAAAACGTCTGAATTGATTAGAAAACGGTAAAACTCAACTGTTTAACTCTGGGAGAGTTGTAAAATGAGCCTATTTCCAAAAAAAAAAAGTGGAGTATCCCTTTGAATGAATGAATGAATGAAATGAATGAATGAAAAGTTTTTATTTCGAACATGTAGAAAGCAATAAAAAAAAAAAAAAAAAAAACAATACATAAAAAAAGAAAAAAAACAACAATTTTTTTTTTTAACTTATACATGTCCAAAAAGGAGTAGGAAGAAGCATAAGCTTATTCAATCCTACCCCATCTTCAACTAATTATAACTAATTAACCGGTTGACCGAATATTTTGATCTATTTGTCTCTAAACACCAAAAACAAAAACAACATACATATATACCTATGTGTATATACATCTTCAAAAAAAAAAAAAAATTACATAAGAGAAAATAAATAAAAACTAATAATAATAATAAGAGAGAGAACAATATATAAATAAACTATCACCTAACTAATAATCTTCATCCTCTCTATACCTTTCAAATATCATATTTTTACAATGCTTTTTAAACTGAGTCATACTTGGGCATTGTTTAAGTACTGAACTTAATCTGTTCCACAACTTCACTCCACATATCGAAACACACAAAAAAATATGTGTTTAAAAATAGATGGACATTTAATATTAATGTGTTGAACTTTTCACCCTCATTTTAATTTATATTTGCATATAACCATACTATTTGTTTAACTTTAGAAGTTGAGAGTTTCAGTGTTTCAAACTTTATATTTGCCCCATCCTATTCTGAAGTCATCTTCTGACCATTGTAGTTGACCCAACAATAATAGACATGAGCCATATCATTAACTTCAAATCAAAATCATCCAGCTGGAAACACTCTAAATCAGATTTGTCGAAGTTTCTCTTCTGAAGTCATTGAAATGTAATGTTCCCATCCATATTTTGAATAATGGATCTCCAAAAAATATAATCCCTTTACTGCAGTACATTTGTTAGCATTTTTAAGCATTGAACTATTTCCAAAAGTACTACGAGACATGCAAAAACCACTAAATCTTGTGTCGAAGATAAGGGAGAAATTGGGTAAACTGAACTTTTAAACTTCAATTAACGGTGCGATTTTATACTGTAACAATGAGTCAATCACTTTGATTTTTCAGCTAAAACAAACCTCTTCGACTGTATATGTTAGGTCACCCGACCCGTACGAACATGGTGTCTTTTGCTTCAGTTGAATTCCTGCCAATTGATCACTTGACGTTTAGTGATCCGTACAGACCCAATGAACCATGTCTGTAGAGTAAAGGTCTGTTTTAAAAGCTAATCACATAATAATTCCTCATTCACAACTTCATTTTATAACAGGAGTTTCTGGCCTCCAATCAAACTGCTGCAAAAGTGATTCATGGTGCAGATTGTTGCCGGTCAGATAAGCTCAATTATGTCTACAGCTGTTCCCTGATAAAACACAAACTGGTATTTGATTTGAGCTGAATTAAAATAATTATGTAACACAGGGTTGCTAGGCTTCACCTGAAGCTTGTTTCTGCCATAGAATGAAAAATATAAAAGGTAATTGCGACTTTTTATCTCACAATTCTTTTTTTCTCACAATTGTGAGTTTATTTCTCGCAATTCTGACATTATATCTCAGAATTGCGAGATGGAAAGTCAGAATTGCGAAATATAAAGTCAGAATTGCGTGATATAAAGTCAGAATTGCGAGATATATTCAGAATTGCGAGATATAAAGTCAGAATTGCGAGATATAAAGTCAGAATTGCGAGATATATTCAGAATTGCAAGATATAAAGTCAGAATTGCGAGATATAAAGTCAGAATTGCATGATATAAAGTTGCAATTGCGTCTTATAAAGTCAGAAGAAATGCATGATATAAAGTCAGAATTGTGAGATTTAAACTATTCTGAGGGGGAAAAAAGGTCTTTTTTTCCCCTTAGAATTGGCCTGATAACTCGCAATTGCGAGTTTATATCTCACAATTCTGAGAAAAGATGTCAAAATTTCGACATATAAACTCAAACTTATAAAGTCAGAATTGCGAGATGTAAACTCGCAATTGTGAGAAAAAAAGTCAGAATTGTGAGATAAAAAGTCGCACTTCTGTTATTTTTTTTTCAGAATTGCAACTTTATATCACCCGATTCTGACTTTATATCTCGCAATTCTGACTTTATATCACGCAATTCTGACTTTATATCTCACAATTCTGAGTTTTTATCTCGCAATTCTGAGAAATAAAGTCAGAATTCCGAGATATAAACTCGCATTTGTGAGAAAAAAAGTCAGAATTGTGAGATAAAAAGTCACAATTACTTATTTAATATTTTTATTCAGTGGCGGAAACAAGCTTCCATACTTCCCCATGCATGTTGATTTTTGAATTATTTGCACTGAGAAGCAATAGTGATGTATTCGTATCTCCTTATACACGGCCTACATGGCATGCAGACAGCACAAGTAAAACACGCTCACTCTTGGCTTCAGGCTGTGATAGTAACCGAGACACCTGTCTTACGTCACCTTTTTGGCAGACATCCTGTCAGGACAATGAAACAGATAAAAAGTTAAGCCCCCCCAGCATGTGTCATTACATAAATCACGTGCCCATATCGATATCGCTGAACAATGAGAGTGTGGCGAATATGTTAAATGCCATAGTTGTGAGCGCATTATATATACAACATTAGAGCTTACAGTGTGAATCACTGAACAAACAATGCTGGATAATTTAATCAGAGTGAAACGGAGCAAAGAAACGGGGGGTGTTAGCTGTCCGTCAACATTCTGGCGAAGGCGAAGGCTTTCTTTCGGGCACATACCTGTGAGCTGTTACCATACATAGAATCAGCACTTATCACAGAAGAGGGATGTAAATATTGAATTTAGAGCGTCTGGCTCGTAAGGAAGCCAACAACTTAATGCTGCGACTATGAATAGAAATCCCTTTATTAGCTGTCCCAGTACACGTTCTTCTCATTCGCAGAGCTGTAAATTGAGAGGATAAAGGATTTTGTTTCTTAAACATGTCATTAGAACGAGAGTCGTCCTTTTGATCATTAATGTGGTTTACTGTTTGTTAAAACAGACTTTTTTTATGTAAGGTCACTTTGTACCACGAGAACAATACTGAGAATGTGGTGATGTGTTTGGTCTCAACTTCAAAACCCAAACCGTCCCAAGAATTCATTAACGCTACAAGAACACAGACGTACTGCCCGGCCAAAAAAAAAAGAGATAAAAAAGTCGCCGTTTAAATTTAAATAGGCATTTTTATTGCAGTGATTATCATGTTCGCTTGTTATATTGGGAACAGTTCTTCTAACTCTAAATGATGGAGTGTGTAGCATTTTTTTAACAATCATGTAGGAAGACTCATCATGGCCTTATTCCAGGATGACAATGTCAAGATTCATCAGGCTCAAGCTGTGTAAGAATGGTTGGGAGGAGCGGCATCTCTTAGTCCAGACCTTAAATTCATTGAAAGTCTTTGGGATGTGCTGGAGGAGACTTTACAGAGTGCTTGACTTTTGCATTGTCAATACAAGATCTTGGCCAAAAATTGATGCACTTCTTGATGGAAATAACATAATCAAGAGCTGCACCAATTTTTGGTCAATATCTTGTATTGACAATGCAAAAGTCGAGCACTCTGTAAAGCATTTGCCAATGTAAATCCAAACCAAGACCTTTTGCTTTGGCCAGGCAGTGTATATTGGCATTCTTTACTTTAAAGGAGTAGTTCACTGTTAAAAAAAAACTTTTGCTGATAATTTACTCACCCCCATGTCATCCAAGATGTCCATGTCTTTCTTTCTTCAGTCGAAAAGAAATTAAGGTTTTTGATGAAAACATTCCAGGATTTTTCTCCATATAATGGACTTCAATGGGGTCCAAACGGTTCAAGGTCCAAAAGACACTTTCAGTGCAAATTGCAAACTGTTCAAAGGGCTTTAAATGATTCCAGACAATGAATAAGGGTCTTATCAAGCGAAACGATCGCTCATTTCAAAAATAAATAAAGTTTAAGTTTTACAAGCACAAATGCTTTACAAGCACAAATTTACAAGCACAAATGCTTTAAGTTTTACAAGCACAACTGTCAGCGTTCGTGACTCTCCTGTTCAAACTTGTTCATCAAAATGAACAAATCTTTTTTCGAGGTCCTAGATAAGACCCTTATTCATCGTCTGGTGTCATTTAAAGCCCTTTAAAGCTGCACTGAAACTCTCATTTGGACCTTGAACCGTTTGGTTCCCATTGAAGTCCATTATATGGAGAAAATCCTGGAATGTTTTCATCAAAAACCTTAATTTCTTTTCGACTGAGGAAAGAAAGACATGGACATCTTGGATGACATGGGGGTGAGTAAATTATCAGCAATTTTTTTTAAAAAAAAGTGAACTACTCCTTTAAGGAATTTGGATTTGTGGAGGCATTAGATTTTATTCTATTGGTTATATGAAGGTTCCATAATAACTATATAGGTAAAATTCTATGCCTTCATCATTAATGTTTGCCACTTATCAAGTTATTTGCATATGAAGAGTTCAGATGCAAAAGCCTCTAAGTGCCATTTGAAATTTTCTTCTAAAATGATCATTTTTATCAAGCTTGTATATTTAAGTTCAGTGATTTCACTTAAATGGCAATGATAATTACCTATTAATTGTCATTTAAGTGAAATTACTGAACTTAAATATACAAGTTTGATAAAAATGGTCATTTTAGAAGAAATTTTCAAATGGCATTTAGAGGCTTTTGCATCTGAACTCTTCATATAGATTGTGTTTTACTGTTGTCCCAGAATTTCAATTTTAAAATATGACAATACATTTTAACATCAAAATATTACCATTTTAACTTTGACAATCTAAACATGATTTGTCATGATTTGTGTCTTCCCCCATGTCTTTGTTCTAGGACTTTCATTTTGATTTTCTTTTGTCTTACTGTGTCCTGTCCCTATTTTACCTTGTTTCTGTAGTTATGTGACCACCAGACATGGTCTTATTATTTTACTCTTCCATTGGAGAAAGTGTAACGGCTAACTTAGATCACGACAGGCTGTTGTTTATAAATAATAAGCAGTTTTAGTTTATTCAGCGTAGTGAAGCCTCTCCGCCATTGACATCCATTTAAAAAAAAAAGGCTTCTGGCCTTTCCATGCATACGCAGTGTTAGTAAGGCTTACACCTTTTTGCTAACCAGTCATTTGCTCAGCCTTGTGTCATTCAGACTTTTATGGCTTTCTTTCTTTTGCAGAACAGAAGATAGGTTGTTTTTTTTTAAATACAATGAAAGTCAGTGGGGTCCAAAATAACACTGGGCGTTTATCGTAAGGGGAAAAAAACACAAACAATTTTTCAAAAGAATTATTTTGAACAAAACAAGCCGGAAAATACACTCTGACAGTATTTGGCATAAAATCAGATAAATCCTAGCTTAAGATACAAGAATACAATACTGCATGCTGACACAAATGTGACTTAAAAAAAGTGCTTTACAAAACAGGCCCAAGTTTGCATTGCATTTGTTCCATAAACTGCAATGTAGACTTCAGTGTAGACGAAAGCATCCGTAAAAGGAAACGTTAATTGCGATAACTTTGCGACAGCGGTATTGTATTTGAGCTGCTGCAGCTGCTTTGAGCTTAATTATGAATAATGATCATTCTTATAGTCACCACAGAACCAATTACTCAAATGTCTCAGAAATATTCAGCTTGTCCCAGTGATGGTAATTTACTCTAACGTCTAAACATCCTTCCCATGCACATTCAAGATAGAAGTGAGCCTCAACTGTTATCTGTGGATGACTTCACTACCATGAAGCTGAAAACCTTCATGGTATTTGACCAGGAACATTGTTTTAATTGTGATATCACGGTCAATCTGTCAGCGCTGCCGGTGTGATAATGTTCCACACACTGGGTTTATTGCACTGTGTCTGCTGTGCTGTCTGTGATACAGCATCCTGATACCGGCTCTGTTCCAGAAACGAGTGAGCTGCAGCATTTATGGCATTACAAACATTATTGTGAGATGTCTTGGTTGAAAAGACTTTCATTAAAAATGCCACTTTTGTTCTCGAAGGACATTCCCTTTATTATGTGATCGAGAGAGTGGCATACGGTGTGATTTGTTTTGACAAAATATGATTTTAGAAAGACCAACAAAGTGACAGATTAGGATAAGTATGGAGGTGCTGGGCAACATTTACTGAGGCACTTGCATTACGGTTGGTGGGGCATTGGTGGTCAGGGCTGGAACAGATCCAACAATAATCTTTGACATCACTGGGGGAACGAGGAAAGAGAAACACGCTGTATGTGTGTGTGTTTGAGATAGCTAGAATAAATTAACCAACAAATCCATATTGTTCAACTGAGATAAAGCCTCTTAGCATTCTAAAAATGACCTTTTCTGCAGCACAACAGATGTATTTTTCTCAGTAGATGATGTAAAAAGAAAAGAAAAATAATTCAATTTAATTCTCCCAGAAGACTACAAACACTAGACCTCGGGCGACTCCCTGCCGCACACATTCATTGTTCAATTGTTCAGATATCAGTCAATTCATAATGACCTACATCTGTGAAGGAGTCACTAGAATTGGAACAATAGAGAAGAAATGGGGCCTTCGAGAGGAATAGAGGATGCCCGAGTTGTGTTTCAAGGGAAAACAGTCAGTATAACATTAATAGGAAACAGTAAAATAGTTTTGGGATTTTGGGAAAATACAGTGTGCTTTCAGTGTTTTTTTAAATAAGACATCCACCATTTTTAACATGTCCCATACTATAGATTTCTTGCACTCTCAAAAAAATATTAACATATGGGAATCCTCCAAATCAGCATGATATTTGGGGAATGGTGATGAAGGTTAGGCATCTACTCTAAAAATGCTGGGTTGTTTTAACCCAACTGTGGGTCAAATACAGAGATGTATAGTAACAAAGTAGAGCTACTTAAGTACTGTACTTAAGTACTATAATGCTGTATCTGTACTCTACTAGAGTATTGTTTTTTTTCTCATACTTCTACTTTTACTTCAGTAGATATTTTCGATGAATTTAATACTTTTACTTCAATATTTTTTGAATGTTCTGCTAGTTACTCGTTACAATTATAAAAATTTTACGAATCATTCGTTGCAAGTTGGCTTTCATGCTGCCTAAATCACACGCCAGTTTTATAGGGTAATGGTATTGATTGACATAACATTGGCATCTAATGCAGGGGTTGTCCTGCAATTAATTTTTTTGGCGGCGCTTTGAATTTTTTTTCTTACTTGATTGCTAGTTCAAACTTTTGACTGCTTTCTTTAATAATTACATGACACAATACTTGCACTTTTACTTTTAGTACTTAAGTAGTGAATTTTAAAATAAACTACTTGCAATACTTAAGTACAAAAAATGTTGAATACTTTAGTACTTCTACTTAAGTGTGGTGCTTAAAGAGCACTTCAACTTCTACTCAAGTCACTTTTTTGATAGAGCACTTGTACTTTTACTCAAGTCCAGGTTTCTAGTACTTTATACATCAAATATGGACAAACCCAAACATTGGGTTAAACATGTAATTAAAAAATGTAACCCAATGGCTGGGTTTGTCCATATTTGACCCAAAGTTGGGTTAAAACAACCCAGCAATTTTTAGAGTGAATAAATGCTGCAATGACATCCATGTCAAGTAATTCAGCTCTGGTCTGGCAATGGTCAGATCATTCAATACACCTTATCTGAATGTCCTTATTCACTTCCTGCCACTCACAGCATTGTACTATTTACTTAAAAACTATGAGGGGAACAAAAAGACTATTAAGCCATGAACATGCCATTAAGCCAGTTCATTCATTCCTCTGCAAGATCTTCCAGAGGTATGAATGAACTGCTCGTAAAAAAATTCCCGTTCGACATTTGTTAAGACATCTGCTTTACAATGCTTATGATAAACATTACAATGCTCATGATAACTTTTGTTAACTCTACAATAAGTAAATCCACTTCACCAGCTAATACTCGGAAGTTCAAAGACAATATTCTAAAGATGACGGCGCCCACGTTTCTCTGGTGCATAAGGCCGTGTGTCCACCAAAGCGTTTTTCCACGCGCCTGGCGTATGTTTTCAATTGTTTTCAATGGGAGCGCCGCGTTTTTTAAACGCCGTGAGCGTACCGAGGCGCAGAGCGTTCTTTTTCACGCTGAAGCGCCGAGCGCCCGACGTTTTTATTGGTCGCTGGGAGTTGAAAAATGTTCAACTTTGGATAAAACGCAGCGCTCATCACTGTCACATTTCACCCAGCCGTCCAATCACAGTGGAGGAGGGGCGGGACTAATACCACACCGACCAACTGTCAACATTCAAACTGTGCTGCGGGTATTCTGTAGCAACAAAACGTCTCAACGGAAAAAACGCTGCGCTGCCAAAACGCCCTCAAGCGGCCAAAGCACGGCGTCTTCAGCAGAGCGGCTAGCGTTTTCAGCTGGATAGAAACGCTTTGGTGGACAAAGCGTTTTTCCACGCCCCTGGCGTATGTTTTCAATTGTTTTCAATGGGAGCGCCGCGTTTTTTAAACGCCATGAGCGTGACGAGGCGCTGAGCGTTCTTTTCACGCTCTCAAGCGCCCAAAGCACGGCGTCTTCAGCAGAGCGTCTAGCGTTTTCAGCTGGCTAAAAACGCTTTGGTGGACTTTGGTTTTCCGTGTGTCCACCAAAGCGTTTTTATCCAGCTGAAAACGCTAGACGCTCTGCTGAAGACGCCGTGCTTTGGGCGCTTGAGAGCGCTTTGGCAGCGCAGCGGTTTTTCTGTTGAGACATTTCGTTGCTATGATACGGAATATATGCAGCAGTTTGAATGTTGTGACAGTTGGTTGGTGTGGTTTGGTCCCGCCCCTCCTCCACTGTGATTGGACGGCTGGGTAAAATGCGACGGTGATGAGCGCTGCGTTTTATCCAAAGTTGAACATTTTTCAACTCCCAGCGACCAGTGCTCGGCGCTTCAGCGTGAAAAAGAACGCTCTGCGCCTCCGTACGCTCACGGCGTTTAAAAAACGCGGCGCTCCCATTGAAAACAATTGAAAACATACGCCAGGCGCGTGGAAAAGCGCTTTGGTGGACACACAGCCTAAGGTCTATATCTATCGTAGCAATGACATCAGTTTGCATGATAATGACAATGCCAAGCTACACAAGCTAAACAGCCCATGACTTAATGTTTAGAGAAAGAAAAAGACAAGGTCAAACCCGGCAATTCAGTGCGGGAGAAGAAAATCATTGCCAACAGTGTTTCAGATAAACAAAAGTCTAATATGTTTTCAATTTACATAGGATAAACTAAATGAATGCGTTGGATACTGGCACTCTTGTACTCTTGCGGAGGGTTAACGGTCTCTTGTGCTCCATGTTCACAGGTTGACAGGTTCTGTTTGCAGACGGTGCTGTGAATGGCAGAATTGAAACGTTGTGTTTGTGTAAACAGCATGAGAAGAGTTGGACCGGGCCGTACGTCTGCTGCCACACAGACGGGCTTTCTGGGATATGTCCTCACAATACACCTCACTGCTGCCCCAGCTAGATGATAATGTTTGTCTTGTGTGTGTGTGTGTGTGTGTGTGTGTGTGTGTGTGTTTTGCTCCATTGCTGTTCCCTTTCCCCCCCAAGGATACCAAGACCGTGAGCTTCATTTTTGGCAGATTTTTCCCACATGCGACGGCCAACTGTGCATTATTTATATGTTTTTAATGCCATGCATTCTTCAAATGTATTTAGGGTGTTCTGCATATTGTGCATGTTGCATGAAAAAAAGCAGTTGTTGTTGCCGCAGGTGTGGCACAAGAGTCGAACATTTATGGGCCGTGACCTGCTCGGTGATTCAAGTGGGCAAAAATATTATTGCAGTAATTAATGAATGACTTTCCTCTTCTAGTCTGGCGGTATTTCCATAGTGATCTCATGTTTGTTTTCAGGGGACACTGACATCAGCTTGCAACAGACATTACACTGGAGCATCTGCCATAAAAACACACAAGCCATTTATCAGCATAATGAAAAGTCGACTCATTGAAGCAATGAGGAAAAGCTATTAGAAATACATTTGTATGATGTGAAACGACTTGTAGGAACATGGTTGTAAATGCAGAAACTCTAAACAATTAAAGAAGACAAAATATTCGAATAGTCTTTCATATGAAGCATTATGAATCACTTAACCCTATGAAGCTTAAAGGGATAGTTCACTTTGAAATTAATTTTTGGTATGTTTTATCTTACCTCAAAGGCATTCAAGATGTAGGTGTCTTTGTTTCCGCAGTAGTTTCAATTTTTATATTTTAGCTCAAACCGTTCTTGTCTGTCAGTCATATAATGGAGGTCTATGGTCACCACCTCAAAGAGCATGCACAGAGAAGTCCACATTAAACATGATCTAATGACTCGTAAATGTAAGTACACATTGATGGCCTAAGACACGAAACGAGCGGTTTGTGTGAGATAACAAGCAGTATTTATATCCTTTAACTTGCTCGAAAAACGCAACAGTAATTCATAAAGTTGTGTGGTCCTTTATGAGCGCATATATAATGAACTTTCAGCCATCATGCAACCGCTCTGACGCCGAGCTCATACAATAACATTAAACAAAACAGAGCGCAAAACAGCAATACGGTGACAGCGATCTCGTTCATCACTCAAGTGTGTTTAAATTTACTTTTCATTTCTTCAGGGAAAATATTCATAAGTCACATTCAGATCTCTAGAGAAAATAAACCGGGCCGTGTGAGTCATCGGCTCTTTCACACTAGCATGAGGATTGTTCCCTGTGATTCAGACCTCTCCCTTCCTCCCATCCGTTCCTTCTTATCTCCTCACTGTTGCTGTCAGAAGAACACTGGAGTTAAGGCTAGAAGAGCAGTGACTCAGATAGGAAAAACAACAACAACAGGAGTAGTTCACTTTAAAAAAAAAAAACTTTTGCTGATATATTACTATCCCCCATGTCATCCAAGATGTCCATGTATTTATTCCTTCAGTCGAAAAGAAATTAAGGTGTTTGATGAAAACATTACAGGATTTTTCTCCATAAAATGCACTTCACAGGGACTCAAACGGTTCAAGGTCCAAATGACCGTTTTAGTTCAGCTTTAAGGGGCTTTAAACGACACCAGACGTTGAATAAGGGTCTTATCTAGCGAAACATTTTGTCATTTTAAAAATAAACACAAACGTTTAAGTTTTATAAGCACACATGCTCGTCTTGCGCGACTCTCCAGTTCATCAAAATGAACAAATCTTTTTCCGAGTCATTTGGTTCATTCAACGAACAAAACGAACGAATTCTTGATTCGGAAAAAGATTCGTTCATTTTGATGAACGAGTTCGAACAGGAGAGTCACGAACGTGCGTCACAGAACAGAGCAAGGCGATCATTTGTGCTTATAAAACTTAAACTTTTGAATTTATTTTTAAAATGAGTGATCGTTTCGCTAGATAAGACCCTTATTCATCGTCTGGTGTCGTTTAAAAGCCCTTTGAAGCTGCACTAAAACGGTCGTTTGGACCTTGAACAGTTTGAGTCCCAGTATGCTGGAATGTTTTCATCAAAAACCTTAATTTCTTTTCGATTGAAGAAAGAAAAACATGGACATCTTGAGGGTGAGTAAATTATCAGCAAAAGTTTTTTTTAAAAGTGAACTACTCCTTTAAGCAGAAGCAGAGATGATAGAGAGACGTTAAAAATCGCTGATGGCTGTATTTGGGTGATTCTTCAATTAGGGGAACTTTTATGTCCCCAGGTTATACATTCATGTTAAAAATACAATATTATAAAATAAACAGTTTAGTTATTTAAAATTATATTTGTTGTACCACGAAAAAATGTTATACACAAAAATCAGTATGATTTCCATTTTTAAAATTATTTTCATCACTAATATTTGGCTATTCAGGCCTTGTCCCCAACCCAGACTTCAAAACTTGTCTGCTCTGAAAATGTGATAAAATGTAATCAGTTCATTAAACAATTACAATATATGTTTAAACAGTAACTTTAAAAGGCACTTGATGCATAATTCGGGTTAATATCTGTGCAATTTGTGAATATTTTTAACAATTTAGTATTGTCCACAACAATACTGTCATTACCGCAACAGTCTATAATTACAACAAGGATATTTCTGAGGGTGAGACTTGTTTATGCCGTAACCATGGAAATGAAGACTAGAAGTGGAGCACATGTCAGCCATGAAAGAACAGTGAAATTTGATGTCTGAAAAAGCAAGTTATTTAATCTTGAATTCTTTCTGATCATGGAGTAGACTTATTCAGCGTCATTACCATAAATGTTGTAGCAGCAATATTTTGATACATTTATATATACATTCACGTGATTTATGTGTATTTAAAGTTTTTTGTACTAGCTGTTGAGTAATGTTAGCAAAACCATGACCTAGCATCTTTTTTTCCTGAAAAAAATTAAAAATATCATTACCGCAACACGTCATTACCAACACACAACTTGTTGTGATGGTAATGACAAGTGATGGTGGTAATGACATGTTCCGTGTCACTATCTATATCATATTGTGTGTTTATTAATTAAGTTAAAGAAGCATAATACTGTGGTTTTACAGTGAAACTTAAGTGATAGGTCTTACTTCATAAAACATTTTTTTCTTATTTTTTTAACCAGAATGGCTTCCAAGAAATCAACAGAAAGGTCTAGAGATTATAGAAAAAAATTGAAGGGAGATCCTGTAAAATATCAGCAGTATGTTTACAGAGAAAAAGAAAGATACAAAAGAAGAAAAGAAACAGGAAAGCTTAAAGTAATCTCACACTTTAAGGCATTTTTCCACTACACAGTACCAGCTCGACGGTGTTAGGCCTACCACTCATAAGCAGTGTGGAACCTGTGTTAGGCTGGGTCCATACGTTGCGGTCCCTACAGTGACGGGAGTGTGTGATGCAAATCACGCACGCCAATTACATTGGCTCGTTCAATAGTACTCGAAGAACATAGGCTCTCTGGCGCGATCCCCATTCAGTCAACAGTCGACAACGTCCTCCGTTCCCTCCTTCAGGGAACGGTGGGTTGCATACGCAACCAGGGCGATTTCTTTTAACAACACTCACCAAAAGTCATTATTTTAAGCCTTTAAATTTGCTTTACGTATCAGTGCACTTTTCATTTATGTCATTACCAAAACACTATGTCATTACCAGAACAGTATGTCATTACCGCCACGTTGCTTAATTTACAGCAAATGTACCTTTAAAAATGTTTTATGTTCAATCCTGAGGTGCTACATGAAAAGCCTAATAAAATACTCATTCACCTATTCAAAGAAAAAACATCTAAAATTAATTTTCCAGAAATTAAACAAAAGTGTGCTTTGACGAACACAGAAAAATACGTTTTTATGGTAAGAACAAGAAAATATCCGTAATTCGCTGAGTGGAAACATTTTGTTTTTTATACGCATTGTTAAAGGTTAAAACTATTTGCAAGATAAATGAGTTTAAATGATCTCCTTGATACATTCTGTGCGTTATAAGACTTTTTGATGTTGTGATGGGAATGACATTTTGAAGTGCCAGTTGACAAATAGATATAAAATACTCAAATAATATTTAAGCTCAGTTGCGGCCATTATTATATCTTTACATCAAAACATGTAAACATTGTCTTGACATAATTCTAACAAAATTTAACCAAATTTCATTAATCAAAATCTAAGATGGCAAAATAGCCCCCAATTGAAGAATCACCCATTTACACAATGTTTTTTGGAAATCAGTGTTGTAGGCTAAACTGCTTCCCACTCACAGATGTACTATGGGCTTGACATTAAATAAATGTGTCATGTCTGCAGTGTACATTTGTTTAAATCTATAAGGTCTGAAATGGAACAGACTGGTCAGTCAGTATACTGACTGATATATTACATGTTCCTGAATGTGCAAGTGCATTGCAGACGGATGGTGTGCGGGCCGTCCACTAAAACTCCCATCGCACTGCCTTAAATGGGAATCGCATAGAAACAAACCATGTTTTCTGTGTGGTTCTGATTAATACCAGATTCGACTGCACTGGCCCTCATCCAGTTCCCACCCAGGGACACGCTGATTTCTTTTTCTTACACTGTCGAACACACATTAGGGTATGCCATGATCTGTTCCCCTATTTTAGACAGATCTTTCTCATTTTATAAATGCCTTTTCTCTGAGTCTTGACACAATGCCAGTTGGAACAACAGGACAAATAGTTCAAATGGGAGTTGGACGGCGATACACAAAGCTTTGCTGCTATAAACTTTGCTGTATGTAAGAAGCCGACCTTTGCAAATGAAGTCTTTTAGTTTGTCAAAGGTGACGTTACTGCTATACACACATCAGCGTGATGGAAGGTTTGAGAATAAAAAGGGCATTGCTTTGTGTTGTATTTTGTGTAATAATAATGATTATAAGAAAAAGAAGAATAAGAGTTTGTTACATGGGATATTATTATTAGATATAATAACATTAAATTAATTAAATAAGTTCAAAAGAACAGAATTGATCTGAAATGGAAAGCTTTTGTAACATTAATCACTACCATTCAAACGTTTGGGGTCAGTAAGAATTATTTTTTATTTTGGGGGGAAAGAAATTAGAAAATACTTTTATTCATCAAGGATGAGATAAATTAATCAAAAGTTACAGTAAAGACATTTATAATGTTAGAAAAGATTATATTTTAAATAAATGCTGTTCTTTTGAACTTTCTATTCATCGTAGAATTTTTTGGGGGAAATGGTACACGACTGTTTTCAACATTGAAAATAATAATTTATGTTTTTTGAGCATAAAATCAGCCTATTAGAATGATTTCTGAAAGATCATGTGACTGAAAACTGATGTGTAATCAACAACAGTAATGATGTTGAAAATTCAGCTGTCAAATTACATTTTTAAATATATTAAAATAGAAAACTAGTCATATAGAAAATAGAAAAATAGTCATTTTAAATTGTCATAATATTTCACAATATTACTGTTTGTCATTTTTTTTTTTCATCAAATAAAGCAGCATTTTTGAGCAGAAGAGACTTCATTTAAAAACATAAAAATCTTACTGATCTAACTTTTGACCGGTAGCGTATCTATATAGTTTAACATGTACATTAGTTTAATGAAAACATGTAATGTCCATTCCAATGACTACGGGGTCTTAAGGGGTTAAAATAATAAGAAACATCATACATTTCATTATATGCCTGGCTTGCAGGCTTTGCAGCATTTGACATTTTGGGACCGTACTACGTCATCAACATGAGCCACGAGTCTTGACATTCAGACGCATGCGGAATGTTTTCATGAGTTTCTGACCTTTACATTACCTTTAAAGTGAATTTCGGTAAGTGTATTATGCTCACATTTATTTAACATACACACAGAACAGCGTGTTGTTGTGTAATGGAAATTTGGCCTCGGTAAAACAGATGTGTGCGAACCGGTTAGCTTAGTGCTAGCAGCTGATTATCTGACTGCTAGCGCGTTTAACGTGAACATTTACTACATTTCAGGGGACTGAAAGCCTCAAACGGCATGGCCGCGCGTCAAGGATCGGTCCATGCCAAATGGATCATTGGTCATGTAATCGGAACCAAGATGAAGAAGACGGCAAAGGTTCGAGTGACCAGACTTGTGCTCGATCCTTACCTGCTCAAGGTAACATGTTGAATTATTCTGCTATTTTGCTCTAAAACAAAGAAAACCCGCAGCATTTATGTTTGTTTTAAAATAATGACGTATTATCTGAAAATAGTCGCCCTTGGTTCATAACAAAACATGGCTCATATCAGGGGCGGTTCTAGGGTGAGTGGATAATCCATGTATTTGTCACGATACGAGGAATAAACTTTAAATTCAATTCTTATATTTGTTTTTTTATCTTTTTTATTTATTTGCTTAAAAATCACAATGTCTCACAGCCTCTTCTTTCCTTGCTGATTCATCTGAGACATGGTAAAATAGCAAGCTCAGCTCTATTATTGTTTTAATAAATAGCATTCACTTAACAACGTGATTTTTGTGAGAATAGATAAAAAGAGGTGACTAAAGAATCTCTATAATAAAAAAAAGGCTACCTTATTTTTACTTTATACATAATACTAACACAAACACTAAAAGCCTAGTAGGCCTACAATTAAAACACATGGCTCTATACACTTATATTTTTGAAGGAGCACTTGTACATGCATTTTATACAGCACTCACAATTTGCATAAATAATTGTATGAGACTAATGTATCAAACATCAAATTTGTAATACAAAAATATGAAATATTGAAAAAATGAAAATGGTACTTTTCCACTAGATGGCCTTAATGAATTAGTCGGTTTATTCAATCGAATCGATTCGTTCAAAACAGATGATTCATTTAAAAAAAAAAAAAGAAATGTTTTCTGAATGGCGCTCAGTGAATCGTTTACAAGCTAATTCAATCAATACACACTGTAATGCTTTGTTTGAAACCATTTTTGTTAGCGAAATATTTTCTTACGTTAATATTATCTTTTCTTATTGAATTGTTTTAGTGATGGCTGGGGGTGTTTTACTTCCTTTTTTTGATACCATCCATTTTCTCATTCATTACTAACTTACACATCAACAAACCGCCTGGCTCCAAAATATTTAATTTAATTGGCTGGATCGTACAGACGCTGAGCTTCTCATCGATGGTTGGCCAGTTTACATGTCAGTCAGAAGCACTAGCCTGAGTGGGCGGATCTTGTCGGTTGTGAATGACAACGCGTATATTGACGGACGCTATGATGCGAGAGTCGAGAGATATACATTTAATTAATTAAATTCTCTCAGTGATGGTGTGTAGCCTACCTTGCATGGTAATAAAAACATTCGGGGCTTTACTGAAAACATTCGGGGCTCCAGCCCCCTTAGCGCCGCCACATATCAATAAGTATATTCACTTTCTCCTTTCCAAGTATTACAACAAGAGGAAGACCTACTTCGCCCATGATGCTTTGGAGCAGTGCACAGTTGGGGATGTTGTTTTGTTGAAGGCTTTACCGGAGAAGAGGTCCAAACATGTCAAACATGAACTGTCCGAGATTGTGTATAAAGTTGGGCGGGTGGTGGACCCGCTCACTGGGAAGAGGGTCGCTGGGAAGCAGTATTTGGAGCCTCTCACGGAAAGCACAGAAGACGCAGAAGTGTCTTTAATGGAAAAACTGGAGCAACTGAACATTACTGCTTCATCACCTCCTTCACCCCCTTTGTAGCTCGCTTTCTCTCTTTGATGTACGCATGTCTTGATTTTCACATTAAATATTATTACACACTCACTGCCTATTATTTGTGAGGTCATTAACCTTACAAAAAGTGCGTCTACTTGCTGTTTTTGTTTTCTTTTTTTGCCACACAGACCGACAATTTTAAGGTACAGTTCTGTACTGTACTGTTATTATGATCTTTTCATTGGGAAGTTAAATGTGCCAGCGCCCTCTAGTGGAAGTGAAGACCAGTAATACTTTTCACACTGGTTTCTTCTCATTTATCAGGTCAGACCATGTTGTAATGTCCAAAAAAAAAAAAAAAAAAAAAATCAGATTCATAATATTTTATACATTTACATTAAGAAAAACATGTTACCTAGCATACTCTACATATAGTAAAATGTAGGGCTGTGAAGCATCCAAAATAAAAGTTTGTTTACATAATATAAGTGGGTGAACGGTGTATAATTATGTTGTATATATTTAAGAAAAATGTGTTATTTACATATAAAATATTTATGTGTAGTTAAAATTATATATATATTTGCTTATACAAACTGTATATATATATACAGTTTGTAATATAAGCAAATATTTCTTAAATGCGTGTGTATGTATTTATATATACAAAATAATTACACACAGTTCACACACGTGTATTATGTAAACACAAACTTTTATTTTGGATGCGATTAATCGCAATTAATCGTTTCACAGCCCTAGTAAAATGTTTTCTATAATCCAGAAGACAAGTAACAATTGTTTATTTAAAAGATAACTGGCATATTAACATTAATACTGATATGACAACAATATAAGTCTTAGGATTTGAAAAAGATGATTTCGTTATACATTTAGACATAAAATATATTTAAATTACCATATTCATTTATACACTCAGTTATAGGGAGATTTATGACACAGTCTATTCAAATATATACCAAGATAGGGAAAAAAAGCCAACAATCAACCTTAAAGCTGTGCACTTTTACAGCATGTTGTCATATTCTTACCATGTCTACCTGAATATAAACCGCACATTATTTTACTTCCATGATATGATGTTGCATATCTAGTGTTTCTCACTGTGCTGACTCCACTGTCCTCTGAATATGAGACACTTCCAGCACTGGCATGAGGAGCTGGAACGCGTCCTGGATATATGACGCACTGTTTGATGCCTTGAAATGGAAAATAAAGTGAAAGAAGATTTTAATACCCCTGTGCAAACATGAAAAAAATATCAACTTGCATCTGTAAATGTCTTTTTTATTATTATTTAGGTTAATGTGAATATGCATGACCATCTTTAAAGGCAGGGTAGGTGATTTGTTAAAGAAACGTTTTTTTGTTATGGCTGAAAGTCTCTTCACATCCTGACAGCAATCACCAAGTTCTAAGCAATCTAAATGTATTAATAATATGTATATATCGCCTGTGAAAGGACCATAAAATGTTCATCCAATCATTGAATTCGGTCCGAATGCAATGATACGATGTCCTACCTGCCTGTCAATGTGTATTTCCATACCTCTGCACACCTGCTCGTGCAGACATCACACATGTCATCAGCGTGTTTAATGCTATGCAGAGTTAGACAGACGTTCAGGGTTCCTGCGGGTCCTTAAAAAGTCTTAAATTAGATATTTAAAATTTAAGGCCATTAAAAGTCTTATTTTTACGTATGAAAGGTCTTAAATTTTAGATGACACTTCGACTTAGTCATATCTTAATGTTTTCATCTAATTTGCGTACGTATTAATTTTTATCTATCTTTGTGGATTTGCTTGTTCACGTGACAATTCGTGTCACATTCGCGGCAGAATAACGTTTGTTATTGTTGTCGTATACAGTTCCTCCTGAACCGAAACAACAAGCTTATGGAGATGTAAACCGATGACATTACACTGTGTTGAATTTATGAGTTTTAATGGCAACTTGTTGAAAAAAACAAGTAGTTTGTTCGTTATAATTGTAATGTTATGCGTTTTGAGACATTAGGGGGTTTCTCGTGGCGTTTTCGTTGCTCCCTGTTGTACGCATTCATGTGTTTTGAAGAAGGCTTGGTTTTGGAGACGCTCTGAAGGTTTTCAAAGCTAGCCTCTCTGAAAATGACCTACCCTACCTTTAACATGATGAAAGACAGAGACAAACCTCCAGAAAAACGCTGGTAATTAGAGGATTGAGAACTTCTCCCTTTTCATTTGCCTGAAAAAAACAAAAATTTCGACATGGAATTTGAATATATATTGGGAATATTACAATAAATATATAATAAAAGAGGACATGATTTAAAAAAAAAAAAAAAGTATATTTTTTCCTTTAACCCTAAAACCGTATTCTGGACAAATGTGGACAAAATAGTTTTGATTTATCTTTAAAAAATACTTCCCTTGATCTGAGTGGTACAAGATTAGGCTACTTTTCCTAAGTTTGCCTCCTGAACAAACACAATTTTTTTTTGACTCAATTCTACAATGTTAAGTGGGTTTAAACAAAACTCCTTAATCTTGTATTTGGGTCAAAAATGGGCACCCATAGAAACGAATGGGAAAACTGTAATTTAGAGCATTCTAAAATAAGCCAAAATAAGACAGCAAAGTCACTTCATCTTTAGGTTTTAACTCTAAGAACTTATTGGAATGATATTTTAATGTAGTTAAAAAAACAAAAAACATAAAAATAAGCATAATTTACATAGAAAATATGGTACTTTTTGAAGTAAATAAATTCAAAAATACCCCCAAAATAAAAAATAAAAAACACTATAAATGGATAGACAAAACTTTATCAAAGACAGTGATATAACATTTATAATAAATAAAAATTAGGATCACACCTGAGTGCCCACATTTGTCCACAATTCCAGCATTAAGGGCTATAAAGTAAATATGGTTTGAGGGCCACAACTCTACTAATATTATTATAATGATCATAAACAATATTATAGATCTCCAGACTGTACTATGAGAAGTGAAGCGTCTTACCCCAATGGTAGTCAAGCACGACGTGTACTTCTTGGATAGTAGTGATACCTCCTTACAAATAACAATAGTAACTCTGAAAGTGAAAGACATTATGATTTTAATGTCTCCAAATACCAATTTTGCACTATTGTTTTGCAACAAGATAACTCACTGCGATAAGACTTTGGCTTGTTCGGAGGCCGTCGCCTCCTCAGTGTTACAGTGAAGCAGCATTTCAGCTGTTTTCTGGAACTGCTCTATGGATCTGGCTGTGAACTCGGCCAGACTTGTAATGGCAAACAAATGGGCCTCCTATGAAAAAAAAAAAGAGTAACTTGAATTGTCAAAACACAGATTCATTACTCTATTAAAGATATGTATGCATATCTAAAAGACTTTTAGTTAACAAAAGATGAAAACCTCAACGCTGTATTTTGTCACTGGCGTTTCCTGTTCTTCTTCTTCTTGCTGTGTGCTTTCACTTTGTAGCTTCATATTTGTTAAATGGTTGGATGCGTTTTTTCTGGCCTGAGTGGATATGAGTAATAGTAAATAATCGGACACACAAAATACATGAAGATTACAATTACGAAGAGACGCTCGGGTAATACCTTGCTTAGTTTGTCAGCTGATGTGGAGATCTGTAATCTTTCAAGAACATCTGTCAGTTCCTTCACAAAATCCTCTCCATCATCACCTGAGGATAAAAATGAAGATTTATTTTCTTTATGTGCACAACAAAAATATGTTTATTTACTGAATCCGAAATGTTAAAGTGGTCCAATTATGCATGCATGAAAAAAGTTTTTGCTCTGTTTTTCTGAATTAACGAGTCAATTATCTCAGAATTATGAGATCATTTTTCATGGAAAAAAGTTTTTGCTCTGTTTTTCTGAAATAACGAGTTAATTATCTCAGAATTGTGAGATCATTTTTCACGGAAAAAAGGTTTTGCTCTGTTTTTCTGAATTAACGAGTCAATTATCTCAGAATTGTGAGATCATTTTTCATGGAAAAAAAGTTTTTGCTCTGTTTTTCTGAATTAACGAGTCTATTATCTCAGAATTATGAGATCATTTTTCATGGAAAAAAGTTTTTGCTCTGTTTTTCTGAATTAACGAGTCAATTATCTCAGAATTGTGAGATCATTTTTCACGGAAAAAAAGGTTTTGCTCTGTTTTTCTGAATTAACGGGTTAATTATCTCAGAATTATGAGATCATTTTTCACGGAAAAAAAGAGTTAATTATCTCAGAATTATGAGATCATTTTTCATGGAAAAAAAGTTTTTGCTCTGTTTTTCTGAAGTAACGAGTCAATTATCTCAGAATTGTGAGATCATTTTTCACGGAAAAAAGTTTTTGCTCTGTTTTTCTGAATTAACGAGTTAATTATCTCAGAATTATGAGATCATTTTTCACGGAAAAAAAAAGGTTTTGCTCTGTTTTTCTGAATTAATGACTTGATTATCTTCAAAATTAATCAAAAAACTCATTAATTCATAAAAACAGAGTGTAACATTTTTTTTTCAAGAAAAATATATCTATAATTAACTCGTTAATTCAGAAAAACAGAGTAGATTTTGTTTCCTCAAATGAATGCAATACACTTCCTAGGGAAGAGAGGTTTTGCAACAATTTCAAATGTGTTTTGAACATTCAAGCATGAAAACCTATTCTAGTAGACTCCAAAAACAAAATCAAGATTTTTAAAATCGGGCAATATATTATATTTTTTTACTTTAACTTTGTATCCGTTTTACCTTTCATGTCATCCTCCACCTCATCATCAAACTCCATGAGGGAAAAAGGCTCTTTAATGTCTTGTAGTTCCTCTCTCAGTTTAGCTAACTCTTCACCGGACAGAGTGGTCAGCACAGATTTCAACTGCGCAGAAACACCACACCAACATTCAAATCATTTTAAATTCTATCATTAGTTGAATTTGCAAAAAAAGTAGATCTATTAACTTTAGCTTCACTCTCTCTAGAGAGGATCTCCAAAGCCTCCAGATGGGACAGGCCTTGAAACTCATCAAACAACATCCCATAATGAGCCTTTTTGTCCGTTTCCGAAGAAACGTTTTCGGCTTTCTGCTGCTGCTCACGTTCCTTTGCTTCCCTTAAGACCTTTGAGAGATGAGCAATTGAATCAGGTCAGTTTCATTCACAAGCAAAACTGAATTGTAGAAGTATAAGGTCATAATATATTTATGCAGGGAGTTGAAGTAGCTATGAATATATTCCATGGGATTATTTAGGACAGACAGTCCTCATAGCTTCTGCACCTGTGACAGTGTGGAGTTTCTGTTGTTCATCATCAGTCCCTTGGTTTTCTTAAAGCCGGGGTCTCCCTCTGCTATCACATCCATGGTCTTCTTCCCAATAAACTCCAATGCATCCAAACCACCACTTATTACGGTTTTACCCTAGCCAAAAAGCATAAGAAGACAATCAAATAAAATATACAACATTTGCATTTAAAATAATTTATTTATACAATAATCATAATCAATACAAATAAGAAATGCTCGACGCTGCTTTTACTTCACTTTCCAGTCTATATTTTTCTATGTTTTGTAATGAAATTCACAAGTAAGCACAATATAATTTGTTTATAATTTTAATTTGTATGCATTTTTATTTGCACTTAAGCATAAGATCTGGAGAAACAGATTTTGTATATATTTATTTAGAATAAAAACAAATAGCCTATGACAATATTTAAGTTTTATTTTTCAGAAATTTTAATATATGTAACATAATCTAGCATACATTTAGCCTGCTCTTACCGTACTCTGAACTACAGTGGTTAAAGATGACAGCATTCCCATACTACTAGAGGAGATCATTCCCATGGCACCACCCATCCCATACGCCTTCTCCCCTTCATCTTTATTCGTCTCACTGCTGCCTGAACCTGCAGAAAGATCATAAACATTAAGGATATGTAAATCCACATATACCAATTCGCATGTCAAATGAAGAGCACATCATTACCATCAGTTTTTTCCTCCTCCGCTTGAGCTGAAAGCTCCTCAGGACTTGGGATTCCAAGAGACGTCTCTGCTTTCTCAATGACCTGTGTCAAACCTTGGCCTTAGACAATGAAAAAAACAACTGTATTAGTGTTGATGATGTATAACCTGAGCTAAAGTGAAACTCTTGTGCCACTTACCCACAGTAGCTACAGTGGCAGTAGCAGTGGAGAGGATCGATTTACCCCAGCTGCCCCAGTAACCCCAACCTCCCTGGGAAACAGTCGTCTCTGTGGAGGGCTGATGGGAAAAAGGTGACAGTTCAGTAATAGATCAGTTTAGAGTATTTTTTGGACATGATTAGAAAAGGTAAAGCTTGGCTAAGTGTCTGGTTCGTCATAACAGACTGGGCCAGCTGACCAATCGGAGCAGATTGGGCTTTTCGGGTTAGGCGGAAACTAAAACAGCATTTCAGGCAAAGAGTGAAAAGAGGTGCTGCCACAATGCATAATATGAGAATGTTTTGTTTTAACTCTAAATCATGTAAATATATTATTTTATGAAGCAAGCGTGTGTGTGTATGTGCATGCCTTTGGTGTGAGAGACCCAGGTTCGAATCCACTGTGAGACACCAATGTGTCCCTGAGCAAGACTCTTAACCCCTAGTTGCTTTGGATAAAAGCATCAGCTAAATGATAAATGTAAATGTGTGTGTATATATTATTAATAACAATATAAGTAAAAGAGTGATAGAAGCCTACATCTGGAGCACTTTCTGCTGATTGCGGTGCCTCTAGGTTCTTCTGTTCTTCTGCTGGAGGTTTAAGTTCGGGTCTTTTCCTCGTCTTTCGGGTTGGCGTTACATCAGTAGAGCTGTCACCTTGAGCATCAGTGGAGGGCTTATCTTGCGGGGCTGATGACGGCTCTTTGGCCTCTTGATCCATTGATTTCTCTGTTCGGTCACATGTGGAGCTTTCGCTGTCAGACATCTTAACACATTCCAGCCTCCTGAAATGGACAAATAAACACTTCACGTCTCAATTTTAATGCAAAGCTATATGATATATAATTGTGTACATGACAGTGTAGTTTATGGAATTGAAAACCAACACATACATCACAAATTGCTGAGGTTGAAGACTAAGATTTTACTGAATTAAATGAGATTCAAGACACAGATTATAGACATAAGTGAACTTCTAGAGATGAGTTGATCATGAATAGCTGGTATAATTGATGCTGGAGTACATACTTGCAAAATAAAGCACTTATCTGTCTGTCACATTGGAATACTGTACTGTATACTGTACTGTATTTAAAGCTAAGCTAACTTTCACTAGCAATAGTTAGTCAACATCCAGTAAGCTGGAGGCTATAAAAGTCATTATAGGGAAGGAGTTATTATTAAAATAAATAAGGGATAGCCATAACATATCCAACCTATTGATGACTGTTTCTCTTCGGTCCGGCCACGTCACTGGACTTGGTCCTCTGCTGTGTTTTGTTTTTCCCGTTACACTCTCTCCTTTCCATTGAGGAATGAAAACATCGACTCAACACATTATTCCGCCACCTGCTGTTTGGAGGACGTTCTTTCCTAACAGAACAACAGCGCCTCTTAAAGGGATAGTTTACCTACAATTGTAAAACAAAAAAACTGTTTGAGTTTATTTCTTCTGTTGAACACAAAAGAAATTATTTCAAAGAATATAACCGTTATAACAGTTTTTACAGAACTCATTGGGAGGGGGGAGTACTATGGAAGTCAATGGGTCCAGTCAACTGTTTGATTTTTTTTTTTTTTGGTGAACTAACCCTGTCCCTTTAAATTGAATTAAAGACTGTATATTTTATAGTCTAACTGTGTCCCATAAATTTAACAACCTGATATATTAGTCATTGCCACAATAATAGCCACAGAGCATCAGTTAACCTTCAACTGTGTATTTGTTTATAAACCCAGCCAATATAATCACAATGAACACATCTAAAATAAAATATTTAACATATAACAACTGCAAAGCCACTAATTCGTAAATAAAACGATTCACGCACTAAATCAAGCATAAACTCTATATTGTATTATTTGACGGCTCTGAGATTACAGTTAACTCAAAAACTACACGCCCCAGAAACCCCCGTCGAATCTGATTGGCTGGCGTCACACCATTGTTTGTTTTTGGCTCCTGTGATTGGTGCACTGCTGTGGTCGTCGACGAGTCTCTCGATGGTCTCACGCACAACATAGAAACGAAATGGCTGAAGAAAATGTTGAGCAAACTTCTGGAATTTTTCAGGAAATTTTCACTTCGCCCCTGAACATTAGCTTGCTATGTCTTTGCTTGTTCCTTCTGTACAAAATCGTCCGTGGAGACAAGCCTGCAGATTTTGGCCCGGTTGAGGAGCCGTTGCCTAAACTAAAGAAAAGAGATTTTACTTTAGCTGAACTGCAAGAGTACGATGGAGTGAAAAACCCAAGAATCCTCATGGCTATCAGTGGGAAAGTGTTTGATGTTACGAGAGGGAAGAAGTTCTACGGACCAGGTATGGCACAAATTCAACCACAAACTTATCTTAGGTGATTTTGTGCGATAAGAATTTCGTGGTTCTTGAATTCTGTTTATTTCAAACATGACCTATTAAAAAACGCATGAATTTAATTTCAGACACGCCCCTTTGTCGCACTTTTTAAACGAGTACAAATGCAGTCATAACCCCTAACTAACCTACTGAAAAGTCAGGATAATAGTGATGACACGCAACATTGTCAAAGTGTAGCTATGTTTACATTTTTGTTCTTTTGATAATGAGACGATTGCAGTGTTTTTTAGCCTTTTGCAATGCCAAAAACTCTTGCTTATCAGTGAATAATTAACTAAACTCGGATAAAGGTTGACTAGATACTTCAGATGTCCACTGAGCACCAGAATATTAATTTAAAGGGATGGTTCACACAAAATTGTATATGTTGTCATGTTTTGCTTAATTCAGCTACTTTTCAAAACCTGAATTAGTTTCTTTCTTCTGTTGAACACATAAGAAGATATTTTAAATAATGCTGATAATCAAACAGTTGACGGCACCCATTGACTTCCATAGTAGGAAAAAGTATATAATGGAAGTCAATGGGGTCCATCATCTGTCTCAACTATGTCTTGTTACCAACATTCTTCAAAATCTACACATGAGTAAATAGTGACATAATTTCATAATTTTTGGGTGAACTATCCCTTTAAGATAATAGATACTACTTATTTTGCATTCTGAGATGAAGAACATATTTGTGACGAGATAATTTGTTGTCTTTTAGAGGGCCCTTACGGGGTCTTTGCGGGTAGGGATGCATCCAGAGGACTGGCCACGTTCTGTTTGGAGAAGGAGGCCTTGAAAGAAACTCATGATGATCTTTCAGATCTCAATGCTATGCAGCAGGAGAGCCTGAGCGAGTGGGAGACCCAGTTCACGCGTAAGTTGAAGGACACTCATGTTGCAATGAGCTTGCATTGCTTATTGTTGAGTAAACGCTCTTATGTTCCTCCGCAGAGAAATATGATTACGTTGGGAAGCTTCTTAAACCTGGAGAAGATCCGACAGAGTACACGGATGATGAGGAAGTCAAGGACAAAAAGACAGATTAGAACACACCTAGCTCTTCCATCTGTGCTTAAATGACCTAGATTTGTTGCACTCGCCTTTTTGTCTGAACCTCCATGTAATTTAATGTGACGTTAATGAGCACGTCATATGTTTATAAATAATTTCACTTCTGTATTCTTAAAACTAAAGTAACATATATTATATCTACAGCAACTGTGAGACATGTCATTTGAAGATGCATTCATTGGGAATATATGGCTTTCTGTAAATATAAGATGATTTCTCACTCATTTTATTTGGATTGCTGACTCTAGATTTTTATCTAACCAGAGAATATTTAACCCAAATGCATAAATAAACATCAAAACAAACTAGAATACAAAAGTCTGAGTGGAAATTCCCTCAATTTTACTTGATACAGATTAAGGAGGTTTCAGGTGAACTCATCATCACATGCCAGTCTGATCATCTGCTCAAGAAATCTGTAGATTAGATACATGCAACATTCCATGAGATTTTATGTTTTACGAAAATAAAGTATTTGTGAAACAGCTTTTCTGTTCATTATTAAAGAAAATGATTTATTACCATTGTGCACTGTGTTGTATTTTGTTTTAGAGCTCTATGTTGGTTCATAGTATATGTAAAAGTTGCTGATTACTGGTGGAATATTCCCCATATGTGTCCTGAACTGAACTATCCCAGTATGAATGAACTCTAAAACCTTCTGTATCTTATTTGAGACATGAATATCTAATGGCCTCTAAATTATCAACATGATCAACACTGCTGAAAAACCTGTTGCACACAATCTTTCACATGCCTTCTGTCATATGATTGATACTGTAGTTTATATTTTTTTCCTCAAAGTTAAAGACCTTTTTTTTTTTTGCTGTGAAAACTACTGATTTTTTATGATAAAAAAAAACAAAAGAAATTTTGACTAACTTTTTTTGTTAGTAATGTTTCAAAATGTACTGGACTGAAGCAACTAGATTTGCTTGATTATCCATACACACACACACACATATAAATATATATATATATTTTTTTTTTATATATAAAAAGAAAAGTCATGTTAAAAATAGTCAAATTTGACAGCAGAATTTTGAGGAACGTTTAGTAGTTCATCTCTCAATCGTCATTGTATTGCACTGCATTATGTGTTTTGCCCACAGAATAAAAAC
This sequence comes from Pimephales promelas, assembly GCF_016745375.1. The sequence continues at coordinate 15,837,385 of NW_024121210.1, forward strand.
TACAGACCTTTGTATGAAAGATGAACTTTCAGGTCAAAACTTTTCATTTTTTTTAAAAAAATCAATAATCCACATTCACCTATACATATACACATTTTTTTTTCAAAATTATGTGTGGGTATAGGGGAGACATATCCTCTAATTTTGCGAGTGAAATTGTCACACAATCATATAAAACAAAAATGGTTACAAGATAGGCTTATTTCTTACATTAAAGATATGAGATAACATTATTAATAGATCGAGCATAAAAGTATGTGTCAGAAGTGGGATTCGAACCCACGCCTCCATTCGGAGACCAGAATACCCGTTTGTTCGGAAGGGAGCAACCCTTGAGTCTGGCGCCTTAGACCACTCGGCCATCCTGACACGACTGTGATTTACTGTTTATATGTTGGATTTAACTTGGATCTGAAATTGTACACGCAGAGGTAACGCTGCACAACCCGCAAACTGTTTAACTAAAAAAAAACAGCAGTGATGGTCCCTTATTATATTCAGAAAAAAATATATAAATATTTCAACTTATTTATGCTTAGAATAACAACGTATATGTTAACAACAAATCACATCACTTTAAACTATCAGAGTTTACTTTAGTTTAACATTTATTTACATGTTGAATCTGAATCTACTTCGATCACCGCGCGTGCATGCGCGTAAGTAACGCGCGTTCATCACTTCCGCTCTGCCATTTTGTTTCTGCCATTCAGTTCAAGGGTATTAGCTCGCGCCGCCCGTTGTCCCGAGAAATAACTATGTATCGCTTCGCCAAGATTGCCATGAACCTTAGCGGTAAGTTATATATCTCATTCGAGGACTGGCCGTTTTATTTCACATTTCATTAAACAGCATTTGTTGTAATGTTGGGCAGTAACCTACACTGATGTTACTTCCCAGTGCGCTAAAGCTAGTTTTGATGGGATTCATTCGTAGTTCCCTGTCAGTTTATACGTTTTTGTAAATAATTTAATCTATTGTCACCTTACCTTATAGAGATATGTTTATATCTTCATGTATTTGTGGGTTTAAAAATGTCTCTCTTCTTCATAAACTCAAAATATTGTAAATATTTCTCTCTCAATGATGTGCTTTTCCATTCCATTAGCTGCTATATTTCTATACAATGTTTCTAACAAATTAAATTGCAATTTTCCTTTTAGCTACAAGCTTGCACTTATTGTAGGCTCTATGATTGCAAAAAGGTCAATGTTTTGTATGATAATTCTCATTTTCAAAAACTCAGCGACTCTTAATGACCCTTATTTCAACGAATAGTGTGTTAAAGGATGTTTAAACCTAAATCTACTTCTCTCTTCCCCCCTTTTCTTTATATTAGGTCAAAATGCCCGTCAGGTGGCTGTGCGACAAAAGTCTGGTCTGTCCCCTGAATTTCATGCCAAGTATGGAGCTCCTCTGATGATTGCTGGAATTGCATTTTGCACATCTGTTTGGGCATATGTAAGTGACTGCAAAAACACTTCTAATTCCATATCTTTTTCAATGTGCTATTATGTGATTTTTGTCTGCTGTCTTTGCAGGTGATCACATCAACAGGCATCACATGGAATTTGTCACCTGTAGGCAAGGTGCAGCCCAAGCCATGGCAGGAGTGATGAATGCATTTCCCGTCATGGACCGAATACTCTGGGATCCTAAATGACATTCTGAACATTTCCATTTTGCAAATGGAGACAATTTTCACCTTATCCAATCTTCTTGCTGTCTTGGCATGTCTGTAAAAAATTTATTAAATTAAAATATAAATATCAATATTTGTCTTATTACTTTATCTACATAGCTGTGGTATTAAATGATTATGTCAGATTTGAGCTTCTAATTTTAAATGTTGCATTAGCTTGATTTTTACCGTCAAATGAATGTCTATTTTGTATTTAGCATAATACAACTCTAAACTCTAAAACTCTAAACTCCAATTACAGGTCTGAACTTTAAGATAAAGTTATTTTTAATGTGTAATACATATTACTAAATTACAAAATCTTTTTTATGCCCTGGCCAGTTTTAAGATTTTGGGGTTATTTTGCTTCCACAACTTGTCTTCAAGATTGGTGAAAAGACAGCATCTAAAACAAAGTGTTCATTTTATCTATTTAAATCTGAAAATGTCAATATGCATCTTTGTCTTTTTTGTCTGCTGCACTGAGCCAGAAATTTCCACTTATACACTAAATGTTACAGTTTTATACCTATCTATATTTGGAAGGGGTTTGCAGAGGGATTCGGTCATATCATTTGCCTGATCTATATGACATTCTTAAAAAAAAAAAAATTTCTCCTGGAAGTTGGCAGTATTTTATGAATTATATAAAAAAAGATATCTAAAATCCCCATTGTAAAAAATTAAAATTAAATTTGTACATGGCTTTATCCAATGATCAGCTATATATTCTGAAAATATATGCAAATTAGTGTATATTTAATTAGATAATACCCCATTTACATAAAAAACATTTCAGAAGATTTGTAATAGAAAACAATTGAACTGAAGTAAGGTGATATATCTATTAGTTAACATTAACATTTATTAACCCTATTTCACCTCATTCAACTGCGGTAAGAGAGGGTAGGGTCTATAGATAGGGGGCAGCATTATTGCAACACGTTGGTCCAACAACATCCTATGTGCTAAATTGGTGAATGATTGATTGACAGCAAGGGTATCCAATGAGCGCTGGATTTAGAAGCGCATACCTCGATTAGTCCCGCCCACACTGTGTGCATCAGCATCAAGCTAAGGTCACTGTCTCACTCACTCGGGAGCTGAACCAGCACTGCACCACACCAGCTAAAGAGAGTTTTTCTGCAAATCTACAGCCAGAATGTCTCTGTCAAACAAACTCAATTTGGACAAGGTGGATGTGAAAGGAAAGCGCGTCATCATGAGGTAAGCGTGTATTGTCACCGGCACACTCCTTTATATCGTTTACTAACACTGTATTAATATCGTGACCTTCTTTTATTGGCTAAATGCTTTCTTGTTTTTTAACTTTTCATTTTAAGCTTTGATTTTTTGGCAAGGTTATGCGAATGAAACTTCCATCATTGATAACCGGAAGTGTATCTGTCACGCGTCACGTTTTATAATTACGTGCTGAATGGCAGATATACCGAAAACTAGCGCGTGCGCATCATTTAATATCAGTCCTAACTCTGTTGTTTTAAAGTTAAATTAAAATCTTTAAACTCATCACACTTTTTTGTCTATAAAGGCTTTAAAATTCCTTGGTGAAATGACACCACCCAGTTACAAATGCCAAATGGTCAGGGAGCCTCCGTCACTTTATTTTTGTACCATACCGACAACCAGAACGTTTTTCACATTACATACTGCTTTATTAGATATTTTGAACGTGTGCTGGCGGGTTTATACCATAAAGTTAAGCAGCACATTCATTTAGTGGCGTGTTCTTACTTGTTTGTTATACTGTCACTCATGCATGCCAGCCAGGTAATTTCTTATGTACATAAGTGGAAGATTGTTTATAATTTATCCCGCTAAACGACGTTCATATTCTCAGCAGCTGTTGGCATAAAGTGCCTTTGGTATTCTGAACACACACAGTCAAATGTCCTGCCAGCATTTAGACAGACAACCCTGCCCTGCCCACCGTCTGCCGCTTTATTTAACATTTTTCACCTTTATATAAATACCCACATGATAAAATAATAGCACTTTTTGAACAAGTTATTGCCAGCCATGTTGAGTGCGTCACAATAGCTACGTACATTGCAGCAGTTGCACGTGGTCTTACAACATCCGCAGGCAGGATCCAAATTGCTTTAATATTGTCTAATGTTATATTACAAATATTACAGTACAGCATTGGCTGTTCTGTACACTGGCCTGAATGCATATCTTACTGCTGTAAGGGGGCTTTACAGTGTTACGTAATTCACTGTAGTCATGGAGACAGTGTGAACGTGCAGCAATCAATGTGCACTCAATGATCCAGGTTTAGTTGTTTCTGTGTTGCAGTGATGCAGATAACGTCGTTCATTAATGTCACCGTACAATCCTTATTTATTAAAATAGCTTTTTTATAGGGTGATATCAGGTAAAATGGGCCATCAGGTAAAATGGGCCATTTAAGGTTTGGGGGTCCCAGCTTCTCTGGAATTTAAAGCCAATGACTGCAAAGGATTTCAAACTGTTGTCATAACTGTGCTTGACAAATAACAGGTGATAAGATTGGTTTATGGTTGCTATGGTGGGCGGGGGAATAATTCAAATCGAGACTACACCAAAAAGCTGCATGGTAAGTAGCCTGGCATACCAAATTGCACTGAACTATTATAAGGATGATACATCAATAAAAAAACAAACATGCTCATAAAAAAACTATGCATACTGTCTGTCTCGATGGCATTAATCAGAAATAATGTTGTTAGTTTGGTATATAAACATATTTTTTGTAAAAGTGATGTTTTTCTTGGCGGCCCAATTTACCTTAACCCACTAAGGTAAAATGGGCAACATGGTTTCAGCTAAAATGGGCCATCATCTTTGACACACAGACACACACACACACACACACACACACAAATAGACACAGACTCAGACACAGATACACACAGATAGAAACTCAGACACACAGACTGACACACAGACACAGAGACTCAGACAGGCTCAATTTTAATTTTCAAATTGAAATCAGACTGAGACAGACACACAGATACAGACACACAGACTCAGACACACTCAGACACACAGACTCAGACAGACACAGAGACTCAGACACAGAGACTCAGACACACAGACTTAGACAGAGACAGACACACAGACTCAGACACAGACAGACACACAGACTCAGACACACAGACTCAGACACAGACTCAGACACAGGAACTCAGACTCAGACATACCGACTCAGACACAAAGACTCAGACACACGGACTCAGACACACAGACTCAGACACAGACACACAGACTCAGACAGACACAGAGACTCAGACACAGAGACAGACACAGAGACTCAGACACAGAGACTCAGACACAGAGACTCAGACACACAGACTTAGACAGAGACAGACACACAGACTCAGACACACAGACTCAGACACAGGAACTCAGACTCAGACATACCAACTCAGACACAGGAACTCAGACTCAGACATACCGACTCAGACACACAGACTCAGACACACAGACTCAGACAGACACAGAGACTCAGACACAGAGACTCAGACACACAGACTCAGCCACACAGACTTAGACAGAGACAGACACACAGACTCAGACACACAGACTCAGACACAGGAACTCAGACTCAGACATACCGACTCAGACACAGGAACTCAGACTCAGACATACCGACTCAGACACAGAAACTCAGACTCAGACATACCGACTCAGACACAGGAACTCAGACTCAGACACACAGACTCAGACAGACACAGAGACTCAGACACACAGACTCAGCCACACAGACTTAGACAGAGACAGACACACAGACTCAGACACAGGAACTCAGACTCAGACATACCGACTCAGACACAGGAACTCAGACTCAGACATACCGACTCAGACACACAGACTCAGCCACACAGACTTAGACAGAGACAGACACACAGACTCAGACACAGGAACTCAGACTCAGACATACCGACTCAGACACAGGAACTCAGACTCAGACATACCGACACAGACACACAGACTCAGACACAGACACACAGACTCAGACACATACACACAGACTCAGACACAGACACACCTGTGTCTGTGTGTCTGTGTCTGAGTCTGTGTGTATGTGTCTGTGACACACAGACTCAGACACACAGACTCAGACACAGACTCAGACACACAGACAGACACAAACAACGCACGCACACACTGACAGACACACAGACAGACACACACACACACACGCACAAATTTTTGTTTTTAAATGGCACATATGAACTATGTTTGTTTAATTTGGCTGTATAAGAAATTGTGTTTAAATATAATTGATGATAAATTGCTATTTCCCTTTGCAATTTGACTGGCCCATTTTACCTGAACAGCTGGCCCATTTTACCTGAAAGGGCTCATGCAAAAAAACTCGGCACTTCTGATGTTTCAGGAACTGTAGGGCCTAAATAATTTTATTTTATTACAAAATTTCAACACAAATGTATCAAAAACAGTCATAATTAATCATAAAAACACATGGATACTGCATATATGGTATTGTATTATTGTCCCAAACAATTTACCAAAAAGTGGCCCAATTTAGCTGATATCACCCTAACGGTATTTCTATGGATTCATTAAAAAATGTTTGAGTTTCATAAACATTCGAATGCATAACAAATTACTAGAGATGATAGCTATATATAGTGCTGTCAAAATAGATTACTCGCATCTAACATGTAAAAAAATATTGAAAATGGAATTTTCCATTTTTTGGGTTATATGTATATATATGAAGAGTTTGAAATTTTCTTCTGAAATGATCATTTAAGTGAAATTACTGAACTTAAATATACAAGCTTGATAAAAATGGTCAATTTAGAAGAAAATTTCAAATGGCATTTAGAGGCTTTTGCATCTGAACTAGGGTTGTGCCGATAGACGATAGTATCGTGTATCGACGATAGTCTGACATATCGCCGATGGCAGATGCCTTTGACGATATCAATACGATAATTGGCTCGTTTTACCATAATGTATTAAATTATTATTATTAGGCCTATTATTATTATTATAAAGCTAGTATTGTTATTAAATTAATATTAGGAACTACAATTAATTTGCCTTGCCTAAATTTACAACGACATCACCTCATAACAATTGCAACAACACACGCACTAATGAGGACTCTTCTAAGAGAATGTTTTTAAAACAGAACATCCCACATCAAAATTTAATTGCAAGTTGATCCATTCACAAATTATCAAGTGTGCTCGTTTTAACAGACGCAAAATTCAATTTCCTACAGATCCAAGATGAAAAACGGCATCGTTGTTCGTCAGTATTTGTTTCCGTAACACATTAACAAAACGTTTAATGACACTAACACTAAAAACAATACAATTACTAAATAGTATTAATAATAATATCACTAAAATAGTATTATAGTTACCGTTATCATCGTCATCTCTGAGGGAACGTGGCGTTAATGCAGATGCCGAAAGCAGTCCGTTTTTACTTTCACTTTCAGAGATTGAGCGCGTTTACATGCGACGACGTTCTTAACCTGATTATGTTGAATAAACTTGACAATGCATGTGGTCATGTAAACGTTTCCTTTATCAGAGTCAAGTCATAAGTATAAGTATAAACCGATCGACTCAGCTCGACGCTTGGCTCTTGCTCTTGTTTCTCCCGGCATTTAAAACACATTAACCCGCGTACATCGTGCTTACTGAAGTGCGCATGTGAAGTGCGCAGAGAGCGCACTGGTAGGGGGGCACATATCGCAAACTCCGACTCTTTCTGACCCAAGAAATTATTAAAACGTGTTTTCATCTCGTGCAGAAATAGGCCCTAGTCAAAATGCTGCATGTAACGGCGTGAGGATAGGCTAATGTGTCCGTAAATTTCCCGTTGACAAACAAAAGGATTAGAATCTCTTTTTTTTTTTTTACCTCACTATACCAGGAAATAACCTGTTCCTATTAATAGGCTAAACACTCCACCTTTGCTAGCAAAATAGAAAAAAGATTCTCGTATATAAAACGAAGTAGGGTAATAAAACAAGCAAATTAATGAGTAGGCTAAATAATCAAGTTAATAATCAAATAAGTTAGCCCCGCCCCCTCACGATAATATCGTGTATCGCCGATCTCACAGGCTGACGATAGGGCGATATGAAAATGGAGCATATCGCCCAACACTAATCTGAACTCTTCATATGTATATACATATATAACCCAAACATTGAAAATTCTATTATTTACTCACCCTTATGTCGTTTCAAAGACAATTAAACGAATACATATTTTTAATGAAATCTGAGAGTTTTCTGTCCCTTTCTGGAACCTACTTATTTGAAATTAATAAATTTAATCATTCCATCAAACCACAGTATTTTATGTAGCTAGTTTGGTAATAGATCCATTTATTTGTTTCTCTCTCCAATAGGGTTGACTTCAACGTCCCTATGAAAGACAAGGCAATAACAAATAACCAGAGGTGAGATGGATATTGCTGATATACCAGTATTGTTGCATTCTTAACCAATAATGGTTCTTTCTTATCTCATTAATTTCACTATAATTCCCCTTTGTGCTGTTCATGTGCTCAAACCCTCAACTGCAACGTTTTTACCTTAAGTTCTTACGGCTTTGTCGCTTATAAAATATGTTGTATATAATCATTTACTTATTGATGTCTATATTTTCTTGCAAAATATTAAAGAAAATATTAAGATTACTCAATAAATGTTTGTTCATTGAATGTCAGCAGTATATATATATATATATATATATATATATATATATATATAAATATATACTGTATATATATATAGGCTATGTTGTATATAGACCTGACTCGCAGTTGAAAAACACATGTTGGCCTTGTGCTACAGTATTTGTTATGAATATTATATATGCTCTCATCAGAATCAAGGCTGCAGTCCCATCAATTCAGCACTGTTTAGATAATGGGGCCAAAGCCGTAGTCCTGATGAGCCACTTGGGCCGGCCTGATGGAGTCCCAATGCCAAACAAGTACTCTCTGGAGCCTGTGGCCGCAGAACTCAAGAGCCTGCTGGGAAAGTAGGAGACTTCTTAACCTACACATTACACCATCAGTTAAAGATAATGTAAACCTTCAAGCTACATCTGCTTAACAGCACTGATGAATGAGTTTTACTGCGTAAACATCAGAAATGTATGGTAGAAAAGCGTCATCTTAATAGTAATCAATGCATACTTAATTCAGCTTAGTACTTCGCCACCAACCTTGCTGTTTAATTTGCATATACTTAAAGAGACGTTCAGTTCCTGAAGGACTGTGTGGGTCCGGATGTGGAGAAAGCCTGTGCAGACCCACCTGCCGGTTCTGTCATTTTGCTGGAGAACCTGCGTTTCCATGTGGCCGAGGAAGGCAAGGGCAAAGATGCATCGGGGAACAAGGTCAGTGCAGCGTATGTCAGTGGCTCTGCAGGTAAAAACTGCTGGGTCATCGTAGGCCCTATTTACACTTGGTATTAAGATGCGTTTTGGTCGATTGGATCACAAGTGGCTGACTCTAAATACAGACGTAAACGGGGTTTAAAATGCTTTGAGCGTGTCCCCTTTTGGACCGTAAACTTATTCGATCGACTCCGTTCATAGTGGAAACAGTCATGTGGTCAAATGTTAAAGAAAGGCAATAAAAAGATTGTTTAAATGCTGGTAAAAACTATAATGAATGTGAAAAATAAGGTTCTTAGTCTTTCCTTCCTTTGACTGCACCCAGAAAGAAGCCACAAGAGTTTACGCTGAATTAAATGCAAGATACAGACTTAAAATTTGATCATACAGTAAGATCTTTGGCCTGAAATGCCACACGCTTAAAGGAGTAGTTCACTTTTAAAAAAACTTTTGCTCATAGTTTACTCACCCCCATGTCATCCAAGATGTCCATCTCTTTCTTTCTTCAGTCGAAAAGAAATTAAGGTTTTTGATAAACATTCCAGGATTTTCTCCATATAATGAACTTCAATGGGAACCAAACGGTTCAAGGTCCAAAAGAGAGTTTCAGTGCTGCTTTAAATGACACCAGACCATGAATAAGAGTCGTCTGTACTCAGCTGACCTATTGACATTTGTTGGAAGGTCATGTGTGATCATGTGTCTTTTCTGGTCCTCGAAGCCCTGGCTGGAATGCACGCAGGGTAGAGGAGACGAGAAAGAGAGGGACGAGTAGAGACCAAAGAAAGAGAAAGGGAAACTGCCATGTCCTTTGCTGGCGAGAAACTGCAGCTTGCCATTATCTGGGCTCCTGTGTAACCTTTCACATTAGTTTAGAAGTTATGAACTTTGAGTGCATGTGGATGGCAGTAATGTGATCACAACGGCATGTATAAGGAGTCCTTCTGTAACTGGGTTTAAAATACTTTCTCCAACTGTAAGATCTCCATTTTGTTGGTTTACACATTGATTTCACGTAACACTGAAAAGCAGTGTTGCCAGATTGGCTGGATTTCTTGCCCAAAATCCACCCAATGTGATTAACTACATAATATTGATCAAATAAAATGAAAATGAATGAATTTCCCAAGAGGAAACTGGATCTGGTTCAAGTACAAACTGCAAACTTCTCAAAGAGCTTTAAACGATTCGATTCGAACTGGTTCATCAAAATGAATGAATCTTTTTCCGAGTCATTCAACGAACATAACGACTCGGAAAAAGATTTGTTCATTTTGGTGAACGAGTTCGAACAGGAATTTGTTCGCCACAGTTCACCTTTAATCTGGAATATGTTTATTTGTTCTTTAGGTGGCATCAAATGATCTGTAAATGATTTTGATTTATCTTTTCAGACCAAAGCAAGTCAGGAGGAGATCGATTCTTTCCGAGCCTCCCTGTCCAAGCTGGGTGATGTTTACGTCAACGATGCCTTTGGAACTGCACACAGAGCTCATAGGTACTCCATTTACATGAAACCTTGATGGGAAAATAAAAACTCGCATTGTTTAGTCTGAAAAACATCAACATCATGAGACAAATTCTGTTTTCATGTCTAATGTGTCACTCAAGCTCCATGGTTGGAGTGAATCTCCCTCAGAAGGCTGCTGGTTTTCTGATGAAGAAGGAGCTGGACTACTTCGCCATGGCCCTTGAGAAACCACAGAGGCCTTTCCTGGCCATTCTCGGGGGGTGAGTGTTATTGACGGAGCGCTGTGATAGCTTATCTTTTTAGTTCTGAATACTAAGGAGGATAAGTACCCAGGTTTAGTGATTAAAAACATCAGAAGACCTTACTTTGGTCCTGCAAGATCTTGTTTGTGATCTAAGGAAGGGTCTTTTACAGAGTTCACCTATCGAATGATAATGAATGACTGAAAGAATACTGGGCTGTACTTCAGTCTTCTTTTTGGACGCATCTGTCATTTCTCTATTGAAAACCTCTTCAGAAAGCATCAGTGACAGTCCAGGAATAGTTGCATTTATCCTCTTATGCAACAACAGGATGTGTGACAATCTCCTTGTTCTAATGGTTCTTTAAGCCTCACATATATGGCCAAAAAAAGATTTATTTACATTTGTAGATTTCTATTTTATTTAGTATTATCATTGATAACCGGAAGTAAATCCGGTTATCAATGATAATATTTAGTAAATCCTGATGCTGAAACTGTCATGATTCAACATGGCAAATAAAGCCATGATCACTACAAAGTGTTCTTGTGGAATGGATAGCAAATGCCTTGCAAAGGTCAGGCCATTGCACAACTTAAACACTCATTATGTACTTACTGAAGCAGTTCATATCTGATGTTTGTCCCAAATATCAAAGTTCACTCAGGGAATTGGCCCATTGATGAGCTTAACTGCAATGCACGTTCGCTTTTGACTTCTAATTAGGGCACTTTCGTCAGTAGTTTCATCCCAATGAGATTTAAATGCAGATAAAATGAACATCTCATTGAAAAGGCTTTGTTTGATTGATTTGTTGTTTTGATCGGACAGGGCCAAGGTCAAAGATAAGATTCAGCTGATCAACAACATGTTGGACAAGGTGAATGAGATGATCATTGGTGGAGGAATGGCCTTTACCTTCCTCAAGGTCCTCAAGAACATGGAGGTGAGTGGCCTGAAGCTTCCTTCACACTGCAAACCAAAGTTTAAGTCTAAGTTGACCGTAGTGACCATTGGCGACAATTGACGTGCTGTCGCAGTAGGAGCAATTGGTGATTTTTTGGAGACAGAAAGATTATATATCACCTCGAAGTCATCTAAAGGGCCTTAACTATGCATTGGAGAGTTATATTTATCATTTTATTGTTGAAGGTCGATGAAAAGCTTCAGCTCCAAGCAAAAATGTTCAGGTCACAGTGTAAACGTGATAAACCACAGATCGTTTGGTGCTACAGTATTTACATAATCATTCAGCACAACATTGTTAATATTTGGTGTCTCGGTTATTTACAGATATACGTTAATGAAGCTAAGTGGCATGATGTACAATGCAGCTAACGTTTTCTAATGTTAGCCTAACGTTACGCTAGAGATTTTAAAGATAACGTTCAAATACGTTGTTGACTGAACTTAGAACAGATGTAGACATCCTTGTTTAATTTATCCACGTTTAGTTGCTGTTGTGGTCTACCGCATAACTTAATCCAGAGCAGACGCTTATCTCGGTTGAGATGTGGCTTGGGAAAGGGTAAAAAAAATATACACCATCGCCCAGCCTCTTGGGAACCTTGTGTCGGAGACCCCATGCACACCGTTTGACCATTTTAAACTTAAAGGGTTAGTTCACCCAAAAATGAAAATTAAGTCATTAATTACTCACCCCCATGCTGTACCAACCCCGTAAGACCTTCGTTCGTCTTCGGAACACAAATGAAGATATTTTTGATTAAATTTGAGAGCTGTTTACACCAGCTTACACTACTTCAGATCGCAATTCTCGCGCATGCGTCGTGGAAATCTATAAGGAAGTCTCGTTCTGGCCTACAAGGAAGAAAAGAAATAGTCGAATAAACTCGTTATTTTTGTTTGTTTTTTCGCACAAAAAGTATTCGCGTCGCTTGATAAACATATAGTTGAGCCACGGTAGTCACTTGGGATATTTAAACATTTTCTTCATTGACTTTCTGGGCCGTCAAGAGGCAGTCCCTTAGGAGCCAATGTGGTAGTTATACAGCTCTTAAATTTAATCAAAAATATCTTCATTTGTGTTCCGAAGACGAACGAAGGTCTTACGGGGTTGGTACAGCATGGGGGTGAGTAATTAATGACTTAATTTTCATTTTTGGGTGAACTAACCCTTAAAAATGAAGAGAAAAAACGAATGAAAACTGACTGAGCTGCGCACTGTGATTGGCTCATCGCGGTTGAGGTCGTGGATTAACCATAGGTCAATTGTTCTACGTTTCTTTTGGGAAACGCAGCCCTGAACATTAACTCAATTTCTGGAATTGAAAGTTGAGGTTTTTAATTTATTTATCGTTAAACTAATCTGGGTATGTCGCATAACCTTATTTCTGGAATACCCTCCTGGAGTTATAAATATTGTTTTCTTGTTGAGTTCAGATCGGCACTTCCTTGTATGATGAAGAGGGTGCCAAAATTGTGAAAGACCTCATGGCTAAAGCTGAGAAGAACGGTGTGAAGATCTCACTTCCTGTTGACTTCATCACCGCAGACAAGTTTGACGAGAAGGCGACAACGGGGAGTGCGTCAGTAGCAGATGGTATTCCAGCTGGCTGGATGGTAAGGCAGATTGATCTTCTCCTTTTCCTGTAAGTGAACTAGAAGCAGTTGTTTAAAGAAGACCTTCTGGTTGTCCTTGCGTCCAGGGTCTGGACTGTGGTCCTGAGAGCTCACAGCTCTATGCGGAGGCTGTAGACAGAGCCAAGCAGATTGTGTGGAACGGACCTGTTGGTGTGTTCGAGTGGGACAACTTCTCTAGTGGAACCAAGAACTTGATGGACAAAGTTGTGGAAGCGACCAAAAATGGCTGCATCACCATTATTGGTGAGAATTTCATTAAATTTTATTTTTCTTTATCTTTATTTTGCCTGGAATATTTTAATATCTCATCTAATAGACTAATGGTTGACTGATGTATTGTCTAGGTCAGTGTTGGGAAAGTTCACTTTCTACATGAATTAGTTCAAAGTTCAGTTCACACATTTTAAAATGAACTGGTTCAGTTCGTAGTTCATACTTCAAAAAATGAACTAGTTCTTTTTTTCCATATGTTGCAAGCTTTTTTAAAAACATTTTATTGCCACAGCCCATATACAAACACAGACAACAATTATTTTATCGACGGGTAAAGTTTGCACAGAAATGTACGATTTTTTTCCCCATCCTCACCGACCTCGTCATAAAGCTTTGTTGACTTCGGCCACGGTGCGACATTGGTGTCTTGTGTTGCCAAAATAGTTTTTTTTTTTTTTCGCATTATAGAGGCCTGTTTACGTGTGTTTTAGCCGGGTTTTTAGAAATCTGGCACCCTATTGTACAAAGTTAAACTGCGTTCACAGTAACGTTCATCAGGTAGTAATACGGTACGTTTAGTTCACATTCGCCCAAAAATATGAACACATTCATGGAACTATCGTTCATTGAACGGGTTCAGGCACAACACTGGTCTAGGCTGATTATTATTGGCAGATATTTGGCAATTTTTACCACCATTGGCATGATTTTTTTTTTGCTTGGTTTTATTGCCATGAAAATAGCTTTGCTAAGTCCTTGTTCTATTGACTTCCATAGTAGGAAAAAAAATATACTATGGATGTCAATGAGACCAGAAACTGTCTGGTTACCGATTCTTCTAAATATCAAAAAAATCAGCTGAATGCATACGAAAACGGTAAAACCCAACTGTTTAACTCTGGGAGAGTGGTAAAATGAGCCTATTTCCCAAAAAAGTGGTGTATCTAGTGTGATGTCATGTAGTCCACCCTGCTCTCTATGATGACACCCATCAAAAAGTTAATATCAGTCTCTATAATAGACTAATAATTGACTACTTTCAGGTGGGGGAGACACTGCAACCTGCTGTGCCAAGTGGGACACAGAAGATAAGGTCAGTCATGTGAGCACTGGAGGCGGAGCCAGTCTGGAGCTGCTGGAGGGTAAAGTGTTGCCTGGTGTCGAAGCCCTCAGCAACGTATAAGCGCTCTTCAGAAGCTGTCATCCTTATTCACTCAGTGTTTGTTCAGCTAACCTATCGGGGATGCAACAGACGACTACAACACTCTCTCTATGGACCGCTAACAGTATGCTGTGCTAGACTCCCTGACTGCGTTTCTCAAAAGCATTGTGAGCTAAGTTGATCGTAGAATCCATTGGTTGCAATTGATCAATTTAGCCTTATAATGCTTTTTGAAACACAGCCCTGTTCACTTGTACACATCAATTTGTTTTTCTTCTATCAAAAGGTTTCTCATTCAAGGTATTTCCATCGGTTGTGAGCGAAAGGTTACATCAGTAGTAATGACGATTCCTGTTATGATTGTTAACTGCTTAAGTGTTCATGTGTGTCCTGTTGTAGTGTTCACTGTAAAGCGTTGTGTTGTAATTCTAGAGTTTATATTTGATATTTGTTGCCTTCCTACAGATGTTGAGGACCTGTAAAAATGTAGACACTTTTCTCCCCATATTGCACTTGTCGTAGACCTGCAGCTTATGAGATGCACTAGAAATATTATAATGGGCTAATGTTAGACCCAGACAACCTGTCGTGGAAAGAATGATAATAAAAAAATAAATAAAAAAATATTTAAACTTTTTTTTCTTCCTGGAATGTTTTTTTTTATCAAAAACCTTAATTTCTTTTCAATTGAAGAACGAATTACATGGATATCTTGGATGACATGGGGGTGAGTACATTATAAGCAAAAGTTGTTTTGTTTTTTTAAAAGTGAACTACTCCTTTAAGTAAAAAATGGGGAGACTTGGTAATAATGTGTAAGTGTTCAATTTTCAGTGGTGTTGGACTGATTAGAACAATTTAAATTACTCTGGGTTACCATTGTGGAGAAGAGCCGAGCATTTGCTTAGGGTCTGGACAGAGACAATAATCTCTGTACGGCTTTTATACTACTGACGTAAAGACTTTCTAGGGCGAATATTAGTAGCACACATCTTGTGGAACACACAAGTGTAATCAAAAGCGAAAATTATGCAAATAACCTCTCCGGACGTTTGAAAGCCCTTAATCTGTACTACATTTCCCATAATGCACGTCGTCTTAGCCCCGCCCTCACCTGCCGAGGTGTGTTTGCGTCATTCAACAACAGCTGTGAGCGGAAAGTGCGGGGTTCTTTTTGATTTCGGGGTAAGATTTTGTTTTAAAATTATGTCACATGCGAAGAATAAGTCAGTAAAGTCTTATGACAGGGTGTTTATCTTTTAAACAATAATTGTATCACAACAAACAGCAGTGGAAGAGATCAGAATGCTAGCACAGTAAGCATGTGTAACGTTACTGATCATCCAACGGAATCGAGATCTTTATAATAGGTAATTGTTTGGTGTTTGTATGTTCCATTCGGTGCTTGTGTTATGTGGATTTTTAAGAAAAGATGCAGAAGACGAGAGTGTAAATACAACAAGCATGATTTCAGTCGAGGAGTGGAGCCCAGACCAAGTGTGCACATGGATGAAGCACATTGGATTTCCTCAATATGCACAGAATTTTGTGGGTGAGGTGATTCATTTTCATCGAACATACAAAGTTACAACATCACGGTAAACTTTTGTGTGTGCTTTAGTTAATGTAATCATTTGTCTTTGTCAAACGTGTCGGCGCAATCACAAGAGGGCGCTCGGTTACAGTGTTCAACTCTCATGTTTTGCTGAGATTGACTTTTTGTTTTGGGTCCTAGTTATATAGTATTGTGATGCCATTATATTTCCACCCCAAACACAAGTATTATAAGTTTGAAATGTCTCATCGATAATAAATTGTGTTCACAGTTAGTTCTCATAAGAAGAGTATGTAAACAGTTTTACATATTTATTCCTTCACAGAAAATGGATTTACTGGATTAGATCTCCTGGAAGTCACTGATTCAGTTTTAGGTAAGAATACATGCTTTTCTTGTCTTACATTTTTTTATTTATTTTTTTGAAGAAAGAAATTTAAGACACTTTCAGGCTGGATTTTAAGCATTTTTGTCACTCATCTTTACACCGAATATGTTAATGTCACAGTATAGGTGTTAATTAGTTTGCATGAATAATTATTCATGAAAACTGAAGGGCCTCAAAGTATTTCTGTCTCATGTAGTAGTCTGTTTCTCATTCAGATAGGTAATACATTTATTTTACAGGTCTGAGCCTATCAGTAACATTCCTTTGTTGTTTACAATAAACCCCATTGAACATTTAGCATTACTTCAAACAAATGTAGAGCTATTCATCTTAGAAAGTATGAGAGGATAGAGCCATTATAGGGTGTGGTTTTGTTTATTCAGTAGAAAGGCATCTTTCAAGCCATTATCATTAGGCTTTTGCAAATGCCGCCATATTTGCTATTATACTGCAGCTGTTCTCAGAGTCCAGAGAAATATTGACAATAACACAAAAAAATTTCTTGTTAAATTTACTGTGTTTTTTTTTAGAACTTTAGGGGATGGTATTTTATTATTTTACAGCTCCTGTTTATTTCATTAAATTATGTAAGATTAACATAGGCTACCTACCTTGAGCTATTGAAATCCATATTGTAAAATGTACAATGGTGGTACAATGGAAAGCCACATACATGATGACTCAATACATCCAACAAAAGTTGCCTTTCCGGCAGATGTAATAGTAAATTTACATGTACAACGCTAACTCTTAAATAATAATTGCCAACTTAGCCTACGTTATTTAGGCTACCTATGATATAGGGTAAGCTTAGGTCAGAATAGACGTTTTTTCCTGCAAAAAACGTATCGAAATCCTCCAACATTTTTATTTAAAACTGTCATGTCAGGGGTTACTCTTCCGTGGGACTCAACTCTCTCATGAACGCGTACTGCCGTTGCCAGAAGTTTAGGCTTATAAAGTTTTAAATATGGATATTTATTTACCTACTGGAGTCATATGGATTACTTTTAGGATGGATTGATGCGCTTTTTGGAGCTTCAAAAACTCTGGCACTATTCAGTGCCATTAAATCTGTGAAAAGAGCCAGGATATTGTTAAATGTAACTTTGTTTGTGTTTATCTTAAAGAAGAAAGTCATACACTTCAGGGTGAACTTAACATTTTTGGGTGAACTATTTTAATAGATGAAGAAGTGTATTGTAAAAAAATATGGCATTTATTGAGGAGGGAAGCAAGACGTTTTACATTTCTTTAATTATTTTCTTCTGAAGTGACTGAATCTGTGGGCTGCTCTACATAAGACTCTTTGACAGGCTCCTGATCTTCAAGCCACACAAAAGCTTTTTGTACTTTTCTTGCTTGAGCGACGTTCCTTAAAGCCAACAGAAGAACAGGAACAATCGACAAACTCTCTGAAGGAGGGCTCTCCTGGCTTTAGAAAAAAATATGCTTTGGATTCCCTTAAAGTTCTCAGCAAAGGGGAACCGTTTTTTTCTCCTCACGACTCTTGAGTTTAGTAATTTCGCTGCAAGTTTCGTATGAAGAGGAGGGCAGTCCTAGTCCTTCCCCTCACAGCACACTTCTAGTGGAAGAAAACACATTTCAACAACTCAAAAAAATGACAAGGAGAAGGGGGAACGCGTTTAATGTGAACAATGGTGCAAAGATGATCGCAAAGTCCCCCTCGGTCTGAGGCGTTTGCACTTTGTGAAGCGTGTTCGACGCCGCCGAAAAACTTGTAACGGACTTAGGACGCGCAAAACCGGCGGTAGATCGAAATAAAGCGGGACTTGGCGAAAACTTATCAAGGTAAATACATTTATAACAGATTACTCACGTGAAAATCATTATTTAAGTCGATTTACAACGACTCTTTTTTATTTAAGTTAAGCGAGTTTTACTCAGCCTGCAAAAGTTCCAATATTGCGAATGTAAACATTGAGCTTATCCTTTGTTTTAACGATTTCGTGCTTTGAAAACATTTGAAATTGTATTAAATACGTTTATCAGTTTATGTGTAACTTAAACGTTGCACGCATCCTCTTACTGTGAATGAGTAACGTTAACGTTAGCATTGCTGATACTCTAGGAACGATTATGACATGCGCAGTTCTGACACATTTGCTACAAGTCAACCTGCTCCATTTGGCCTCTGTGTACTAAGCTTTTAATAATATATGAGATTTTAAGGTGCATATTTATTCTGCAGAATCATGTTTTTGGCTATATAACTTATAGTTGAGGCATTTCCCCCCCACACAGATTCACAATAGCTGTCAGCCTCATTTACTTTTACCATTGCACTTACTTCTATTGTAATTTATGTTAAGTAGTGAATTAGGCAGCACAGGATCATTAGAGGTCCTGCTGACGGATGTCACCCCACTCCACTGAGGAATGCCGCCCATAGCAGAGGGGGAGCAGGACACAGATATGCACACTACATAGGGCAGGAATGCAGTCATGTGTTATTGGAAATCAAAGCAAGAGGCCAAGTTATGAGGAATTCTTGGGCTTTATTAAGTGAAACTAATTGCCTTTTACTACTTAACCATTGCTAGTATGCTCATAATGCTTTCATTGAGTGCTTTGCATTTAAGTGCTCCCTCTGAATGTTGGGAGATAATCAAATGTTTATCTGAGGTAGCCATGGACGACATTCCAAGAAATGTCCGTTACACTTCCAGGACGAACCCACAGCTTAGTTAGTTGGACGCTTAGCATTCGGATGGTCTCCCCTCTCTTCCTTTTATCAGTGCTTTCCGGTGCTTTTGGTTGTAAAGGTAGTGAAAGATTGCCAGAAAAGTGCCTAGCGGCGCTGACTCAGAGTGCAGGAATGTCAGCTCTTTTGCTTTCCCCTCCTCTCTCCATCTCTTTCCATCCCTCACTTCCTTTGGCCCCTGCCACCCTCTTCTTTTTTTTTTTAAGAGGGGCCAGAGTTGCTTGCTGACTCAGCCTTCAATTCACCCAACTACCTTTTCCACTGAGCTTTTTGGGAGTCCAAAAGCCTGTGTTCTTCTTGAAGTTTTACAATTAGGTTGTGTCCAGCTGAGAACACCTCTTCCCCCGATCCCCTCGAGGGAAACGGCCCTGTCCATATAACACAAAAACACCCTTTCAAAGACATTGGTAAAGGGATATGGTGCTTACTAACTAAGGAATGTTGATGAAACTGATAATGTAAAGTTGACAACAGATATCATTGGTTAGTTGGGTCTGTGCTGTATCTTTTAACCATTTAAAAAGACGGTTCACGCAAAAATGACAAATCTGTCATCATCATTTACACACCCAAGTTGTTACAAACTGGAATGAATTTCTTCTGTTGAACACAAAAGAAGATATTTTGAAGAATGTCAGTAGCCAAACAGTTGATGAGCACCATTGACTTCCATAGTATGAAAAAAAAAAACACGACCCATCAACTGTTTGGTTACCGACATTCTTTAAATTTTGTGTTCAACAGAAGAAAGAAACTCATACAGGTTTGGAAAAACATGAGGGTTAGTAAATAAATGATTTTTTGGGGGTAACTATCTCATTAAGACTTTTATTTTGCTTGGCCGTTGTGCTAACAAAAGAAAATTAACTGCAATTACAACGACATTAACAACGACTACAAGATCAAACAAACGCCTCTTCTGTGTATTTTTTATTATGTAATATGTCTTTGTTCATAAAAATGTAGGTTCAAAATGACTTTCCCAAAAATAACAGCCACATAAGACGACGGGTTGAACTAGAGGTTGAATCCATTTCACATTTCCAAATGACAAATATAGGTCTATGTTTGTGTGAATAATAGGGTTGTAACAATATATATGGTGCCACAATATATCGTAATACAAAAATGCAACAATATGTATTGTGGATGGTCCCACCAAAATAAAAATTATTAGAGTTTTAGTGTAACATTTAACTACTATATATAATGTTGATTATAATGTATAGTAATGCAATGGGGGAATATTTGTGGGTCCTGATAATGCCAAATGTCTGATGTTACCAGTAAATCTAGTCAGTGAAAGAGTGCAAGCATATTCATCTACAGTAACTCAGTAATTTCAGCTTCAGGATCATGAATATTGTTATTCTGGTGCCACCATTGTCCTTGGCTTATAAGCACCATATCCAAACCCATTCATTTAAACCCACAATGTAATATCAAAGTTAGCATTTTAATCAACAGTACATTTTTTGTTAACCTGGAGTATCGCAATAATATCGTATCGTGAGTTCAGTATCATGATATGGATCGAATCGTGACATGAGGGTATTGTTACACCCCTAATTAAATAAGTAAATACACATATATCTCAACCTAAACTTAACTTAAAATAGTCTAATTAAAAGAATTAATCGATTATCAAAGTAGCTGTTGCCCTAGTGCTAACTATCAAAGTATATCTCAGACAGTGTCTTGTGCAACCCAATGCCTCGGCATGATGCGTACCTGCTTACCTCTGGGAACTGAAGTCAGACACCCCTGTGGTGGAGTGTGTCACTATTTTTCAGACACAATCACATGGGCGAGGTACAGTGTCTCGCCATTCACTCATCTTGGGTCTATTAATTGTTTAAGCTGGATGTGTCACTCAAATTTTCAGAATTTGGGGGAAGGCACCGCAAATCAGACCAGATTTGACTCCAGATGGTCAAATTGGGTATATAATGCTTTCTGTTTTGACCTCTCTTTGTTTTTTGTTGATAAAATAACAGCAACACTTTACAATTTTTTTTTACAAATTAATTAAACCATATGCTTCATTATGCTTATATATAGATATGTACGCAAATGCTTGTATATATGTAGATGTGTGCGTGCATGTGTCTGTATATACATATTTTATATGCGTATGTACATATATTTCTATTCTATTTTTGCCCTCTAAAAAGAAAAATAAATAAATAATTTGATCACACAAAAAAACAAATTAATTAAACCAACCCATCAAATGAAAAGTACTTCTAAAGCATTTTATAATCTTAGCTAATGTTAATTTTAGCATTTATTAAAATCAAAAGTTGTATCTATTATTCTATTATTATTTAATGGACCTGAGCTAACATGTTACGAACTAACAATGTTGTATTTTTTATTATTTATCCAAGATGAATAAATACTGTAACAAATGTATTGCTCATTGTTAGTAATCTTTTAATGTTTTTAATGCATTAGCCAATGGGACCTTATTGTAAAGTGTTACCAAAAATAAAAGCATTGCATTAGTGGTGTACACACACATATTTATTAATATAAATGTAATTTTTTGCACATTTCTATTTTTTGACATTTATCAATTTAAAATGTAAAAATCTAATTGAATGTGTTATTTTATGCTGCTGTTATCTCTGGGAAAATCATTCAGAATTTTCCCCCTTTTTTTAACAAAGATATAGATATTAAATTTGTACATACATTGGATATATTTGACCAAGATCTTGCCGCTTGCATCCCCCACATCTGTTGTACATGACCGTAACTCTGTTAATTGTCACTTCGGTCATAAATTTTAGATTTTATAGATGTAATTTTTTTCCTCTGACGAGGAGGAGGAGGGGGGTATGCCTTTTTTCCTCTACTTGGGAAATAAACTGGTGCAGAGCTTCAGTGGCAAAGATGAAGCATCTCCAGCACATGCTTTTCATTAAGGCTTTGGATGGAGGAGTGGGTGGGGGTTGTGAGGGAATCGAGGGGAGCAGCGCTGTTTCCAAATACTTGGGCCTGTATCAGGGACTTGTGGGGGGAAAAACCACATTATAGAGACCTTGTTGCAGTTGGAGTATGAAGGAAGAGAAGAAATAGAGGGAATTATTCAGTGACTCATGTTGGATTTTTCTGCCATAATGGCACACAGGTTTGCAGGACCTCTGTTGCAGCTATTTCTTATTCTTTTACTTTTTGACTAAAGATAAAGTGACCTCTAGGATACCAGTATTTGTTCAGCCCCTTTAAAAACTCAGTGGTCATTAAATGCTGATCTCTGAAGATAAATGAAACATTGATAATATATATTTTTTTGGAGGTTAAGACTATGTAGGGGTGTGCGATATGCATTGTCTATGATAATATTGTAATTGTTGTTTTTGCAACAGATCTGCAAACGGACATTGAGTAGGACGCTCAGTAATCGGACAAAAAACACCTTGAGATTGCTTACACTGCATGTGAATACACTCACCTAAAGGATTATTAGGAACAGCATACTAATAATGTGTTTGACCCCCTTTCGCCTTCATAACTGCCTTAAATCAACAGTGGCATTGATTCAACAAGGTGCTGAAAGCATTCTTTAGAAATGTTGGCCCATATTGACAGGATAGCATCTTGCAGTTGATGGAGATTTGTGGGATGCAGCTCCCGTTCCACCACATCCCAAAGATGCTCTATTGGGTTGAGATCTGGTGACTGTGGGGGCCATTTTAGTTCAGTCAACTCATTGTCATGTTCAAGAAACCAATTTGAAATGATTCCAGCTTTGTGACATGGTGCATTATCCTGCTGGAAGTAGCCGTCAGAGGATGGGGACATGGTGGCCATAAAGGGATGGACATGGTTAGAAACAATGCTCAGGTAGGCCGTGGCATTTAAACGATGCCCAATTGGCACTAAGGGGCCTAAAGTGTGCCAAGAAAACATCCCCCACACCATTACACCACCACCACCAGCCTGCACAGTGGGAACAAAGCATGATGGATCCATGTTCTCATTCTGTTTACGCCAAATCCTGACTCTACCATCTGAATGCCTCAACAGAAATCGAGACTCACCAGACCAGGCAACATTTTTCCAGTCTTCAACTGTCTAATTTTGGTGAGCTCGTGCAAATTGTGGCCTCTTTTTCCTATTTGTAGTGGAGTGGTACCCGGTGGGGTCTTCTGCTGTTGTAGCCCATCCGCCTCAAGGTTGTGCGTGTTGTGGCTTCACAAATGCTTTGCTGCATACCTCGGTTGTAACGAGTGGTTATTTCAGTCAAAGTCGCTCTTCTATCAGCTTGAATCAGTCGGCCCATTCTCCTCTGACCTCCAGCATCAACAAGGCATTTTCACCCACAGGATTGCCACATACTGGATGTTTTTCCCTTTTCACACCATTCGTTGTAAACCCTAGAAATGGTTTGAGTGAAAATCCCAGTAACTGAGCAGATTGGGAAACACTCAGACCGGTCCGTCTGGCACCAATTCTCAAAATTGCATTAAACACCTTTCTTTCCCATTCTGACATTCAGTTTGGAGTTCAGGAGATCAGGACCACACCCCTAAATGCATTGAAGCAACTGCCGTGTGATTGGTTGATTAGATTATTGCATTAATGAGAAATTGAACAGGTGTTCCTATTAGTGTAGTGTAGTTAAGCAATCACACAAATAGATCCATTTCCCCCCAAATATCAGCACAATTGGAAATGCGATATTGATTTTATACAACCGTTTCCTCAGTGGTGGGCACAGTAACAAAGTATTTTTTACTTTGTTACAGTACTACAGAACTTATTTTTCAAGTGTTTACTGGAGTACTTCACTACATTCTAAAGAGCGAAGTGATTCTTTTCAATGAGCCTGTTAAATCGATTCGCAGATCACACCAAATGATTCATTCGTGAATTGTACTGATCCGAGTCTGCAGTCTGACTTTTTCTGGAAATAGGCTCATTTTACACCTCCCCCAGAGTTTTACCGTTTTTGAATCAATTCCGCCGATTTTCTGATATTTAGAAGAATATCAGTAACCAGACAGTTTCCAGACAGACAGTAAAACTACAAACTTCCTAAAAAATGCCGATAGATGAGTAGACTACAACTACATGTATGATACCTAGCAGCCGGGTTTTGTAGCTTTCTGGTCCCATTGACTTCCATGCTAGGAAAAAATATATACTATGGAAGTCAATGGGACCAGAAAGCTACAAAAGCTACCCCGCTGCTAGGTATCATACATGTAGTTGTAGTCTACTGTCGAGTACGCTCCATCTATTGGCATTTTTTAGTTTTACAACTTGATTTTGCCAAGCAACCATGTCCAAAAAAGTTAGTATTTTGGAAGTGTATTCTGTCCTAAAACAGTCAAATCCATTGTGTGCACTGAAGTGCTGTCCTCTGGTTTCTCTCAGCACCGACTTCCCATCAGGCCTCTCACATGTTTAAAAGAACGTAATCCCTTGAAATGAATCACGGTTAAATTCCATGAAAGCAGCTCAATTGAGGGAGGAGGTGAATTAAAGCCTCAAAGACATATTGCGACGAACATGGAAATGGCGGTAGAGAGAGAAGGAGCAGATGTGTCAGAGTTTCTTGGCCTACTTCTTTTCCAGTCCTGCAGTGTGAGAATCTCTCCGAGCTGGGAGTAATGGACACAGGGGGAGGCTGAGCGTTACGCTTTCTCCACGGTTGCAGCGCCAGACCTTTCCAGAATGGAATGTTGCGTTTCCTGCTCAGTTCCTGCCATGTGTTTCTCAATTCCCCCTTCTGCCTTAATCTCTCTGTCCGCATGTGTCTTTGTTCTCGGACTGTGCCTTTGTCACCGTCTTATCCACTCATTGGATGCATGCTGGAATTCGTGTGTGAGAGTAGTTTATGGTTTGGGTTGCACGTCTTCTTTTTCTCACAAAAGTTTTGAGACTCTATATGTGTCAAATTTACCGTTTTCTTTACCAGGAAACCAAAGCAAAATTATTTTTGACTCATGTTGCACTACCCAGTTTTTAGTCCAATCATATGACCTCTAGAATGAAATGGTCCCTCCCCCTAAATACCACCTAGAACTGTCTAACAATAGCATATTAATATTAGGGGTTTTATATAAGCAAATTAGTGGTTCATATATATAATACGTTTAAAAAAGTCTTTTTCCCCAACTGCAATTAGATTTTATAATCAGTGTCATATAAGATGATACAGATGATGGTCGTATATAATCATAATCATAATGCTTTGAAAAATTGATATTTGAGAACAAGACTTGTTGTGTATGTTGATGTTTGTTTATTGTATTTTGTGCTACTGTGACATAAATTTCCCTGGGGCGATTAATAAAGTACATCAAATATATATAAATATATATATATATATATATATATATTAGGGCTGTCAAACGATTAATCGTGATTAATGTGTATAATTATGCACTGTGTATAATTATTTTATATACTATATATATAAATACACACACATGCTTGTATATATTTAAGAAATATTTTCATATATATATTTTATATTATATTATATATAAATATAATATATATATATATTATATTATATATAAATATAAATATTTTATATAAAATTTATATAAAAATATTTTTTCTTAAATATACATGCATGTGTGTTTATATATATATATATATATATATATATATAATTATACACAGTGCACCCACATATACTATAACACAAACTTTTATTTTGGATGCGATTAATCGTTTGACAGCCCTAATATATATATATATATAATGATAAAAAACATGGAAAGAAAACTTAACTCAAATTCACAGAGACTTTAAGGCGAATAAACCCATATACTTTTTTATCTTCTGCCTTTATGCTTTTCTTGTGGCCTCATCATCATAATCGACATCTCTCTTTAAACACACACAAACTTTCTTCTGTATTAGCTCCTCCTTCACCAATAACAATATTGTCAGTGTTATCATGTCCCACATAAAGCATAAAAGAATTCTTAACATGAACGAGCTCTCTGGAGTTCATTAAACCCCTGGAAACCTTCCACTAATGCTCCCCTGTTATGTAAACAGTGCCTGCGAAAGTTGGGGGTGGCGTTTTTTAACTATCCGAGGGCTGCACGCTCTGCCTTAACAGACGTTTTCTAAGGTCACCCTCCTGATTTTTCCCGCTTTAATGTTTTAAGGTTTCTGTTTAGGAGGTTGTCGTTGTGAAACTTTAGCCCTTGTGGAATGCTGCCCGACCACTTGTCAGCATTAGACAGTTTACCGTTGTTGCCCACGGCAATATTCATCAGAGGTCGGGAAGTAAGACAAGACAATGCAATGGAAAATCCTGCTTCCTTTTGTCACAGTTCTCAGAAAAGTGGAACCAAAGGGTAAAGTGCTTGCCTATAGTAACATGCGCGTATGGGTCAATCACATGACACTAATTTTTATCCAAATATATTAATTTATTTAAAAATGTTACGATGCAATTCACACAGTCAATTATGAAAATTACTTTAATTTGTGTTAAAAATGTTATAAATGTCAGGGTGATGAAATTGTCCTCCTAAAATCATAATAGAGAAAAATAATAAAATGTTTAATTAAAAAAAAAATTCGTAGAAATTTTTTTAACAAAACTGCTTTACTAACATTTTGGTCCTTGGTCAAAAAAAAAACAAAACAAAGCAGGATATTTCATCATAAAGAGGACCCTCATGGCATAAATCTTTTAAAATATCAGTTAATTTGACTTTTTATGACAAGAAAACTATACTAAATCAAAATATAGTTATAAATAAAAAAAAAATTGTCATTTGTAAAAAAAATTAACATAAATGTGTTTGTGCACACGGACACATTTTCAAGGTGTAATAAGGAAAATATGACATAAGTAGATGGTCGCACCACATGACATTTTTTGCGCCATTCCACTCAATTTAAAAAATACAGACTACAATTTCTAAAAACTGCACATGCTAATTTGTCATTGACCCATGATCTGTTTGTTGCATTAGCTAAGAATATCACAACACCACTACATATTTTTCTCTTTAGACTTCAAAACATATCCGTTCGGTGATTAATTCTATTGTGTCAGCTTCTAATCTTTATGACTAAAAACACTGAAAATGTAAAAGAAGAAGTGTGTTGAAAGATTAGATGTGATTAGTCATTACGGAAATAGTTTTGGAGTTTATCAAGCATGTCCTAATGTAATGATCAAGAAACCATTTGGGGCCAACTCTTCGAATCCTAAATGTTATAAGTTAAGCATTAACATCAATCCTAGATCAGATATGAACCTGGACATCTGTCAGCGCTGTACCGAGACCCTGGAGTGTCTCAGCATAATGAGGGCAGGAGTGAACTGTGCTGTCAGAGGCTGTTTGATAGTGCGCCAGCATTGGGCCTGTACTCAAACCTACCCTGGGCCACATTCCTGATGTATTACCCCGAGTAAACACTGTCTGCGTGGGGGCCCTGGGAAACTTGCGCACGAAATGTAAATATTTAGATAATGTCAGCATCCATTCAAAATGTTGCAGACCATCAGAAACCAGGTTACAGAAATACATCCATTTTGAATTATCCGATCTTTCTAGGTATAACTAGAACTGAATTTTAAATGCACTTTATGCAAATGTTGGCATTTAAAAACAAAACTGCATTGTTTTGGTTGTGCTTTGTTTCTGATTATGGTTATCCTACTGCTCATAAAGCAATCTACTAGGCTTAAAAGATATAAGATGTTAGATATAAGCTGATATTAGATGGAAAGGGTCTCAATCTGATTAGTTTAAGACATTACTAAATAAATTCGAGCACAGCAATGCAACAACCAAAATGAAATGACCCTTCACAATAGATAAAGCTTTACAATGAACTCTAGTTATCTGTTCAATAAAATACCTTACTGACCCGTTGAGTTATAGAAACGCCATTTCCACTTCGCTTTTACAACATTTCAAATCCCTCAGTTCTCACAATCTCTGAAAGTCAATGTTGATTCTTGTTTTATTACAAGTTCAGTAGAGGTCGACTGATGCAAAAATCCCCACCGATAGATTTCAGTTTTTTTTTTCACTTCAATATTGTTAGAATATATAAATATTGAATCAAATAAATTTACATGTAATATAGGTCTACATTTATGTAATTTTAGTGCTATGGCCTTTGCATTTATTTGAATATGGCCATCTTTGGATTTATATGAACACTTTACAATAAGATTCAATTTTTAGCATTAACTAAGGTTAATAAGACTGTATAAGTATTATTCACTGTTTGTTAATTTCAACATTTAGTAATACATTTTAAATTGAGTTTTAATTTTTAATTTGATCTGTTATTACCCGAGCTAATGTACTATAAACTAACGTGAACGAGCAAAATACAATTGTAATGCTCAAATAAAAATTGCATGCAGTAAAACTGTATATTGTGTATTGCATGCATGTATTACATCCTTGTTAACAAATGGGACTTACAAAGTGTTACCTATGAAATTTACAAATGTTTCTATAGGTTATAGCTAAAACAAAAACAAAAAACCATATTTGACCTATTTTAATGTTTAAATTATTTTCTGTAGAAGTTCTCATTTTTATATATATTTTTTTAATTTCAGTTTTACTTGGGGTCTTATGTTTGTTTTTAATCCAGTATCCATTTTAAGAAATATCGGTTGAATAATCGGTTATCGGCATGCATGGTTAAACCTAAATATCGGTAAAATCTACTATCGGTCGACCTCTAAAGTTCAGTCACGCTCTCATTTTGCCAGCAGACTCTCTTTTCTGTTCTGTGGTTTTTTAAACGGGTGATTCCTCTGAGGTTTAAGATTTATCTGCCCCATGTTATTCTTTCTCGCTCATTGTAACAACTAACCCATGCCACTAACCCATGCGTTAAAGTAGCCAGATAAACTTTTCTCAATTTACGGATATGACGAGACGGGCAAGTGATGTATGTACACAAATTCTGGTCAAAACCATCCTGCTTGGTCTGAAATATAAACACTTGTAATTGGGTAAAAACATGTTTTGGAAGGATAGATGATGTATTGACTCTTTGTTTAAATTTACTTAATTTTAACCATAATATTTACATAGTGTACCTTTAAAATCTGACATTTTGAAATGGTTGAATTTTTCTCATTATATAACCGAGATTGTAATAACTGAGAATGTTTGCTCAACTTTATTGGGATATTTTTATATGGATTACGTGTGTATTGAACCCTGCAATGGGTCATTTATTTCTTTATAAAGCCTTTTTTTTTTATTAATTGCACTCTTTCTGATAGCTTGACAGCAAGTCATCATTGCCCAGTACCTATGTTGCTCTTGGCTCAGTTTAATTGCTCTTGAAAAAGACACGGGCGGCAGCAGTTAGGAATATGAGGAAGGAAAAACTTCTGGCTGTGTTACGACAAGCCAGGTGTTTCAGTTTCTTATCGGAGGAATTGTGGTTTGCCACCTGTTTCTACATTACTCAACTGTTCGCAGCAGGTGCATTCTTTGCTCAAGTTGGCCTTACATTCAGGGATTTGTCTGTTGACAACATGTTAGGGTTATTGATGGGTCAAGATGGTCAATTAATTAACTAGCCCTCCAACTAACTTGTCCAGGAGTTTTCTTTGGCCTTTTGATGGACAAGGGCCCTCTAATAGGATGATCCCTCTTTGCATAACCCCTTCTTTAATAAAAAGTCCGTCAACCACACAATAACGAGTAGCTCAGTTTCGTTCCGTTTACATTAGATTTGCCATTGTTGGGCAATGTTGTGGTCACGCCAGCGTCTTTTAAATTATGAGCGCGCTTGCCACGCGCAATACGCCTACATTTGAAAAATAACGTAAATTTGGTAGGCAGGAAAAATGGTCCAACGGTTCAAAAATGCGTACCGAACGGTTCGATACGAATACGTGTATCGTTACACCCCTAACTCCTCCCCGCTCTGTATCGTGCTCTCTCATTGGCTGTCGGTAATCGCCGATTTAATTTTCAGTCAGAAAATTTTCACACAGCATGATTTTGACTCGTCGGCGATTCTTTCAGATCGCGTCTTTGCTCATTCACACGGCGTGATCGAGCGCCGATTTGCCTGATTTTGAGCATTTGTCGGCGATTCCTCAACCTGTCGGCGAGCCAAAATCGTGCAGTCTGAACTCGGCATTAGAGAAATCAGAAGTCCCTTGTGAAAATTTGAATTTTGAAATGGTGAAAACTAAGTAATTTGAACAAACTCATTCATAAATGTTTCTGAAACCGATAAACTGGATCAAATGATGTTTGACCACCTTTGAGGTTTCGAACAAGCATCATGTAAAAGTAATTTGTTTAACCACAATCATTTTTTTTCAACCATGATCTTAGTCAGATTTTAGATATGTATCGCACACCCAGTCTTGGATAATTAGATCATTTTGATGTAAGTTGGAGTGTTAATCGCAGCGGCAGGCAGGTTTGAAGGTGTGTAGATAGCTGGCAGTGATCCAGCCTACCTATCCTTACAGCCACACCTGATGGAATGCATTAGCTAGTTCAGTGTTACTGCAGTAATATCCTTGAGCGTGTGAACAAAGGAGTGCGACTTGAGACTAATAGTTAGGATGGTCAACTGTTAAGGAGAGTTCAGTGGAGTTTTCTCACACGAGACGTCTTTGGTGGAAAGGAGTAACTGTGAGTGTGTTTTAGCTTTTTTTATGTTTTTTAGCTAATTTGTTGTTCTGATTGCAGTGTAAAAAAATATGGTTCAAAGTTAAAATTAATCTAAAACATTAATGTTTGAACTTTGTCAACCGGTCGATAAGTTTAAACAAAGACATTTACTGTATGCACATTTTAGTAGGGAATTTGTTCATGAAGTTAGTATAGTTATAGTTCACTTTGAAATTAATTTTGATATGTTTTTGCTTACCTCAAGGGCATCCAAGATGTAGGTGTCTTTGTTTCCACAGTATTTTCAATTTTGACATTTTTCAGTCAAACTGTTGTTGTCTATCAGTCATACACTGGAGACTAAGGGGGTCCACCAAAAAGCATGCTCAGAGAAGTCCAAATTAAACATGATTTAATGACTCGTAAATGTAAGACACGAAACGAGCGTTTTTTTTGTTGAGAAAACGAACAGTATTTATATCGTTTTTACCTCGTGTAATCACAGTGATCTGAATCAGTTGTGCAATGTCCAACTGAATCGGTTCAATGTTATGCCAGAAGTCGCTTGCGTGTGACGTCACTCAATATTTACACGGAGATTTCGGAAGTTTTACCTTTTACTAAACATTTTTAGATATACCGAAATCGTCTTCCATTGCGGATTCCCGTATATCTAAATATGTTTAGTGAAAGGTAAAACTTTCGAAATCTCTGTGTTAACAAAGAGTGACGCCGGCGAACAAGCGATCACTTCCGGCGCATGCGCAGACCGAAACGCCCGTGCCGTCAGATCATTTTGTCATGGCTATGATTACAAGAGGTAAAAACGATATAAATACTGTTTGTTTTCTCACACAAACCGCTCGTTTCGTGTCTTAGGCCATCAATGTGTACGAGTCATTAAATCATGTTTAATTTGGACTTCTCTGAGCATGCTTTTTGGTGGACCCCCTTAGCCTCCAGTGTATGACTGATAGACAACAACGGTTTGACTGAAAAATGTCAAAATTGAAAATACTGTGGAAACAAAGACACCTACATCTTGGATGCCCTTGAGGTAAGATAAAACATATCAAAAATTAATTTCAAAGTGAACTATCCCTTTAATAGGATAGGTAAAGTTCTGGGAATCATGCTTGACATGCTCAATACCCTGCTTAGTACTTAAAATGTAAGCACATTGTGTCACTGACACAACCATTGCAGGAACTTTTGGAAAGTTTTGTTGGGAGACATATCTGTGGACTTTTAACTATGTCAGATTCCACGAATTCACTTCTGGGCACTCTGGTCGTGGAATAAACTGTTTATCTGAAACAGTCAAGGAACTTGAAGTTCGAGCGTCAGCAGGAGTGTGAGGGGAGGAGGCTTCTGTTGCCTATTTCTGTTTTTGCCGAGGTTGGGGGGGTCTGGTTTATTGTATGATTCAGACTGTTTCATAGCTGTGTGAAGTTTTGTGTGAGTGATTCAAGAGTTCTTGTAATGAGTCTTCTCTTCACTCTTAGAAAAAAGGGTCCTATATATGTAGCATAGGGTTCTTTACTCAACTGCAAAGGACCTTTTATGCAAAAAAAATGTATAATAATGACAAGAAAGAACCCTTTTGGCACAAATGTTCTTTATAGGCTATTATTCATTCATAGTTGTAATTAAATTATTGTTTATTAAACTGTTGTAGTAACTTAATATCCCATTTTAATCATGCTGATTTTTGAAGGATAAAAACTGAAATGGCACTCTTCTTGTGTTATTGATTAATTATATTTTTTAACCCCCATATCTTGAATTTTGTGGTCATTCATGCATTGCATTTTACGGGTTCCAAATATGTAGCACTTTAGAACCTTTTAAGGTTCTATATAGAACCTTTTCTTCTAAGAGTGTTTTGTCTGAAAGAGAGGTTTTCTAGGTTTTGAAACACACAAAACCTGTCAAAAACTGTTCTAATAAGAAAATAATGTCTATTTTATGACGTTTTTGGTTTCTTTGCATCCACACAATTCTCTTTACTGTGATTCAAAAACAAACAAAATCAACATGATCTATATTCCATCAGCATGCTTTGCAGTACATGGGAAATCCAAACAGTGAACCCAAACCTGCAGTCATTAATTAACAAAACAAAGTATTAAAAAACATATTTCATCGCAACTTTGACAGCTCAAGAAAATATGATTTTCAATTAAGTAATTATGTCAATGTAACTGCTATGTAATCCCATATAAAATACAGAAATGAGAAACTCACAAGTAAAACATCCTGTATTACAGTAATTTTAATGTATATGTCATTATAAAAATAAATCTAAATGGCCTTAAAAAGGTTTGAGGGTAAAATGTGTCACTGCATTGTTTTCATTAGATTTGCATATATGGGAAGAATATATCTTTTAAATTATTTCAAAGACTTTTGTCAGTTCTTAAAGGAGTAGTTCACTTTTCAAAAAACTTTTGCTGATAATTTACACCCCCCCCCCCCCCCCATGTCATCCAAGATGTCCATGTTTTTCTTTCTTCAGTTGAAAGAAATTAAGGTTTTTGATGAAAACATTCCAGCATTTTTCTTAATATAATGGACTTCAATGGGAACCAAACGGTTCAAGGTCCAAAAGACACTTTCAGTGCTTCGACTCAGTGAAACGAAACTTTTTCCTAGTCAATTCGTTCATTTCGTTCGTTGAATGAACCAAATGACTCGGAAAAAGATTAGTTCATTTTGATGAACGAGTTTGAGCAGGAGAGTCACGAACGCACATCACAGAACAGAGCAAGGCGATCATTTGAGCTTATAAAACTTAAACTTTGTTATTTATTTATTAAATGAGCGATCGTTTCACTTGATACGACCCTTATTCATCATCTGGAATCGTTTAAAGCCCTTTGAACAGTTTGCAGTTTGCACTGAAACTCTCATTTGGACCTTGAACCGTTTGGTTCCCACTGAAGTCCATTATATGAAGAAAAATTCTGGAATGTTTTCATCAAAAACCTTAATGTCTTTTCGACTGAAGAAAGAAAGACATGGACATCGTGGACGACATGGAGGCGAGTAAACTATCAGCAAAAGTTTTTGTAACTCCTTTAATAACGCATCAAAATTTCACAGACTACATTGAGTGTTATGGCATTTATGGTCATTTAAAACTATGCACATCCCTACATCCTGTTTGGATTGAACCACTTCCCCATGCTGATCTGGAACCAGCCTCACCCCCTTAAACTATTTTATATCTGTCAGAATTTCTGTCCAGTAGCTTAGCATGCTATTTTCTATCACCTAACTACACAGATGCAGCTGTGAGGAGGTAAAAAAACAAAACAAAAAAACACAAGGGCATTTCTTTTTTGGGTCTGTCTCAATCAGGAAATGAACATACCTCACTCACATCCCCTATCTTTCACATGAAATATATTTCTTTCTACAACCCCCCAAAAAAAGCCTTTGAAAAAAAAGTGTCTGTCTTTGGACCCCACCCCCATTGTTCTAACTCGCCAGAGTGCCTTCCTGTTCTAGAGTGGCTTGGCGTTCGGGACCTCGCGGACCGGCTGTGTGTTTTGGAGCAACTTGAGGAGCTTCTTCAGAGCAGCGACCCTAGTGAATGTCAGCACGATGAGCAGCCAGTAGTGACGCACGACAGCAGCCGCACAGGTAGGTGACCTGGTCGAACGTACAGTAGAGTAATGGAGACAGTGATTGGAGAACACCAGACGGGTGGGGCGGACATCAGTGGGACAAAATAAACCTCTAGAAGTTACGGGTTGGTTCATTTCGGCTCCGTTCTACTCTGTGATTCAAAATGTACAAAAATGTAGAACCTGTTTGGATGCAGTTTTAAGAGTCCTGTGCTATATTTTATGCTTTTTATGCAAAAACTGCTTTTATTAATAAAGTACAAGATCCAAAGGTACGCCCGACAAAGCACACTGGACGAAGGTTGTGTAAACACAAGTAACAAAAAAAATAATTTTCAGCTTTTCAAATATATGAAGCGCCACTTATTCATCGACAGAAATCACCCATCATTTCATTCATCTTAACCGTGAGTTTTTTTTGTGACCTCGCCATTTCATTTTCTCATCCTGCTTTTGTTTGTGGCCATCTCTTTCATTGACTCTGAGGAGGTCTCGGTGAGCGAAAGATTGGAGAATGACAGGAAGTGGAAGTTAAAGTATGAGGGGGAGGAGGGTGGGTGGGTGGTCATTATGAAATGTGTTTTTCTTCTTTCACTCTATCTCCAACTTTCTCTGGCTTTCCAAATTGGAAAGCAGTTGTACACTGATTCCTCTGTTTCTGACTCACTTTACATTTATTTATTTATTTATTCACCACAGATGTTTCGGAAAAAAGCCTCATCCTCCTTGAGAATGCGGGGAATATCAGAAAGCAATAGACGTAATAAGTTCCCCTTCATTACTTTTTTAGATGGTGCATTAACCACTAAACTACAAACTCTGTTCAATGCCAGTAGTGGCAACCATTCCGGATAAACACCATTAGGAGAAACAATCAATTATAGTAACCTTTAATTTTGCAGAATTAATGTTAGTTGTACATATGACACTTCACATTGGCGCTAATATTATGGAATGGTTTCCACATAATGGCTTTGTATGCGTGAACTTAACAGCTCACTTGTTTTCAATTGCTCTGTGTGATTTCTAAGTATCTGCTATCTACAGCTCAAGCCGACAGTAAAGAGATTGGGGTTTAAGCTTTGAGGATGTGTACGCTTTGGATAATCAGATGACTCAACTGCAATGCATGTTAAAGGAATGGAGCTGTTGTACAGTAATGTGGTATATACTGTATATGGCATTGGTAATCATGGGTGGACTTCAACACCTTGACCCTGGGCTCTTATAATGCAGAACAATACAATATTAATCCTCAATTAACAAGTTAATAGTGATTAGTAGTGGTTGAAGATCATCAGAGAGTTGCCATTGACTTTAACAACCATTAATAACCTTAAAGACTACGGTGCCCAGTTGTCAACGTGTAAAGAGTTTGGGGACAGTTGGGGTCTGAGATTTCAGGCAGTTTTCTTAGAACATACAAAACATTTGTTTACAGATTCTTAAAATGACTTCTTTGTAGGGATGCACGATATATCGGCCAGCATATCGGTATCGGCCGATAGAGCCCTGCACGGGCCTCAAATCTAGGCCCTAGCCCGGCCCTGGCCCGAGACATCCAGGCCCTAGCCCGGCCCGTGTCCGACAGCTCATCAGAATGATCAGCCCGAGTCCGACCCGAGCCCGTTATTTAAAAAAAATAAATAAAAAAAACACCTTACACAGCCTGCCCTGTTGCAGCAGTCATTTAAACAGATATGTTTTGTCCTCAATGGCAAAGTAGTTACCGTTTAGATTATTTTCATTTCTTTATAAAGTTAATTAAGACAAATGTTTCTTTTTATTTATTTTTTTATGACGACCAAGCACCCGACAGCGAGTTAAACATGTCTGATCCATTTATAGCCTCTCAAATCAACACTTTACTTGGCTACAATAAAATCCATAGATATCAAACAACTTAAACATATTCACACAGACAGTTAACGTTAGTTTAAACGTTTGTTAAACGTTTATTGTCATTTTTGAAAAGCTGAGGCAAACTGCTCCGCTGCTCGCAACAGCGCTCGCACAATACAATTTACAATATAATACAATACAATAGAGAGAATGCAATCTAAACAAATCAAATAAATTAGGCCCTACATTAAAAACAAACATGCAGGTTATCTTACCTCAAAAATCAAGTCTTCACTACAGAACATGGCCATTCGTATTTCCAAAAGTTTCCAACAGACTCATGAAACTAAAGTCCAATCAAACAAAAAACAACAAGACAACCTCCTAAACAGTCTCTTACAGAGCATCGTGCAGAAAAAGCACCATCCACCGTGGAAAGTTTTAATCCAGTCGTACTTTTTCCAGCTGCGCTGAAGTCACGCTCACTACTCCTGCTGCTGGCGGGACACTTAACAGAGAACGAGCCGGTC
The DNA here is from genome assembly GCF_016745375.1 of Pimephales promelas. The sequence continues at coordinate 15,874,445 of NW_024121210.1, forward strand.
GCGCGGATCGCGTTGCCGGGAAACCTGTGTGCGCGTGTGCGTGCCGTGAGCAGACTGTCAGTCATATATGTCAGTATGATAGGTTATAAAACGTCTTTCTATGTTTGCTTTTCTATAGTCATCTTCTCATATTTTATTTTAAGTAATATCTAAAATAGGCTATAAAAAGATAAGCCTAAAACAGGCCCGAGGCCCGGCCCGCGTGTGAACTATGACGTTAAAATTGGCCCGAAGCCCGGCCCGAGGAGTGTAAATAAGTCGGGGCCCGTCGGGCTCGGGCTGAAATGCAGGCCTCTATCGGCCGATATATGTTCATTTTTAATGTTATCGTTATCGGCCTTGTAAGAAAATGTGGCCGACATATTAAAGCCGATAAATAATGTATTATTCCCTTCAGCTGAGACACTTGTTGAGCACTTTTTGAATTTCTTGAAATACTAATGAAAATACGTTTCGGTACAACGTGCAGCGCAAATCCGTCATATCGGCAATAAAAACACTATAATGAGAACATCATTATAATCGTGCGCTTGGGACATGGATTTAATTGTGAGACTTTTCTTTTTGTAATCAGTCTCTCAAAATTAGATAAAAATTTGGATTTAAATTTATCGGCCGATATATCGGTTATCGGAATATTATCGGTATCGGCCAAAATTTTCATATCGGTGCATCCCTACTTCTTTGTGACTACTTCATTATGGTATAGCTTGTGATAATAGGTAGTGGCTGTGTTTAATCATCATACGTTGGTGTTTATTTACACAGGGAGTGTGGACCGTGCCCGAAGCTCCTCCTTCCATGAGGTGGGTAGGTCACGGGAGCTGGAAATGAGGGCGGCAGCCTCAGTTTCCGAGGACACATCAGGCAACAGTGGTAGTGGCCATACAGTTCTGCAACGGCTCTTGCAGGAGCAAATGCGTTATGGCGACGGCCGAAATTACCTTGCCCTGCAACAACAACAACAACAACAGCAGCAGCAACAGCAGCAAGGTCCAGTGAGTGGATACCCGGGCCCTGGTAACCCAGGGGACGATCTCTCGATGGTCCCTCATATTGCGAGGCAGGAGCCTCAGGGCCAGGAGCTGCAGACAGACAGTGGCATGGAGAAGCTCAGCACACGCACTGCGGGAGGAGGTGGTGGCGGTGGCAGTGGAGGCAGTGGAAGCTGCTTGAGCGGACAAGGGCAGAATCCCGAAGACCTACCCACCTATGACCAAGCCAAGGTGCAGTCACAGTACTATCGAGGCCATCAGCCTCAACCACAGATACCCCCGTCAGTAGGTGCGGCATTTTACGTGACCGGCCTCAGCAACACTAAAGTGCGACCCCCGGAGGGCAGGCCCACGGTACAGAGGGTGAACGGAAGCAAAGTTCACCAAGACGACGGGCTCAAGGATCTAAAGCAAGGCCATGTTCGTTCACTCAGTGAAAGACTAATGCAGCTCTCTTTGGCCACCAGTGGGGTCAAGGCCCATGCGCCTGTTACCAGTTCACCACTTTCCCCCCAGTTGCCTCCGCCTGGACTTCCAGGAGACTATTATAAACCCTCTGGGCCCCAACACAGGGGTCCACCACCAGACTATCCATTTAAGGCAATGCCCTCTCCACCCAAACAGCAGCAGCACCAGCAGCACCATCAGCACCAGGAGCCTGGACACTTCTATGCAGACCATCGTGGCACAAGCCAGCCAGCAAGAGCTGACATTCCTCATGTCCGGTACCAGCCACCACCAGAGTATGGCTCTTTCCGGTGAGTGCTTACAAAAGCTAAAGCGATAGGGCCAGTTGTTCTAAGGTAAACTGATCGGATTTTGGTTATCGGATTGGATCAAATCTTGAAAATGGGTTGTTCAAAAGGGAAAGAAAGAATCTGAAATAGAGCCAGACCGATATATCGGCAGGCCGATTATTATCGGCCGATATTAGGCATTTTCTAAAATATCGGTATTGGCAGTTATAATGGCCGATAAATTATTATTTCAAAAATAAAATAAAAACGGACGAATCACGCTTCAACCATGTCATGAGTGTCAGAGTTGTATAGTTTGTCCACCAGAGGGCACTCTACACTGTCCCTGTTGGCAAAACGCGAGTATAACGCGCCACACAGTCGGGCAGAGAGAACCAGTTATGCATTATCATATTATTTTAGTTAAAACTCATAATTAACTACAAATAAGTAATGTTAGGGAAATCTGTTAATATTTTGTTGCGCGTTTCTGAAATAAAAAAAATTATAATAAAATCGGCCGATATATCGGAATATCGGATTTTAAAACCAACAAATATTTGTATCGCTATCGGCCTTTAAAATCGTTTATCGGTTCGGGCTCTAATCTGAAATCAGATTAGATCAGGGAATCCAATCCTAGTTTTAATCTGAGTCAAACCTACAGTTTGTGTTGTTCATAACTTGTCCGTGGGATTTGGATAACTTTGATCCAAATAAGAAGGATTATCCTGATCCCAGCAGGGGGTAGGATTTCAAGGTGGATTTCAGGAAGAAAATGTAGTAAAACTTTAAAATTGGTCAAATAATACATTTGTATCATTTAGTGTATATACTTCTATTTATATTTTGCACTTGACTTGTGTAACCGTTGTAACAGTGATAAAGTAGACATAGGCTAACAATTAAGATATTCAGTATAGTAAAGTAAAAATAAAATTGATCTTGTCCCCATTTGTGTTTTGTCTCAAAATAAGAAACAATAACAGTGACCTCTTCTACCTGTTCTTTACATAGTAGCCCACATTGTGATATGTTGACCCATTTAGAGCACTGGTAATTCGGATTTGGTAATCTTGAAAACTGTGTATCTGGATCAGGGTCATCCAGTCCAATGTTGCTTTGAAAAACCGGCATAAAAGTAAGACGGATTGCCTGATCCTGATCCTGATTTCCAAATCCGGATCATTTTGATCCAGATTAAACGTTTTGAACAAGTGGCCCATCGAGTTCAAAGCTGAATTAACTGGAACAATACACCTCAAAACGCAAATTCCCTCACATTCCCTGACTTATTAGTTGTTAAAAAATTTCAAGTGATGAATCTTAAAACAGCCCTTCCCTTCAATGCTGGGACATGTTGTCAGGAAACCAGTTATGGGAAAAGCCAGTTTTGCCTGTTCCCCTGTATTACTGTACCTCAGAGCCAGTGTGTAATACATGTAGCAAAAGAATGCATATCTAATTCTAATAATCATCTACATGTCACAACATGACAGTTTCTCTATTATGTTGTGGAGAGCCAGGAATGTTGACCTGTGAAAAATATTTTTATGAAGGGTTGGAATGCATTACATAGTTTCTACTTTGGACAAGTCATTGTTTTCCAACGGTGGTTTAATCTGTTAAAAGAAGCCGTTGGTAATGCACGTTTATATTCAGCCTAAAGCAGTTCTACTGAAGAACCCCCAACAATGCATATTTTCTTTGACCCATTTCACATCAACCCTTGTGATAATGAGAGATGAGTCAGGTGTGTATGAACCTGCAGTGTTGGGGGTCCTTCAGGAGCAGAAGAACACTGGCCTAAAGTATTTGTGGGTCACTGAAAGTTAAATTTTTTTTTTAAAGGAGTAGTTCACTTTTGAAAAAACTTTTGCTGATAATTTACTCACCCCCATGTCATCCAAGATGTCCATGTCTTTCTTTCTTCAGTCGAAAAGAAATTAAGGTTTTTGATTAAAACATTTCAGCATTTTTCTCCATATAATGGACTTGAAAAAGCCAAAAGACACTTTCAGTACAACCTGCAAACTGTTCAAAGGGCTTTAAACGATTCCAGACGATGAACAAGGGTCTTATCAAGCGAAAAGGTCAGTCATTTAATAAATAAATAACAAAGTTTAAGTTTTATAAGCTCTAATGTGACACACATTCATCAAAATGAACAAATCTTTTTCTGAGTCAGTTCGTTCGTTACGTTCGTTCAATGAACCAAATGACTCGGAAAAAGATTTGTTCATTTTGATGAACGAGTTCAAACAGAAGAGTCACGAACGTGCATCACAGAACAGAGCAAGGCGACCATTTGAGCTTATAAAACTTAAACCTTGTTATTTATTTATTAAATGAGCGATCGTTTTGCTTGATAAGACCCTTATTCATCATCTGGAATCGTTTAAAGCCCTTTGAACAGTTTGCAGTTCGCACTGAAAGTGTCTTTTAGACCTTGAACCGTTTGGTTCCCATTGAAGTCCATTATATGGAGAAAAATCCTGGAATGTTTTCATCAAAAACCTTAATTTCTTTTCGACTGAAGAAAGAAAGACATGGACATCTTGGATGACATGGGGGCGAGTAAACTATCAGCAAAAGTTTTTTCAAAAGTGAACTGCTCCTTTAATGTAATCAGTCAAAATATGAATATTATTTATTTTTCTGCCCTCATTAGGTCAAGTAAGGAGAGTTCAAGTCACTCTCAAAGGTCTGTCCATCACCATAGCCCTTCATCTTCTGTTACGTCAGGGGGCTCTCTCTCCCGCGCTCAGTCGTCCACTCTCAGCAGCATCTTGGCTTCTTCCCACCATCCTCCACATATGGGTCACCAGGGAGAGCCCTTCCCCATGTGTGCTCGTAGCCCACAGGGGCCCGGTTCCCACCAGGGTGATCCATATGGCCAAGGCCCAGGTCACCCTCCCCATCAACGCAGCCATGTGTTCCCTCATGATCCTTACGGGTCAGCTCCCAGGGGCCTCCACATGCACCAGCACCAGTACCACCAGCAGGGCTCCCAGCAGCAGCAGCAGCAACAGCAACAGCAACAGAATCCAGGACAACACTACTCGCATCCACACTCCATGCAGGGGGACCCTTACGCCATGCTGGCCCGCGCCCAGCAGATGGTGGATATGCTGTCCGAAGAGAACCGCTTGCTTAAGCAAGAGCTGGAAGTGTGCGGGGAAAAGGTGTCCAAACTACAAAAGGTTAGAAGCGTCTTTGATGGTTCACATTATATTATGATTATGTCAGGAGACAGGAAAGCATCACCAAGTAAAGTTTTTAGAACAACAACACATTGGCGATGGCGAGCTAGCTAACAATCACATCCAGCAGTGGTCTGTTGACAATTTGGTCTTCTGTGGAGATTCTTGAGGAGATATGGAAAAAATACATGGTTTCATTCAGGTCGTAACAGGTACCACAGACATGAAACCCATATTGTAACAATTCTCAAGTCTGAAATGTGGGCCAGTTCAAGATAGGCCTTGGTCTTGTTCCTGGAGCCAAACCAACCAATGTCTCTCTTATCCTACCATCTATTTCTGGTCTTTTAGCCTCTATTTACAAGCTAATGAGTTGAATCAGGAAGAGTGCAAAAGTGTGTCGTGTTGGTGTGCCTCCAGGAACCCTGTAATACGCCTTATTCACGGCAGCGCCATCTTTGATTTTTAATGAGAATGAAAGCGAGGCTGTGAGGGATAGACTTGCATCTCTTCAATGGGCTGTACTGTTATTAAATGTGTTTTCAGATTGTTCTGCTCATGAAACACTGGAAAAATATCTTTCCAAGAAATGTCAGTTGACAAAAAACTCCCGACAATGTAAGCTGTGGAAAATTGTAAGTAATCTAGCCGCTTTATTCAGCTTTTTACAGCGGATGCCACTGGAAACACGGCAGGGTATCCGCGGGGTCTTGAAAAGTATTAAAGGGTTAGTTCACCCAAAAATGAAAATTAAGTCATTAATTACTCACCCCCATGCTGTACCAACCCCGTAAGACCTTCGTTCGTCTTCGGAACACAAATAAAGATATTTTTGATTAAATTTGAGAGCTGTATAACTACCACATTGTCATTAAAAGAAATAGTCGAATAAACTCGTTATTTTTGTTTGTTTTTTCGCACAAAAAGTATTCGCGTCGCTTGATAAACATATAGTTGAGCCACGGTAGTCACTTGGGATATTTAAACATTTTCTTCATTGACTTTCTGGGCCGTCAAGAGGCAGTCCCTTAGGAGCCAATGTGGTAGTTATACAGCTCTCAAATTTAATCAAAAATATCTTCATTTGTGTTCCGAAGACGAACGAAGGTCTTACGGGGTTGGTACAGCATGGGGGTGAGTAATTAATGACTTAATTTTTGGGTGAACTAACCCTTTAAAAGGTGATAAACCAATTTTGGGAAAATTAAGACCCTTAAAAAGTATTAATAAACTTTGCTTTGATTTACTATCCCAGCCTATTTGATTTTTTGTATCAGAGTGGTCTATAGTCTTTATCACAAACAAAAACTGTTAAGTTAAAAGTATCACTGATGTAAATGGTTACAGCTTGAAGTGGCGGTGAGGTATTAAAAAATATTGAGATGGTCTTGAAAAAGTCTTGAAAAGGTATTAAAATTAACTTCAAGATTCCTGCATATACCCTGCACGGTAAGTCTATCCCTCACAGCCTCACTTTCATTCCTGTCATGGCGCTGCTCTGAATAAGGTCTACAGGCTCTCAGATCGCCAAGTATCAGCTCTGTGAGCAGCACCATTTTGGCACAAGATGGTCTTTGGAATGGACAGTAGGTTTTATTTCATGCAAAAACCCGAAGGCTACTTTCCTTACTGTATCCTTTCGATATTTCAAAAATCCATACTTCCTATAAGAAGTCTTTTTACTTTGCAGCTGGAGACTGAGATCCAAATGGTGTCTGAAGCCTATGAAAACCTGGCCAAATCATCCACAAAGAGGGAAGCTCTTGAGAAGACCATGAGAAATAAGCTGGAGATGGAGGTGCGCAGGGTACACGACTTCAACAGAGACCTAAGAGGTGAGAACAAAGCAAGATAATTAAATGGAAAAGCAGGTTTTAAAGGGATACTCCACTTTTTTTTGGATGTAGGCTCATTTTACCACTCCCTCAGAGTTAAACAGTATACCGTTTTCGAACCCATTCAGCTGATTTTCTGATATTTAGAAGAATATCAGTAACCAGATAGTTTCTGGTCTCATTGACTGAAATCAGTGAGACCAGAAACTGTCTGGTTACTGATATTCTTCTAGATATCAGAAAATTGGCGATTCGAAAATGGAAAAACTCGATGGTTTAACTTTGGGGGAGTTGTAAAATGAGCAAAAAATTTCCAAAAAATCCCTTTAAGAGAGTATTAAAGGGTTAGTTCATCCAAAAATGAAAATTAAGTCATCCCCATGCTGTACCAACCCCGTAAGACCTTCGTTCGTCTTCCGAACACAAATGAAGATGATGATATTTTTTATTAAATCTGAGAGGTGGATCACCGCTACATAGGCTCCTAAAGGATTGAAACTTGACGGCCGAGAAAGTCAATAAAGAAAATGTTTAAATATTCCATGTGACTACAGTGGCTCAACTATAAGTTTATCAAGCGACGAGACTACTTTTTGTGCGGAAATAAAACAAAAATAACGACTTTATTCGACTATTCCTTTTCTTCCTTCTGGGCCTGAGACGAGAGTTCAAGAGATTTCCAGTTGTATCAACTCGTCGTAGTTAAGGGAATAACATAGTTTAACATGGAAAAACGGTGGAGTATCCCTTTAACATTATGTGTACGAACATCAGTAAATGAGAGAACGTTGCGGTCGTCCCCCACCTGGCTCCAACGTTCAGTCCTTCCCATTCGAAGAGGCTTCTTATTCTTCTCCAAGTTCAAAGCATTTGAAGTTTCATTCAGTTTGCTTTCTTTTGTGTCGTATCTTGTGGCTCTGTGTAGTTTCTATTGGAATCCAAAGAAATAGTCTCTCGCTCTCATTTTTCTGCTGCTGTCAGCAGGCGCTCTCTGCCAGAGTGTGGCCACCTCTACGATCATGCCTCGCTGTGTTCTTCAGTCCAGCAGAGAACAGAGAACCCCTGATTTATGGCAGTATGCCCAGACTTTGTCCACAGGGAGCTCCAAGAGTTTTACAGCAGATTTTTCTTCTCTCTCTTTTGTCATTCTTTCTTTCACCCTGTGATTCTCATAGATTCTGTAGCCTGATGTACTACTGCAGATATTGTTCAAGCATAGATTTTACTAAATAATTGTATTAAATAATAGTTGTTTGCAAAGGCACACATCAATATTACTTTTGATTATTTTTAGGCTCAGTGATTTCAACAAATCCCCAATTATAACTATTAAACTTCAGTGTGCTAGGGAGTCGGGACACACATGTGTTGAGTGTCAGTAATACTTTTTGGCAACTTCTTGGCAAACACTTGTGTGTTATTCCCTTAAAGGAGTAGTCCACTTTAAAAAACTTTTGCTGATAATTTACTCACCCTCATGTCATCCAAGATGTCCATGTCATTCTTTCTTCAGTCGAAAAGAAATTAAGGTTTTTGATGAAAACATTCCAGCATTTTTCTCCATATAATGGACTTCAATGGGAACCAAACGGTTCAAGGTCCAAAAGACACTTTCAGTACAAACTGCAAACTGTTCAAGGGCTTTAAACGATTCCAGACGATGAATAAGGGTCTTATCAAGCGAAACGATGACTCATTAAAAAAAAACAACAATAAAGTTTACGATTTATAAGCTCAAATGGTCGCCTTGCTCTGTTCTGTGATGCGTGTTCGTGACTTTCCTGTTTGAACTCGTTCATCAAAATGAACAAATCTTTTCCCGAGTCAACTCGTACATTTCATTCGTTGAATGAACCAAATGACATAAAAAAAAGATTTGTTCATTTTGATAAACGAGTTCAAACAGGAGAGTCACACAGAACAGAGCAAGGCAATCATTTAAGCTTATAAAACTTAAACTTTGTTATTTATTTATTAAATAAACTTAGAGTTTGAATTGCTACCATCTGGCCGTAGATTTAGGGTCCCAAGGGCGAGCCGGAACATCTATAAGAGATCTTTTATTCCCCATGCCATACATGAACTTAATTTAAACTGAAATCGTTTTTGAGAATGTGTTATAGTAGGTTGGAAACTACCTTTTTTATAATCTGCTGCGCTGCTTTCCATTTTTCTGTTGTTGCATGTTGATGGTAGTACTGTACTCTAAATTGTGTGTATTGTAATGCAAATTGAAATGTGGTGTCACTGATGTATTTTTGTTCGGAGAAGTCGAAGACAAATTTCCACTAAGGTGGACAATAAAGTCTAATAATAATAAATGAGCGATCGTTTCGCTTGATAAGACCCTTATTCATCGTCTGGAATTGTTCATTCAATATGGGCCAAGCAGAGAAGCGACCAAACACCTCCACGTTTTCCCTATTTAAATACAGTTACTCGAGTAGTGTAACTCGACCAAGGACGGTGGCACAAAATAAAACATTGCACTTTTCTAAGCGTGTAAAATGGATAACTATATTGTATGGTGGAATACCACAGGGCACTTCGACTCGGCGTAGTAATATCATCACTCGTGAAAAGTCCTCTCCCTCTCCGGAGTGATGATATTACTGCGCCGAGTCCATAGATAAATATGCGTCGAGTCGAAGTGCTCCCAATCACTTGCTGTGGTATTCCGCCATACAATATAATAAGTTATACACTTTACACGCTTAGAAAAGTGCAACGTTTTATTTTGTGTCACCATCCTACTCCTAGGTCGAGTTACACTACTCCTGTAACTGTATTTAAATAGGGAAAACGTGGAGGTGTTTGGTCGCTTCCATCACAGATGGATTTGTAAATATATTATTCCTAGCTTGATTTATATAACATTGTTTTTCTAAAAACATGGCGAAAATCTATTTAAGGCTATCTGATGACAGGATAACAAAAGTAGATATCCATAAATATCTATTTTTCCCCCATCTATTACTGTATGTGAACACAATGAAAAAAATATTTTAAAGCTGGCTTTATCTAATAGGCTATTCAGATTTTTTATTTTTTTAATATATGCAAATTCGCACATATTTAATTAGACAATGCCTAATAATTTAAGACTTGAGACTGGACTTGGACTCGTGGCAAAAGACTTGAGACTTTTTAGGGATAGGCAACGATTAATCACGATTAATCGCCTCCAAAATAAAAGTTTGTGTTTACACAATATATTTGTGTGTTAGTGTGTATAATTAATTTGTATATATAAATACCCACACATGCATGTATATATTTAAGAAAAATGTGTTATTAATATATCAAGTATTTATATTTATATATAATATTAATTGTGAATAAAAATATATAAAATATATACATGATGCATGTGTGGGTATTTATATATACAAATTAATTATACACACTACACGAACATATATTATGTAAACACAAACTTTTATTTTGGATGCGATTAATCGCGATTAATCGTTTCCCATCCCTACTTGACTTGAGCTTGCCCCTCAAAGACTTGAGACTTGACTTGGACTTCCAAAAAATGACTTGTGAACATCTCTGGTTTAATATGAACGGTGGAGTATCCCTTTAAATCTAGATAAGAATCTTAATTGTATTGAGAGGAACTGAGGCGCAGTGGGGGAAAGGCATTTGATTCTGGAATGCTCATCTCACAGTCTAGTTGACTTAACACGGGGGAAATATTGTTTTAACGTTTGGCCTGCTTCCTTGATGAATGGTTTGCCATTTTAAAAAAACCAAAAAAAAAAAACCCAGCAACCCCTTCTATATAATGGCCCTTTTATGTGGGCCAGTTTTTGACTTAACAGCACAGTGTGAATTATGGCAAGACCGCACTTTGGGATTTGTAAAATAAAATGTTTGTTAGATTTTTGTTTATTAATTTGCTGAGCAACCAGTCCCAGTGGTACATCATTTGTGAGAAGAGTCGAGGAATATGAGCTATGTATTTTAGGGTGTTTTAATAGTGCACTAAGCATCTGTTGAAATAATCACAGCTGTGGAGTCTATGAAGTGAATATCAAATATTTTTATTTTGCTGGTAGTATTTTGGAAAGCCTTGATTGTGGTTTTCTCTACAAAGAAATAATAACCACATTTGTTGATGATACACCATATAAACCTTCACATGGGTACATTTTGGTCTGGCTATTTTCGAACACTTATTTACAAACTTTATGAAGCATTGTCATATTTTTGAACTATAAAATCAGGAAACAGTATGATTGTATCGTCTCTTTCTTTCAATAGAGCGAATGGAAACAGCCAACAAGCAGCTTGCGGCAAAAGACTGTGAGGGCACCGAGGACAATCGCAAAACCATCTCACAGCTTCTGACTCAGAGTGAGTGGACCTCTTCATCTAACTTTCTTGAAGCCAATGTGATGCATTTGTATTTGTAAGCAAATATATTGGGAAAGAAAGTGCATAATATCCATTTTACTCATTTATCAGATAAAGAGAGTCAGAGGGAGAAGGAGAAGCTGGATATCGAGTTGAATTCGCTTCGCTCCGCCAACGAGGACCAGCGCAGGCACATCGAGATCCGTGACCAGGCCTTAAACAACGCCCAAGCAAAAGTGGTGAAGCTGGAGGAGGAGGTAAAGCTCACTGTACCTCTTTGACTCACTCTAAAGCTGTGTTTTACAAATTTACGACGCATTCATACTTCTTAATAGCCATTTTAAAACTGGGACACCATCACAGCAAAGCAGACATTTAGTTTCCCATGTTCATATTCTCACCTACATGAAAGTCATTTACATTTTCTACAATTTCTGTGACCATATTTCTGTGTTTATGTATATGTGTGCCCCCTTGTGGTCCTATTGTATATCACTCTCTCATAGCAAATGAGTTCTGTTTTCATTTATTTATCTATTTATTTTGGACTGCTAATTGCTGAATCAAGATAGCATCCAAAAGAAGGGCTTGAGATAGTTTGGGACATCTTAGAGAGGGCTTGATATATTCCAGATACTACACAGTTTGCTTTAAAGGGGTCACGAACTGGCTTTTTAAGTTTTATTATATTGTTGTCTGAGGTCAATTTATGACGTTCGCTTGGTTTTTGCATTCAAAAACATCAAAATGAACAAGTAATAGGCTCTTTTGTACCTTAGCTCAAAAACGCTCTGTTTTTATGGGCGTCTTGCACTGAAGACTTCGAATTAAACGCCCACTGCTGTGAGTGGAGAACAGTTTTGCATATTATAATGAGTTTCGACTCACCGGTCGATGCACTTGGGGGAAATTGTTTTGAAAACGTCCAATGTTAACCGGAAGGATTCGCCCATACATGTTCGACCCAGAGTCCGTGTGTTGCACAATTCCTGTCGGATCCAATAAAAACGGCATAGCACCGTTCTTTACTCTCAATCGGTTTACAAATCCAGTCTTGTTTACTAAACAATCCTCAGTGAAATGAAGCGAACAGACGGACAATGTTGTACCTCATCAGCTGGAACGTCTTTAAAAATGGAGGAAGCGTATGCAGCGACTGTCTTCTTCCACATCCAGGCACTGCAAAATATTCTGTATCGCTCGGTAGCTTGATCCAATTTGTCATCACGAGGTAGGCCTATGTTATTTAGCTTTGCATGTAATGCGCGAATCAGTGGGCGGGGTTAAACCGGCCGTGTTGAAGTAGGCGTCGACCTTCTTCTGCAGGGGTGGTGTTTTATCCTCTTTGACGTCATAGTTCCCCACTTTGAAAATCGAGTCGTTTGCTGAGGCTGGCGTCAATAAAAGCTTTTATTGGACTAACAAGGACGTTTTCAGTTCTGAAACTTACAGGATATTCTTATATTATGATGACCTCTTAGATGTCAAAAGCTCAAGGAAAATTTAATTTCTCAGTTCATCATCCCTTTAAAACGAACTGACCATTGAACAATACAGCATAGCAGATTGTATTTGGGGAAATAAACTAACATCTGTCAATATTTTCTGCTTATTAATGTCTCCCAACAGTGGGTGAAACCAGCATTAAAGGGTTCGTTCACCCAAAAATGAAAATTCTGTCAGTATTTACTCACCCGCATGTTGTTCCAACCCCGTAAGACCTTCGTTCATCTTCGGAGCACAAATTAAGATATTTAAGATATTAAGATCGCTCCTGCATACTAGTCCATAGGCTTCTTGAGGGAATGACTCTTGCTGGCCTCAAAAAGTCATCAAAGACATCGTTAAAATAGTCCAAGTGACTACAGGGGCTCAATTTTAACTTTATCAAATGACGAGTACACTTTTGTGCGCAAAAATAACGACTTTATTTCAACTATTCGTTTATTTCTCCCTCTGCGCGAGTCAGGTTACTAGTTTAATAGCGTAAGCTTCTGTTATTGTACGTCACACGCATCACACACGTGACCAGCGTCGGCCAATAGTGAGCCTACGTGTGACGTAGCTTTACGCAATCACACTACGTTAACTGACTACAGGCCCATGGAGAAGGAAGTGAATAGTTGAAATAAAGTCGTTATTTTTGTTTGTTTTTGCGCACAAAAAGTATTCTCGTCGTTTGATAAAGTTAAAATTGAGCCACTGTAGTCGCTTGGACTATTTTAACGATGTCTTTAATGACTTTTCGATGCCAGCAAGAGTCATTCCCTCAAGAAGCCTATGGACTAGTATACAGGAGCGATCTTAATATCTTAAATATCTTAATTTGTGTTCGGAAGATGAACGAAGGTCTTACGGGGTTGGAACAACATGAGGGTGAGTAAATACTGACAGAATTTTCATTTTTGGGTGAACGAACCCTTTAAATGGACATTTCATTGAGTCATAACCCACTAACCCCCAAACACATCCCTGTGGTACTCCACCTCAATGCTTAAGCTCAACCTTCTCCAGTTCTTTGAAGTCCTTCCCGTCAACTTCTCATCTCCGCAGTTAAGATCTTCAAGCTTGAGTGAACCGTTGGCTGCAACTTTCTTTGAAACCACACAACATGTACCGAGGCCAAAAAAAGCTGCAAGAAAAAAACCGAAGTAGCGTTGATGGTTCTGAACTCGGCCCATGAGTGCTTGTAACAGTTGGAGTCTTGGGTTTAGCTCTTCTGGCGTGCTCCCAGATGGCCTTTGGGCGTCCCAAAATGCACCGGGCCCTTCCACTTTTGTTCTACCCTGTCACAAACGCCCGCTTGTTCCCTGAACAAAGCCTCTTGAGTTGTCTGGCATGAAAGGACTTGAAGATGGCTGAATTCTTGCCCTCTCCACCCACCCCTTCCAAACGGGAGCCAAATACTTTAACACTCGCTCTCGTGTTATGATGTCCCCCGAGAGCTAAATTGGGGCATTCATTTTGGCTGCAATTATGGCCACTGGTGGATTTGAGAGATGTAGAGGAGAGAGAGGTTAAAGGATACAAGGAGGCATTGTGAGGTGGATGTGTGTGGCGCGAGGAGCAGCGTCTGACCTGCGTTCTCTGTGTTTGTATAGCTGAAGAAAAAGCAGGTATATGTGGAGAAGGTGGAGCGGATGCAGCAGGCTTTAGCACAGCTTCAGGCCGCGTGCGAGAAGAGAGAACAGCTGGAGCATCGGCTACGCACTCGACTGGAGAGGGAGCTGGAATCACTGCGAATGCAACAGGTGAGTGATGCACAAGCTTACCTCCAATTGGCCACATTCTGGAACAGAACTGTTTGTTATTTTAACAACCTTATTTCCAACAAAACATGGCAATATTCAGATATATATTTGTGTGAAATACACACTGCCGGTCAAAAGTTTTAGATCAGTAAGATTTTTTATGTTTTTAAATGAAGTCTCTTCTGCTCACCAACGTTTTTTTGATGGAAAAAAGACAAACAGTAATATTTGTAAATATTATGACAATTTAAAATGAGTGTTTTCTATTTTAAAATGTAATTTGAAAGCTGAATTTTCAACATCATTACTGTTGCCGATTACACATCAGTTTTCAGTGTCACATGATCCTTCAGAAATCATTCTAATAGGCTGATTTTATGCTCAAAAAACATAAATTATTATTTTCAATGTTGAAAACAGTCGTGTACCACGACTACGATGAATAGAAAGTTCAAAAGAACAGCATTTATTTAAAATATAATCTTTTCTAACATTATAAATGTCTTTACTGTAACTTTTGATCAGTTTAACTCATCCTTGATGAATAAAAGTATTTTCAAAAATTAAAAATAAATTCTTACTGACCCCAAACTTTTGAATGTTACAAAAGCTTTCCATTTCAGATCAATTCTGTTCTTTTGAACTTTCTATTAAAATAAAAATGTAAAAAAACTGTTTTCAACATGGATAATAATCATAAATGTTTCTTGAGCATCATATTATAATAATTTCTGTAGGATCATGTGACACTGAAGACTGGAGTAATGATGCTGTAAATTCAGCTTTGATCACAGGAATAAATTATACATCACTATATATTCACATAGAAAACCGCTGTTTTAAATTGTAATAATATTTCACAATATTACTGTTTTTTTTTTGTATTTTTTATCAAATAAAGCGAGCAGAAGAGACTTCTTTTAAAAACATAAAAAATCTTACCGATCTAAAACTTTTGACCGGTAGTGTATATACCTTTCCCCAGACCCCAGTTTGAAAACCCTTGTATTAATCTTCTCAATCCAACCAATTCCTCGTTTCACAAAAATATCCATACATGGATGGGTCTCAGTTGTAGGGATCGTCCCTGCGGAGATGAGCTGTTTACCTCTTTCTGTGTGTCGAATTTTTACTGACCCCTAATCTGGAGGAAAGGTTGCAACTCGGCCTCCTTTGTGAATGTGTGTTTGTGTTGAGAGAAGAGGATGAGGAGTAGTAGACGACAGCTGTATTCTTCATTAGGGGCCCAGAAACTGGACATCCTTCCTCTGTGCTGTTCATTCAACCCGGACACCTGAAACAACCCTCAGATGAGATAAGAATACTTTAGATCAGCGGTACTCGAATGTTGAGGTGTGCTCACTTTAGAGAAATTTCGCAGACAAAAAAAATGCCCATTGTCATTAGTGTAGCTAAATATGAAGCAACACTTTCACAGATGGCACTTTCAAACAAAGCGTAAAAAAATAATCCTTGATTATTTTAACAAAATATTTTGGGGTTTTAAATAGATTCGGGCAGTGTTTGTTTGAATTACGTAATTAAAATGGACAGAATCTGAAAGCTGAGAATTTGTTTCATATCAATAGTAACCTTCGCCATTTTCCTTTACGATTTTTCTCTACGTGAGCGTGTAAAAAGTGACAATTGCGCGAGTCTCACTGTAAATTCATGAGAGTTGGCAGCCATGCGGATTCAGTTTGTAAGACTAAGTTGTTTATTGCCGGGTGTGCTTGTGCTGCTGATATCTTTTGCATTCATGCAAAATCCCTGAACACGTGGATTCAAATTGAAATAACTGGATTTTGCATGTGTAAATTTGCCAAACAACGGTAAATGTGACCACACCTTTAGGCAAATCGTTTTTTCCCCGAGGCTAGCATATTTTTTTCAATTGTTTTCAATGGGAGCGGCACTTTTTTAAAACGCGAGCAGCGTGGCGAGGCGCTGAGCGTCTATTTCACACTGAGCTCTAAGCGTGTTATGTGTATTTTTCTCATATTAAATATAAAAACGCATGTGTAGACTGATATTTTTCTAATGTCTGGACTCGAGTGCTAGCATTCAAATACTTTTTGAACCGGAAGTAGAAAACCATTTAGTCAGCTGAACCCGCTATGAATCATGGGAAA
Organism: Pimephales promelas; assembly: GCF_016745375.1. The sequence continues at coordinate 15,890,960 of NW_024121210.1, forward strand.
TAGAATGGGCGCAGAATAAGGTGGATAGGCGCATTGTGTTGACATCGCCAACTACTGGCCGGGCAGCAGAATGCACCATTTTTTGTCGTTTTCCCGGATCCGTGTGAATAAGGATCATTTTGACATTGTCATCTGTATGCAATTTAAAAAAATCTTATTTAGTACATCATTGTTGTGTAAAGGTAGCCTTTAATATACAGCACAGGCAATCAATCAGTTTAGCATTGATGGCAACTCTCGATATTGTCTTGTTTAGCTGCCCTAAATGGGAAAAATAGCTATTTTTAGCTACATATTTTTAGTCCGAATTGAAGATTTCTTATGGGTTCTTCCTCTCTTACAGAGGCATGGTGGTTCTCAGAACACAGTTGGCCCTGAGTTCAGCTCAGCAGCTCTGATGGAACACCTGAGAGAAAAAGAGGAGAGGATTTTGGCCCTGGAGGCCGACATGACCAAATGGGAACAGAAATACCTGGAGGAGAGCGTCATGAGACAGTTTGCGCTGGACGCCGCTGCTTCTGTGGCCACACAAAGGTACGCAAGTCCATTGCTATACACTAAGCCAACACTGTAGGAATTCATAGTAAGTTATTCAAGATTTCTCTAGGGTATGGTACTGAAAACGAACTCTATATTTTTTAAAGGAGTAGTTCACTTTTGAAAAAACTTTTGCTGATAATTTACTCACCCCCATGTCATTCAAGATGTCCACGTCTTTCTTTCTTCAGTCGAAAAGAAATTAAGGTTTTTGATGAAAACATTCCAGCATTTTTCTCCATATAATGGACTTCAATGGGAACCAAACGCCTCAAGGTCCTTAAGACACTTTCAGTACAAACTGTTAACTGTTCAAAGGGCTTTAAACGATTCCAGACGATGAATAAGGGTCTTATCAAGCGAAACGATCGCTCATTTAATAAATAAATAACAAAGTTTAAGTTTTATAAGCTCAAATGCTCGCCTTGCTCTTTTGTGTGATGCACGTTCGTGACTCTCCTGAAATGAACAAATCTTTTTTCGAGTCATTTGGTTCATTCAACGAACAAAATGAACGAATTGACTCGGAAAAAGATTCGTTCATTTTGATGAACAGGAGAGTCACGAACGTGCGTCACAGAACAGAGCAAGGCGAACATTTGAGCTTATAAAATTTAAACTTTGTTATTTATTTTTTAGATGAGCGATCGTTTCGCTTGATAAGACCCTTATTTATCGTCTGGAATCGTTTAAAGCCCTTTGAACAATTTGCAGTTTGCACTGAAACTGTCTTTTGGACCTTGAACCGTTTGGTTCCCATTGAAGTCCATTATATGGAGAAAAATGCTGGAATGTTTTCATCAAAAACCTTAATTTCTTTTCGACTGAAGAAAGAAAGACATGGACATCTTGGATGACACGGGGGTGAGTAAATTATCAGCAAAAGTTTTTTAAAAAGTGAACTACTCCTTTATTTAAAATGGACATAAAATTGTGCTTTAGCAAAACAATAACACTAAACCGGAACTATTAAGTGCACTACAGTAAGAACGGGAACCGATAGATTGTGTGTTTATTTAACAGATGCATAACTACATGACTGTTAGATTCAAACAAAAGTATCAATGCATGATTAAATCTAAATGAAACTTAACAGAAATTTAAAAATACCTCCAAAACAACAAAGTAACGAGTTAAATTTGACTGAAAATCTATCGTTTCTCATCGTTCTCTGTGTGTTACCTTCTAACCTGTCCAGAGACACGTCCTCCGTCATCATCAGCCACTCCCCCAGCAGCAGCTACGACACTTCGGTGGAGGCACGTATCCAGAAAGAGGAAGAGGAGATCCTCATGGCCAACCGCCGCTGCCTGGACATGGAGAGCAGGATCAAGAACCTGCACGCTCAGATCATAGAGAAGGACGCCATGATAAAGGTGCTGCATCAGCGCTCGCGCAAAGATCCGGCCAGCAAATTAGACGCCCCGGCCATGAGGCCTTCCAAGTCCCTCATGTCCATCGCTATGGGCACGGGCAGCTCCAGCGGCTCCGGGCTGCTGTCACACTCTCTGGGCCTCAGCGGGAGCAGCCCCATCACGGAGGAGCGCAGGGAAGACCGCAGCTGGAAGGGCAGTCTGGGTACGTGAGTCCAGTGTGCAGGGAGAAATAGATCTGAAATGAATGAATATTTACTAATATTGTGACACTGAAGACTGAAAATTCAGCTATGACATCACACATTTAAAGGGACACTCCACCCATTTGCATTAAGATTTCCATTGTTAGAAATCCAACACGGCAACACTCTCATTTTCCCCTGAGACGAGAGAAATCTGCTATTTACCTTTTTCACTTCCTCCTACAATGATGCAAAAATCGGCATTTTACGTCATTGTAGGAGGAAGTGTAAGAGGGGGGATTTCTGTAAAGACTACAAGCACTAGTTGCCACCCTTTCAAACCCGCCCATAGGGGGTTGGACAGACCAATCACAGATCAGTGCCAGTGCGTTTGATTTCACAGGCAGAAACGTTTTGAAAATATGGACTACACTGTAAAAATAAATATGCTTTATCTAATCAAAAAAAAAATTGTGGCAACAGATTACAAGCAATATTATTAATTAAATTTAACAAATTAGAATTGAGTAATAATTAATCAAATTAATTCCTTAAAAAAACAAAAAAAATCGGTGATCAGTGTTTGTATTAGGTTTGTTTTAAAATGACGGTTTTCTCCTTCAGTGATTCTGCTTGTTAACATCAATGTTGGCAATATAAAATAAAGAGTTCTTAATTAATCTTTGAGATATTTTTGTTATTTTTTTGGTGTAAACTTTACTCATTTTAAATGGTTAACTCGTAAGGAATAATTTGATTAATTGTTACTCAATTCTAATTTGTTAAATTTAATTAATAATACTGCTTGTAATCTGTTGCCATAATTTTATTGATTAGATAAAGCATATTAATTTTTACAGTGTAAGGCACTGAATACGCAGACGGATGCATTATGGAGGATTGGGATTACACATAGTGTCAGCCATCTTTTTTGGAAGCTAAGCTAGCAGGCTCTTGTTCTGTGGAGAAAGCCGAGTAGTCGGGGTTACCGTCGTCTTTTTCCCGGACATGTCCCTGCGGTCGCCATTCATTGTTTACATGCACAGCATGAATGAATTGTTCCTCTTCCAGGTGTTCTGCTGGGCCCAGAGTTCAGAGGTGACTCTTTGAGGACAGGGTCCATCTCCTCCTCTCCATCTCCAGTCCTGCCCTCCACCCCGATGCCCGCTGCCACACACTCAAAGACTGGCAGCAGAGACAGCTGCACCCAGACGGACAAGGGTCAGGAGGCCAGCAAGCCGAGCACACCTGCCCTGCAGAGCGTCCCCGGACCCAGCCGGATCAGCAGCCCGAGCCCCGTCTACATCCCCGACCGCATCGCCGGTACAGCTCGCACACACACTATGGGTTTTCATTATGGGAAACCAACCCAACAACCACTAATGACAGGTTGAACGGCATTGGGCTAAATGTTTGTCTTTCCATGCAACTTGTGAGCCGTGGAAAGTAAAACAAATGGATAAAATGATCAATTATATAAATTATTCAGCAATACAGTGAACATGCAATTCATGCATACAGTGACCAGTGTTGTGCCTCAAAGAACGATATTTTGGGCGAACGTGAACTGAACGTACTGTATTACTGTGAACGCGCGCTCTCTCAGTTTAACTTCGTTCAATGGGCTATATGCACGCATAAGTTCCGCATTTGACGCAAGGATGCTCGTCCATTTCCGGTTGTGGAGATTAAAGCGGAGGAGAACCGAGGAAAACGGGATTATGGCAGAATCTTCAAAATTTACCGTCCTCCCGTCTTTGAAACTAAACGTACATGCGTTTAGATGTAATTTTATATATAGTTATGTTTATTTAATATAATTTTAAAAAGAAGCATAAACACAACGAGGGATGTCTGTTTTGTCTGTGTTTGTGACTAACGTTTCTTTAGTATAACCATGGAGTATACAATTCAATATAAATTCTCGGTATTGCATTGGACTCTACGATCGGCGGAAATTATCGAGCATCCTTACACCTTCACCGGAAATACCGCCGTGCATAGAGCCCATAGGGTGCCAGATTTCTATAGAGCCTTCCAGGTGAAAACCCGGATAAAACGCACGTAAACAGGCCTTAATATGTAGCGAAAACACCCAATCTGGCAACACCAGCCACCAGTGTCGTCGTCGACAAAGCAACGCGCGAGGAGGCGTCATATGATCATAAATAAAATAATTGTCAAATAAAATAAAATAAAATAATACGTCAATAAAATAATTGTTTTCTGTGGTTGTATATGGGCTGTGGCTAGGGATGGGCAACGATTAATTGCGATTAATCACATCCAAAATAAAAGTTTGTGTTTACATAATATATGTTTGTGTAGTGTGTATATATATATAAATACCCACACATGCATGTATATATTTAAGAAATATGTGCATGTATATATTTTATATATATTTATTCACAATTAATATTATATACAAATATAAATATTTGATATATTAATAACACATTTTTATTAAATATATACATGCATGTGTGGGTATTTATATATACAAATTAATCATACACACTGCACACAAATATATTATGTAAACACAAACTTTTATTTTGGATGCGATTAATCGTTGCCCATCCCTAGCTGTGGCAATAATAAAAATAAAAAAAAGCTCGCAACATATGGAAAAAAGAACTATGAACTGTATTAGTTCATTTTAAAATGTGTGAACTGAACTGAAAGAACGTGGCACAAAACTTGACTTTTCTTAACCTTGGACACTCTTATTCACCGTTGACCCTTAAACATCTGCCTGCATCTTTGTCTCTACAGATGTGCCAGTGTTTCACACCAACACATTAGAGAGGAGAGCTCCAGTGCAGTCGCTCCCGCCGCAGGACGTGGACAGCGAGATGGTGGAAATACTCATCTGATCACACACATGTTGATAAAGAAGCAAAGCAGGTGAAGGAATCCTTCCCTCCGTTACACTTTCAGATCGAGATGTTTAGGAACAAACTCTTTACACAAAACAACACTTTTTTTTGTACAGTATTGTCTGGTGGATTTTCCCCCCTCCAGACCTCCGGACCAAATGTACTGCCATAATCTTTTACACCTATTGCACTACTTTCTATGTTTTTACTTATTTTTTGGGTATGCAATTTTGTTTTGTTGTGTATATGTACTAATTATACAAAGTGGCACTTGAGTATTTAGCAAAATGGTGAGTTGCCGGACAGTTGTTATGTGTAAATACTGCGAATCTGAATGTCGTAGGGCCTTTTTTATTCTAGGACGGCACGTTCTGTACGGTTCACAGCGCACTGTTTAAGAGCAATGGACCAACAAGAATTCACCTGTGTGTCCAGAAGCTCAGAAGTATGTGAAAGTATGAGTGACCCAACTGGTTTTGGGTTTGTCTGTGTGAGAGTCTGTAGTTTTTCCAATCATAACTAAGGTCTAGCATTCCAGTAAAGCTCCAGCAGCCACAAATGTGCCTTGGTTGAGGGGTACCACACACACACCGGACTTTCACAGTTTGGAAATCCTCCAAACCTCTCGTTTCAATGTGATCGTTACTCCGAATTCATTTTTTGATTGCTTTTGTGGTTGCAAGAGATTTAACTCTTGACCAAAGGAACCTGTAAAGACGACGCAAATGTTTTAAAGAAGGGCCAAGCAATGATCCTCGGGTTATTAAGAGGGTCTAAACCAGGGGTGTCCAATCCTGCTCCTGCGGAGTTCAGATCAAACCCCTATTAAAAAGGAGTAGTTCACTTTAAAAAAAAACTTTTGCTGATAATTTACTCACCCCCTGTGTCATCCAAGATGTCCATGTCTTTCTTTCTTCAATCGAAAAGAAATTAAGGTTTTTGGTGAAAACATTACAGGATTTTTCTCCATATAATGGACTTCAATGGGAACCAAACGGTTCAAGGTCCAAATGAGAGTTTCAATGCAGCTTCAAAGGGCTTTAAATGACACCAGACGATGAATAAGGGTCAAGAGTCATGACTCGAAAAAAGATTTGTTCATTTTGATGAACGAGTTGAACTGGAGAGTCATGAACGCGCATCATAGAACAGAGCAAGGCGAGCATTTGTGCTCATAAAACTTGAAAATGAGCGATCATTTCGCTTGATAAGACCCTTATTCATCGTCTGGTGGCGTTTAAAGCCCTTTTAAGCTGCACTGAAACTCTCATTTGGACCTTGAACCGTTTGGTTCCCATTGAAGTCCATTATATGGAGAAAAATTCTGGAATGTTTTCATCAAAAACCTTAATTTCTTTTCGACTGAAGAAAGAAAGACATGGACATCTTGGATGACATGGGGGCGAGTAAATTATCAGCAAAAGTTTTTTTAAAAGTGAACTACTCCTTTAAACACACCTCAACCAGAGAATGAAGTTGCAGGCAGGTGTGTTAAGGCAAGTTGGAGCGAAACTCCAACCCTCCAAGAGAGTTTGGACGGTGAACGTGATTTTACCAAGTACATCATGTTCCTGGATCAACATCTTTGTTGATCCTGAAACATCATTCTAATCAATCAATCAGATTTGAGGGACAATTTTACAGTTTGTCAAGTTTAGGCTTGCTAACAGTCAGGTGCTTCTACATCAGTGTTATTCAAATCATTTCCGTCTGATTAGGGATATGGTTCGGACTAAATTTACGAACAGGAATGTTGTTCCAGGATCAGCAAATCGAGGCTTTGGAGGCAGAGGGGGCGGGGCTTAAGTGGCATTTTGGGCGAATACATGAGTGTTTTATATCAAAATAAAGGTCTCAATGAGCTCTATCCAATGGTGCCAAAATACCTATCTGAGATCAAACTGTATTGAATAAAGCAACAAAAAGGCGTATCTGACGTATTTTACATTTTTTTTTTTATTTGAAAATGTTTTAGAACATGTTTATTGTGTTAATATGCCATATATTTTTTACTTAAATACTCATTTCATGTAAGTATGCCTGTGGTTGCAATGTTTGTGGTTTAAGGTTAATAATTCAGGTGATTGAAGTGTAGTCAAAATTTAGTTTTGTCTCTCCTGTAAAGTTTGGTAAAAGCCACTTACGCCCCTCTGGCTCCAAGCCCTCGAAACATGTGTATTCAGGAACATGACTTTCTTGGAGTTTGGACACCCCTGATCTTACCTAACTCAAGATTACACGGATGTGTAAATGAGATTCTTCCGTGAAATATCTGATTTGACTGCTTTCATTATTTTCTCATGTGCTTCATAGTTTGTGGCATTTCCTCCGAGTGACCTCTGGATCTAAATTTGTGAGAGATTTGTGACGTCAATGTGACGTCCGTTTTCGTCTGGAGCATGTCACATTCAGTGTCTGCACTTAACGTTCCCTGGCAGACGTTACAACAACATTCAGCTGATTTATTTGCGAATTCACTCGTGTTTCTCAGGTGCTTATACACAAACATGACCGTTAATACACAATGCTGTCCAGATGATGCGTGCGTTCGCTGGGGTTGTTTGGCGATTTTATAGATGATGAGCTCTAAAGCAGGTCATCATTTCAAAGAACTCAAAAGCATGTATGAATGACTACACTAATATTCATACTGACATTTAAAAATCCGTTAGCAATGTTATAGCACCGTTAGAGCCAATCACCTGAACCCTAAAGGTCATGTGACTAATGTGGAGCCATTATATGATGATTTCAGACGCACAAGGATAAAGAAATGCGATCCTGTTAGCAGTTTCACATTTACAGTTCAGTTTTTGGTTAAACGACCACATATATTTCCTTGAAATTTAGATTTCACATGGAATTGACTTCATTTACAAGTATTAAGTATTTGAGCACAGTCAGTCTCAGTTCAGCACGCTGTGTCTCGGTACTTGACATTTTGTACACAATCAATCTTTTATCTCATTTGCTTGAAATAGAAACTAGTTCCTTCCTGTCTTTCTGTTTTAAATAAAATCTCAGAACATTTCCGGTATTGTTAGATGACCCATTGTCACTGTTTCAGCAAGTTTGAAGAGCACTCATCTAATTTAGGCACAAACTAAGACAATGGACCTAAGAGTGGACTGAGACAAAGGTGGGACAAAATGCTGATACGTTTAAAATAGTACAGTGCCTACATACAGAAAAAGCTCAACTAAACCAATCTAGTCTTGATTTCATTAGCACATTTATCAGTTTGTTCCACCTCAAGCCTCAGCGTAGTAATCTAAACCAATCTTGATGGTCTTGCTACATTTGAGCTGGTGTCGTAGTCCATCTCAGGACGAATTACGAGGATGTGTTTTAGTATTATTGTTTTGTATAGCATCTACCCTTTTGTCCCATCAATGGGCATTTTACGTATTCTTTTTCGGTTTTCATTCATTTCATTACAAAATGTCACTCTAGTTGCTGCTTGACAATTCATTTGAATTAAATGGTATTCCCTTTTATCATTTTTCCATCTTATCTCATGCAGATGTTGTATAAGGCTTTACATATTTCATTTGGTTTATAGTCTAAAGCGTTTCAGTACCTTTTTTTATTTTTCCTTGGTTAATTTAATTTTTTAATAAACTGATCCAATTGCATCGTTTAGTTGTTATTTTTTGACTACATTTAGAGAATGAGCCATTGAGAAGAAAACATTTTTATTATTTTAAATATACATTCATCAGGCTAGGCAAATGTTAAAATGGATGAAGCTGCTATTCAAGTGCCTAATTGGAAGAAAACTAAATACAAACCCTCATATTTAGACTTTTCATAATGTGTAAAGCATGCAAAATCTCATTCACATAGTTATAAATCAAACTAGCTTCTACTAGTCTGATCAAAGAGCCAAAGAGAGATGGCATTACTGTGAGAAAAACATGCCAAAGTGACCCATGTCACAAGCATGATCATAATGGATGGTGGCAAACATGTATGCCTCTGTCCTCTATAGGAGCAGTTTACCAGAATCAGGATGAAACGAATGCATCCATGTAAATCACTGGAACACCGATATGTGCACAGTGTTGTAGTTCGCGGGCTCTTGTAGTGTTGTGAGGCGAGCCGTCATCTGCGCATCCACAGCCAGCCGTTGATCAGACAGGCCGACAGTAAGAGAGAGAAGAGCAGCAGCTCTGTCTGTCTGCGCTCGGTGTTCTGTCTCTCCAGACCTGCCACTCTCCTGCTCATCTTCACCACCTGAACCAATCAAAGAACACAATCAATGTGATGCACAATAATATATATCATACAGGGCCTATGTCGGACAAAAAAGCGGACCAAATCCAATCGTAAAAAATTAATTTTCTGTATCCACAAGTTTCCGAGGGACGCTCCTGTAAAAAATAAAGTGGGTGAAACTTCCGGTGAGGCGGCGGATGTAGCATTCCAATGGTGTTTTGTGTGTTAGTTAGCGAAGAGGCTAGCTGTTTTTCGGAGAGTTATTTTACTATTTAAAGACGCAAATCTTTATGAGAGATGTCGTTACGGAGCTCATGGACAACATGTGCTGTTCGCGGTTGTATGTATAACCGGACTAAACTAATTCAGTGGCTTAAACGTGATTGTTTTGAACATAAGCCGAAAACGAAATCAGAGTGATCCTGCCAACGACTGTAGTTTCCATCACCTCCCAAAAGACGACGAATCTTCCTGTGTACATTTGTTTAAATTCTTAATATTCTATAAACTCTATCAGCATGTGATTGGCTGTTCGCTACTGATGTTACACCTAAACTCAGGATCAAAGCCTGTGTTGACAGAATACCAATGTATTCAAGCAGCACATTCATTTATAATTTTGAATAAACTCCAAAGCACAATGACTAAGTGTGTATTTTTTATTTTAATTGTTTGTCAGCTCGCACAACCGTCTGTCACCATGCCTTGATGAGTATTGATTATTAATAATTTTATTATAATACTCCCAATCAACTACTGCGGAGGGTAAAGGCACTGTTATTTCACCCTTTTTAATTTGGTTGAGGTTGTGTTCCCACATCGTTAGCTAGTTTGGATCGCTATAACTTGAATGACTGTCAACTGTTGAATGAACGAGTGTCAAGCATGTCAAGTCACGCTTTGTTTACTTCGTTCGAACCGGAAAACGCCCACTTTTGACGCATGGCCTCATGGGCGTAGGAAACTTGTGGATAACAAGGAATTTATGTCTTGTGGTCCGTGTGAAGCTCCAGCACTGACCTGTCTGCGCAGCACCATCAACTCAACAGCAGTGCCGGTGTCCTCGTCAGGACTGAGCCAGAACTCCTGCGAGGCACTGTGGGACGGAGCGTGACGTTAACAAACGCTCTTCGACATCTTATATGAAACATACTGAACGCCCTGCCCTCCCTTCCATCAATGATAAAAGACTCATACAGCAGCGTCCCACTATCACAACCGCATGAGCCACTGTCACCTTGTCCTGCTCTGATCAGGTTGAACCTCCGCCGCCTGAGAGGGATGGTTTTCCGGGTAACCAAACCTTAAAACACAAGAGAGACACCAGGAACCACAGCAGTCCACATTGAACAAGATTTTGTGAACAAATCCATTTTAAAATGAGTTGAAAGCCGGAACTAAAAGCTCGAAGCTTTGTTAGTTGCTCAGGTAAAGCAATAGAGGGAATGCATTGACGTCACTTTCCCGAGTGGCAAAAGATCTGCTGCGTGACTGGATTTAATAGGGAAAAAAACGAACAATTTTATCAATTTAAACTAAATGTTGGACTCAATATGGTGTTCCTTACAACTTACTAAAGATCCAGTGATCCATAGATATTGACATGCTGCCAGGAATCGTGTTGCCTGACATTTATGTTTGCTTGATTTACGTAAACATAAAGCAAATTTGCCTGTGAACGCTTTATATAAATGGAATATAGGTAGGTCTAAATCCGAGTGATCACTTATATCAGTGTTGTATATATGAAGAGTTCAGATGCAAAAGCCTGAAATTTTGTTCTAGAATGACCATTTTTATCAAGCTTGTGTATTTAAGTTCAGTAATTTCACTTAAATGACAATTAATAAGTAATCTTCATTGCCATTTAAGTGAAATTACTGAACTTAAATATACAAGCTTGATAAAAATCATCATTAAAGAAGAAAATTTCAAATGACACTTTGAGGCTTTTGCATCTGAACTCTTCATATATAGCCTATATACAGTATATCATCATATCGTCCAGCCCTAAAATTTTATAGTTTTATTTTGGTCAGTGTTTAATAACAAACATCCAATAAATATTTAATTGATGAATTGTTAATATACTGTATATAACAATACAAAATATATAGGTATGGTTTTACGCTTAAATTCAGCATATTGACACACAATGATCCACCTTTCTCGGACTGGAGTCCAGTTGTTTCGATCCATTTGCTCCTCTTTCTATAGCAGTCTGTAAAAATATACCTCCGATTTTTTGTCAAATCTAATTGTACAGTCAATCGCAAAGCTCTTCCCCACTTTATATGTGTTGTGTTTGTTTTTCGCAGCATTCACGCTGACAACAAATACAGCCGCTCAGTCTTTTTGCCACTCGCTGTGAGTAACTGCAGGCACTCCGGTGTTCTGTCCATTTTTGCCGCCTTGTCGAAAAATGTAAACCGTAGCGCGAATTGATCACAGAATGCCGATTAAAGTCGTATGAAATACGATTATAATACAATTCTAAGTTATGAGTAGCTACTGTATACTGTAGACTACTGTTTTTATTTTTAAAACAGTGTGAAAAGTAAAAATTATCATAACATTTGTCAAAGTAACACCTTTCCTCATAGTAACTGAAACTTTCAGTTATTCTTTTTCAGCTGACCGTACAAATATTCATATGGTAGTAAGCATTTTTTAAAGGGAAATTATACATTATAACAGGAAAATGTACCTTTTGTTAAAAAAAACTGTGAGTCTGCACATGCGCATAACCGGCAAGTAGCAAATCTCGATGGGTAGCATGAATCGCCAGAACACCGACGGTGACGTCACGCGCATACCCTCTATACAAGTCAATCCAATCATGATGTGAATCTGCAGGTGCACCAACTCTGAAAGCCAGGCAGGAAACCGAAACAATGCAGTTCAATCAGAAACAACTAAACAGCATGGGTTCAAAGGGCAAAGCAATACGCCAGGTTAGCGGGAAGGGGGAAAGCTTGGCGTGCAGGATGAGGATCCGTGCGTCACCTGGAGGAGTACTTCTGCAGGAGTTTCTGGGACGCCTGCTGGCCCAGCTCCCTGGCGGCCTGTAGCATGCTCTGTGGGGACAGCAGGTTAGGCGGGATAGAGGGAAGCCCCGGGGGCTTTGGCGGGGCCGGGGACGGGTCTGTATGTCCAACACCGCGGCTATTGCGGACAGGGGTACTGACATAGAGGGACACCGCTGTTATTTAAAGACTGCTGTAATACGCAAACCTGACAGTCTTTATGTGGACGGGTTTGTGTCTCGTCGGGTAAAAACTGACCGAATGCAACAACCAATCTCTCCTGCCCTCTAGTGGATGTTTAGTGGTAGTGAGGCGTGTATATAATAAACACATACTGTAGTACTTCTCTGAAAATGTTCAATTAGGGAAGCGATAATGAAATATATTTAGGCCTGGTTTCGCAGACAGGGCTTAGATTAATTCTTAGTTCAATTAGGACATATAGATTTTATAAATGTCCCCTATAAAATAATATAAGATTGCTTTCAGTTAAAACAGCTCAACCATGCATTTTAGTCTGGGACTAGCATAAGTCTGAATCCAGGGGCTAAAAACTGCATTTGCTAATTCTTTTATAATTCTGTATACTGCTTTAATGAGCTCATGTTAATTGAGAGACTGTAATCTGTTAAACTGTAGGACCATCTAAAATGACTTAGCAAAGGCGAAAGTGGGGAATAAAACAGCGAAATGCTGACACTTGACTTAAAATCATGATATGGACAATAAAAATCAATGTAACATTATGTCAACGACCAATATGTATATCACTGTATTCGTTTACATATGAAGAGTTCAGATGCAAAAGCCTCTAAGTGCCATTTGAAATTTTCTTCTAGAATGATCATTTTTATCAAGCTTGTATATTTAAGTTCAGTGATTTCACTTATTACCTATAAATTGTTATTTAAGTGAAATTACTGAACTTAAATATACAAGTTTGACAAAAATCATCATTAAAGAAGAAAATTTCAAATGGCATTTAGAGGCTTTTGCATCTGAGCTCTTCATATAAACATTGAAAAACATAATTGTGCAAAAGCATTATACATTGTATATTATGTATGTAAATATGTATATTTAGAGATTTGTATTAAAAAAATCTATTGTACAATTGTGCATATATATATACACAGACAGACACACCAGTGTACTTTCAGTGTGGTCAATCATATTTGTCAGCTTCTTTGTATATGACAGATCACCATAACCCTTTAGGATTTGATTCCCACTAAGTGCTTTAGGAATGAGTTGGACTTACGGAGACTGGGAGCGCAGTGTTTGTCTGGAGTGTGTGGGGGTTCCAGGTGGGGTTCGACCGAAGCCCTGGTCACTATAAGACCTTCGCAGTGGACTCTGCGTGACATTACAAGAAATATCATCAAATGGACCTTTTTATGGATTCAGTCTGGCTGTGAGGTTAAGAGAGACTACCTGGACAGGCTCTCTCGTGAACGCGTCCCTGTCCCAGGACGCGCGATGCAGGTCCCACGATGATGATGCGTGTTTGGAGAAAAGAGGTCGTGGACTCATATCAGGAGCATCTGTTTTTGGAAAGGTTAGGAAAAATTAAGACAATATGTTTCTGAAAGAAGTCGCTCATGCTCACCACTTAACCTATGTAATTAAAAATAACAGTATCACTGTGAAATATTACAAATTAACTGTTTACTATTTTAATATATTTTAAAGGGGTCGTGAATTGAGAAATTGTCTTTGATCTTTTGAGATATAAGACGTCCTTTTACTATAAAACATCTTTTTTCACTTTATTAAATGGAATAAACTGAGTTTACATTCATATAATTCTGCTTAAACGAAACACCGCCAGTAATCTTTGTCAATTATAAAAGTTATAACTCAATTACGCATGCTTTATATATCTTGGCAGTGGCAAATAGTTTATGTAATATGCACAAATGTTTCAATTACTACTATGTAATGGGATTTATTTCAACATCGGAAGTTTAAAAACTATATCACACGTGTAATGAAGGGATGTTAAAAAATCATTTTAATATACAAAACTGTGTCCAAAACAAAACAAAAAAATATCCAATCATAGCATCATAGCAAAAGTCTTGAATGTGGGACGCCCATCAAAATGAAGTGCGTCAAATACATAGATATATAATAGCCTATTACTTCTAAATTATGTTTTAATTAAAAATATTGCTAAAATTACAAGTGAACCTTAAAGAACATTATACAATTAATTTTATTATTTTAAATAAGCCTTTAAAATGCAAAAAGCTGCATGTTCAGCATCATTACTCCAGTACTGAAATTATGCTGGTTTGATTCTCAATAGTTATTATCCTTGGTGCCCAATTATTAATAATGGTTCTTATCATTGAATGTTGAAAACAGTTTTTTCTGCTTACCATAACATTTGTAATACCCCTAACTTTTGATAAAGTTGTCAAACCACAGCTCCATAAATATTTTTTTAATTTTTATTGCATGCTCTATATTGCATAAGAACATACAATTGGTGAGAACATGCAATTAATAATTTGTGTTCTTGTGATTTGTATTTGAGCAATAAGAAAATACCTGTTAAGGCCAGTCTGTCTGGTATGTGCATGCTGTAGGCAGCAGACAGATCTTCCGGTTCGTGCGCGTGACGCGCTGGACCGACCCGCAGCCGCTCGGGCACGCGCATTCTCAAGCTGATGGCCTCAGTGAAGTCGCGCTCGCGCATCGCGGCGGGACCGTCACCAAAATATCCCGGTAAATCCATGACTAACGTTACCTTAATGCCAGTAAAGAGAATTAGACCAACCGCATGGCTCCACAACAAAAGTTAAGCTGGGTTAATACGTGAGCAAAACAAGGACACGGTCTACAATAGATTAACGTTACAATATAAATTTGTGGTAAGTAGCAAATATTCAAGATACAGGCAACTTGCTGTCTGTGACCCATGTGATAAGAAAAAAATAATTCACTCATCATGACCTACACAGTCTCCTTGATTGACGTCGATATTGGCTAACTTAAGCAGTTTAAATATAACTTACAGTTCATATTTCTAACAAAACACCGGTCCGAAATCCTAATATAAACATACACCTGTGGATTAGCTCGTGGGGCTAAATTCTTCAACTCGTAACGTTACATGGTAACGTTAACTTAATGTGTCCACGACTCGGTCTAAACGGTGTGGTTTCGGTTTTCCAGACAGGTTTTTGAACATGTACTAGCGACAAATTACATGCAGGTCATTTAAGTGTCTTTTTGGCTCAATATAAACATTTCTTTAAACTTTAAAACAAGCTGTTTAAACCAACCTTCATGCAGTTCACGGCGACTGACGTCTGTGACGTCGTGTTTCTGCGTGCAAAAGTGGGCGGTGCATATCTCGGTGTTAGCCAATCAGAAAACTATTATGTGTTTAGAGGCGGGACTACTGCTTGTCCGACTCTGGTCCAAACAAACCTGGTAGGAAACAAATCGCTGACATCTGCTCTAAATTACAGTGAATTAGCACATTCATTTTCTTCATTAAATAACAAACAGACAAATGCGTATAGACTATTCTCCAAAAACATCAGCGCTTGCTTTCACAAAAAGTAAATTGCCACTTTAATTATTGGACCATTCGGTTCTCAGAAGTAACATACATGTAAAATGTTGTTTTATCTCTTTTATTTAATAATTAGAGAGCATTTGGCCATAAATCCATAATTCTGAGCAAAATGTAAACATGTAGTGTTTCTCCGACAGTTAGCCTGTTAACTAAAATCACGTAAAATAAAATAGGCCTGAACGTATAAACGTAATATATAAATTTATTTAAGGTAAAGTTTATTTTTATTAGGCTAGTTTTTGTTTTTAATTAATGTCTATTTTTATATATACATAACAAAAATATATGCAGATATTTCAAGATAACAAAAAAATATGTAAATACAACTAATTTAATTATGAATACAAACATTACCTCATTGATAGTAAAATAACACCTTTTTCAAATCACAAATGTTTGATAAAGCAAATAAATTTACTGTTAATTTAATCTTAATTAAATGATGCATGTATGATGTTTGTGACAAAAACCAGGAAAACCAGGTCAATCTCATTGGAAGCTCTGTTAACATGCACGTTAGTGAAATCTTTAAAGAAAAAGGCAGATTTGTTATGGAAGAATCCAAAGACTTTTTTATTAAGTCAATGGTCTCTTAAACAACTAAAGCCCAATTAAAAGCACTAGAGAACAAGAAATTGTAATTTTATTTTGGTGAGATAGTTCATTGATAAATTAATGCTTTAAACAAGCCTGTGTGTCATGAATAAAAGTGAGCTCACAGAGCTGTATTTGAATTTCCCCCAATTCAAGCTTAAATATGACATACTGTATATGACTATGAATATATGAATATGAAATACTTCCAAAGCAAATTAATAATAATAATAAATAAATCTAGATTCATGCATCAGTTTACCATAGGCAATTGAATTTTGTGCGCAACAGATCTGATTATATGTATTGTATATTCACACAAACGGATATACGACTATATATATAATATCCATTTGGTTTAGAAATTGCCATGATTCCTAAGATGAAGGACATTTGACACAAGACATACACAAATGTACAATTTTATCATATAATTATGAATTACAATACCAGTAGTGCTTATGTTAATCAAATTTGTTTCAATTTAAATGCAAAATGAGTGCAACCAGCACAGATAATCAGAGCCACAGTGGAAATGATCAAAAGAAAAGAAAAAAATGCATATATGATTGAAAAATCATGCAGTTTGGCTTGAAAAACAACGGTGCATTATGTTTTGGTTTTGGATATACATATATATTTAGCATATAAACCCAAGCCCGTGGCTCCTGCGCCACATTCTCACTAGCGCAAACAAACGCTAGACAGAAACATGACTGCTGGCAACAGGCATAGATATACAAACACATTTACACACACACACACATAATCCCTGACGCATTTCTTCACGCGTACAGTTCTCTCTTGGCCTAAAATAAACACAAAGATAAATCACACTTGACATTATCTTCAGTTCTTGCTACCTCTTACAGTATTGTTCATTAGAAATCTGTTGCTTCATACGCCATCGTAACGTTCAGCCATGACTTAGTTGTAACTCTCAACACTTGTCATCCACTGTAGTGAGCTGTCTGTGCTATTCTGTTATCGGTCTGAAACTGAGCTGGGTGCTCCATCAGCGTGAAAGACAGGGCATCATGGGATTGATTGTTGCGGCTGGAGTAAGAGGCCCAGGAGACATGAGTCGAGCCTAAAGCCAAGTAAGCAGTTTGCAATTCATCCATTTTCAATGCGGAGAAGCAAGGTCAAACCTCACTTCCACAGTCCATCCGTCCAACACTGTGCTTGCTTATGTCCATGAACCCTTTGTTTGGATGAACCCTTTTTGAAATTAGCAGTTTATAATAATAGTGTTTTCAGCACAATTATATTAAGGCTCCATTAGTTTTAGTGCTTCGCCCAACAACCCATTGACCTACTTGTAATGTCCCTTTTGCATTTATATTGGATTGATACAGCGATATTCCCATCACAACACTAAAGGTGCAGTCACACTCACATCAGTGAAATTTTGTGGGCAAAACATGGTTCATTGTCTATTGTCAGTTGTGTAGTGATGTATGAAACACAGCTTACACCTGCTATTAAGAATCATTTTTGTCAATCCATTCATTTACATTTATTCGTTTAGCTGACGCGACTTACAATTGCTATATACGTATATCAGAGGTCGCACGCCTCTGGAGCAACTAGAGGTTAAAGGGGTAGTTCACTTTAAAAAAAAACTTTTGCTGATAATTTACTCACCCCCATGTCATCCAAGATGTCCATGTCTTTCTTTCTTCAGTTGAAAAAAAATTAACGTTTTTGATGAAAACATTCCAGGATTTTTCTCCATACAATGGACTTCAATGGGAACCAAACGGTTCAAGGTCCAAAAGACACTTTCAGTGCAAACTGCAAACTGATCAAAAGGCTTTAAACGATTCCAGACGATGAATAAGGGTCTTATCAAGCGAAACGATCGCTCATTTAAAAAATAAATAACAAAGTTTAAGTTTTATAAGCACAAATGGTAACCTTGCTCTGTTCTGTGATGCGCGTTCGTGACTCTCCAGTTCGGACTCGTTCATCAAAATGAACAAATCTTTTTCTGAGTCAATTTCGTTCGTTGAATTGAATGAAAATTAGTTCATTTTGATAAACGTGTTCGAACAGGAGAGTCACGAATGCGTATAACAGAACAGAGCAAGGCGAGCATTTGTGCTTATAAAACTTAAACTTTGTTATTTATTTATTAAATGAGCGATCGTTTCGCTTGATAAGACCCTTATTAATCGTCTGGAATCATTTAAAGCCCTTTGAACAGTTTGCGGTTTGCACCGAAACTGTCTTTTGGACCTTGAACCGTTTGGTTCCCATTGAAGTCCATTATATGGAGAAAAATCCTGGAGTGTTTTCATCAAAATTGGTGTCTGACAGTGGATTCGAACCTGGGCCTCTCACACCAAAGGCATGTGCCTTATCCACTGCGCCATCACCAGATTCACCACGCCACAAGTGGATGACGCTAAATACAGATGTAAACCTTTTGACCACTTACAGAGGAAACGTCCAAAAGAACATTCGACATTTGAAATATGTAAATTACGCGAGGTTATTTCATCCATTAGATTGAAAGATCTGAAAAGGCACATAAATGTACCTGCCCATAGACCCTCCCCTCGAAGAAATCAGGACAGAAGTGGTTGAAAGTGGATAAAAGACACCAGATTAAAACACAAGGTGTAAACGGGAAAACGTCTCCCTCGCCTACTTGTGATCCGATAGACCAAACGCATCTTAATACCAGGTGTAAACAGGGCTACTGAAGTCACTTTAAAAGCAGCTTTCTGTCAGTCAACGCTGTGAATCTTGAGTGACCATCTTGAATATGAAAATCTGACTAGAGAAATCTTTGCGATATTGGATTTTGCCCACAACATCGGTAAATGTGACCGTACCTTAAGCCAAATATCCCGTTCGCTCAAAGTTGGCAGTGTGAGAGATTATTTACAAACTTACTGCAACGGCAGCAGTTCATTGGCTTAAACCTGAGCTGGAAAACATGATTCAGCTGCATGTTTGGTCGACTAGGTAGAGCACAAGGGGGAAAACGAGCAGTGAGAACAAGCAGCATTATAGTACAGTATAGCACCTGGTGATGTCAAACGCCACAGAGAGCTTTGTACAAAATCACACAGTTTTTACGCTGTTATAAAAAAAAAGAGTAATAAAACACAATGTAAACAGTCTGAGAATGACGGGGAGAACTACAAAAAACAAGAAACCGAGGGCCTGGAATGTTGTATTATCCAAAGATTGGACCCCAAACACAGTTTTTGTGCATTTGTGTCTTGTGATTGTGTGAGCACAGCGTTTGAGGTAAAAATCTCGCGATAAGCATAAAATCACAAGACGATTTGATTGACTACTCTTCTTGTTTCTAAGGCCTGCTTCCACACACATTCCTATGTGAATTTCTGTGCATGTGTCTGTAAACAATCGAATTGTGTGCATCCGTGAGAGTGCGTGGCGTGATCGTAACGTATGTTGTATTTTGCATTTGTTTTGTGTACACATTACTAATTCTGACGTTGGTATGGATCAGAGATACTGCTGGTATAAGATTTCACAGGGCTTAGTATACTTAAGGGAATCTATGAAATCACGACTTTATGAACACAAGACGCACACGCGCTCTAGAAATATTCGGTGTGTCTGAACATTCCTACGACACACCAATTAGATTTGGCACATCCTTTCGTTGAAGCCCGACGCGATATACCTGGATCTGTACATTTTCTTTGTCTGAAGTGTCAATGGTTGTGGTGTGTGAGCCGTTGAAGTAGATTGAGAAGATTGTGACCCTTTTGAGACGTTTACCAGTGCGGTCCACGAACCGATCAACGACACAAGGCGACCGTCCTAACATTTGGTTACCGCTATATGTGTGCTTGTTCATGAAAGCTCTCATTTTTCGAGCACAATCTCCTCATATTTGGGCGGAGGATCGCTGTAGGGGGCTGTCGTCTCATCGCTGCTGCTCTCTAAGTGGCCGGTGACTTCCTCGTAGGATGGCGGCGGGGTCGCCCCGGACAGATGGGACGCCACTGACAGCGACGTGTCTTGTACGTACAGGGAGCGATTGTTCTGCGAATGGCCGGCGTGATGATGGACGTCTGAAGCCCCGCCTCTCTCGGGGCAGCTGACCACCACGCTGGGCCTGTCGTTGGCGTGAGAGTTCTCGGAGTGCGCGGGAGGTTCGCGGTGCACCAGGATGCGCGGGAGGCTGCGGGCGTTCCGGTTGGCCAGGTAGCGGTTCTGGGTGTAGGCCGGACGCCGGCGCGTGGCTTTCTGCAGTTGACAGCGCCACAGGAGGAAGAGCACGATGATGATGAGAAGGGCCACGCCCAGAAGGGGCACCACCATGTACACGGTGTCCGGGCGCTCCGATTCAGCATTGCTGTTCACTGTGTAGATGCTGCGGTTTTTCCAGAACTCCATCTGTGTGAATGAAGGGATAGCCACTTTTACACATTTTTAAAGGGATAGTTCACTTTGAAATAAATTTTTGATATGTTTTATCTTACCTCAAGGGCATCCAAGATGTAGGTGTCTTTGTTTGCGCAGTAGTTTCAATTTTGATATTTTTAGGTCAAACCGTTCTTGTCTGTCAGCTGCACAATTAATCGAATTTGTAATCGCGATTACAATTATGGATGCCACAATTATGTAATCGTTCAAAGGCACAATTAAAAAAAGTCCACTTATATTATTCTGTGTGCTTAAAATGTGTTTTTTTTTTATTTACAGCTTATCTTAAAGGAGTAGTTCACTTTTGAAAAAACTTTTGCTGATAATTTACTCACCCCCATGTCATCCAAGATGTCCATGTCTGTCTTTCCTCAGTCGAAAAGAAATTAAGGTTTTTGATGAAAACATTCCAGGATTTTTCTCCTTATAATGGACTTCCATGGGAACCGGATGGTTCAAGGTCCAAAAGACAGTTAATAACTGTTTCAGATGCGGCTTCAAATGTCTTTAAACGACACCAGACGATGAATAAGGGTCTTATCGTGCGAAACGATCGGTTATTTCAAAACTTATTCCAAAAATGTAACTTTTCTAAGGACAAATGCTAGCCTTGCTCTATTCTGTGAGGCGCATTTGTAACGTCACGTAATACGTAATTACGTTCAAAAGGTCACGGGCGACGTAGCCGGAAGTACAGAATCAAAATCGTCCGACATCGTTGTTTTACCTTTTAATTCCTGTAATTTAATTTTTGTAAACGGCGTTTGAGTTAGTTTTCACTTTCAACCTATGCGTTCAACTTGTAAACACTCTGACTCTGTACTTCTGGCTACGTCGCCCGTGACCTTTTGAACGTAATTACGTATTACGTGACGTTGCAAACGCGCCTCACAGAATGGAAAAAGGCTAGCATTTGTCCTTAGAAATGTTACATTTTTGGAAAAAGCATTGAAATAACCGATCGTTTCGCATGATAAGACCCTTATTCATCGTCTGGTGTCGTTTAAAGACATTTGAAGCTGCATCTGAAACTGTTATTAACACTATCTTTTGGACCTGAACCATCCGGTTCCCATTGAAGTCCATTATATGGAGAAAAATCCTGGAATGTTTTCATCAAAAACCTTAATTTCTTTTCGACTGAGGAAAGAAAGACATCGACATCTTGGATGACATGGGGGTGAGTAAATTATCAGCAAATGTTTTTTCAAAAGTGAACTAATCCTTTAAGGGTTTTTTCCCCATTGTTTTAATTTTAGTTAGTGTAACCAGGGTTCCCACACCTTGGTTAGCTTCAAATTCAAGGACCTTTCAAGGACTTTCCAGGTCCAATACTCTCAAATTCAAGAACTTAATGTGGGACACATGTGTTGTGTCCAATAACAAACGTTGGCGCGTGTGAACGTCATGGCAACGTACAACACAAAGTACCTCACGCAGGAAACACAACATAATGCGTAAATGTGCGTAACTAACGTAAATGAAGAAAGCTAGTATGAATACGCCACGAAGTGTTGGCGAAATAACACATTAACGGACTGGAGGGAATAATATGGATTTTTTTCCAGAAAATGTTTTGCACAAAATAAATTCAAGTACTTTTAAGGCCATTTATCTATATATGTCTATTTTCAAAGACTTTCCAGGGCCTTGATTTTTATTTTTTCAGATTCACAAACTTTCAAGGATTTCAAGGACCCGTGGGAACCCTGTAATTAGCATTAAAGCAACACTATCTAACATTGTTTACTTAAAATAATGTTTCCAAAATCTTATCAGTGGTTCATCAAGTCGTAACAGGGTGAAAGGCACTCCTGCCGTCGCATGACGGGGTCTGTATCACTTTTACTGGCACTATGTAACTTCGGGGTTCGGGTGGGAACCCGACCACAAAAAGAACTACAAAATTCGACTGCTTTACATCAAGCACTACAATAGTCATTATTTCATCTTTCTTCATTTCTGATGTCGCAATACATCATCCTTTCATGAAATCATACTCTACCTTGACTGTGGACATCGTTCATTCTAAAGTCGGTGCTGGATAAACAGCGAGCGTGCGTGCGACGGTACGCTAAATTATTTACGACAGCGGCAATGGACAATTTCGTTTCCAACCAGTAGGGCGACCACTGAGGAAAAGTTTGGTGTTATTTTAAACCATAGAAAACCATTGAAAGTTTTTCAGGAGTTTTCAGCCGTTTTATTTTGATATAACAATTTGCATGCAGTCACTTCGAACAATGGCATAAAGCTGTTCAAAACATTATTCAATGTAAATTGTGCTAATCGTAATTAATAATCGCAATTATAATTTCAAGGCAATAATCAACAATTAGGATTTTTGTCATAATCATGCAGCCCTATGTCAGCCATATACTCGTTTCGTGTCTTAGGCCATCAATGTGTACTTACAATTACGAGTCATTAAATCATGTTTAATTTGGACTTCTCTGTGCATGCTCTTTGAGGTGGTGACCATAGACCTCCATTATATGACTGACAGACAAGAACGGTTTGACCTAAAAATATCAAAATTAAAACTACTGCGGAAACAAAGACACCTACATCTTGGATGCCCTTGAGGTAAGATAAAACATAAAAAAACACAGGAGATTGAATTGTACAAAGCTTTTGCTAGTAAAGACAGGATTTACCGTTTGCTCCTTATTTTCAAACACTTCGTTGGCCTCCTCAAAGCTGCAGCTCTCTTCGGCACATTCCCTCTCGATGTTGCCCGGCCGGAGCTCCTCCAGGAAACCATTATCCCGAGGAAAACGTTTGAGGAGAGAGTTTGCATCCTTGCCATCTAGAAACGCTGAGACATTAAAAGACATCTGTATGTTTTAGCTTCTGGGAGCAAAGGTAGAAAAAATGGTATATGTAGTAGAGCCCGACCGATAAAGGATTTTGAAGGCCGATACCGATACAAATATTTTTGGGGGTTTTTAAAATCCGATATTCCGATATATCGGCTGATATTTTATTTATTTATTTATTTATTTATTTTTTAAACTGGACATGATAGTCACAAATTTTGTCATGCTTATTTGAGTTAAGAGAACTGATGCGGATGTTCTTTTAATTGTTTTTCAAGCAATGTATGTATCGTGACCAACTCAACGAGTGTTGCCAACAGTGCCCTCTGGTGGACAAACTATAAAACTCCAACACTCATGACATGGTTCAAGCTTGTTTCGT
This sequence comes from Pimephales promelas, assembly GCF_016745375.1. The sequence goes on from NW_024121210.1 coordinate 15,914,984, forward strand.
CCGTTTTTATTTTATTTTTGAAATATTCGTTTATCGGCCGTTATAACTGCTGATACCGATAGTTTGGAAAATGCCTAATATCGGCCGATATATCGGTCTGGCTCTAAAATGTAGTTTACTTAAGTTTTCAAGTTCATGCCTTTGCCGATGGATAAGGCTTGTCAAATACATAAAATGTTATGCCTTTCCCATAAAATGTGCTATTACTTATATTTAAAAAAAAATTTTCTCATTAATCATTCCATTTATTTTCCATCAATCAAACAGTCCTACATACAACACCAGAGAGAAGTCAAGAAAGAATGACATGGACATCTTGGATGACATGGGGGTGAGTAAATTATCTGCAAAAGTGAACTACTCCTTTCAGAAGAGCAACAGGAACCCAAAGAGCTTTGCTATTACATCAAGGTTTTGTGTCCTTTAACAACATGTTCGGTTCTTGAGGCCTAGGAAAGTTCCTGTGAAAGCTTTTGATCGTGGAACAACATTCCTGTTCAAAAATACAGTCCAAACCATAAACCCTACCCATAAACCTATCCCTACCCATAAATTATCCCTAAAACCAGGGGGAAATGACAGGTGAATAACAACGATGTAGAATAACTGGTTGTAAACCTTAAATTAACATAAACTTGACATGAACTGTAAACTTGTGCCTCAAATCTGAACGTTGTTCCAGGATCAACATGTTTGAACATGTTGCACTTGGTGAAATCAGGTTTTTGCTCAAGGGCTACTGGGCTATTTTTAGATCAGACCAATCTGAATGGACCTTATCAGTGTCTCAAGATGAAGTTGTTGAAATTTGGCCCTTACCTGCTGCCATACTACCACAAGAGAACTCAATCTGAAGTATTTTGACCTGGACAGAAGAAAAGATGCAATTAAAGCGTTGAAAAAAAAGTTATCTTACGTGCATACCTGTTGTTATTCATCATAATTGGCTTTGCTCACAATATTCTAAAATATCACATAAACAGAAGACCACTTTCTGATATCTCACTATATAAATCTACTATAAACTCTTGCATGTCTATATGCTGATGGGGGAGGGGGTAGGGGCGGGGGAGGAGGTTCCCATAGTAACGGAGCGGGTAGATAGAGAGATGCGCGAGCTAAATTTATATCACTCGTGCTCGCGCTCACTCCTTAACGAATTCATTTAATTCGAGTTAATATCGCTTTGTCACATACGAAAAATATCAGCACAACGTAATTTTATCTTTAACATGGTTTTGAAACCGCGTCAAATATAAAAAACATAATAACACAACTAAGAGAAATGCAAAGCATAGCCTACTTAAAATGCTAGATGCAAAATAGATTTTCTTATTTATTTAAAAGTGCAAAGGTGTTAATGAAAATATTGACAAAACAATTCGCTGTAATTACATTACTAAAGCCAGTCTTAAAAGCAAATAGATTTCTTAAAAGCAAATAAAATATTAATAAGAGACACATATTCAGTTTGACTGACTGTAGTCCTTAGAGGGGATCTCTGTGTGATTAAAGAGGTTTATTTATAGCGATATTTTTAGTTGCCATGGAACGAAAGAAAATAACGTGTACATTTGTAACTCGGGAGGGGGAGACGCAAAATAATAATAAAGCCTACCTTCCAGGCTGTAGCAATTGCTAGTCCATTCCATCCCTGTTTCCAACGAGGGAGCAGAACACACATGAGTCATGGATGTCTTTTGATTGACATGCGGATGGGCCAATAGGAGTCACGGATTCCCCATGATTGTCCAATGAAATTCCACTGTTGATTTCGTACACGCGAAGTCGTACTTCTAAACTGGGTAGTGTAGTATGTGCGCATGTATACAGTCCTCCGAAATAGTTTCAAGAAACCGTTGCGTATTTTTGCCCAGACATTAATGTTTTATTCTCATAGTCATGAACGCGGAGGGCAAACAAGTGATATTTTTATTAGAGAAAGAGCATGATATCGGGATAGTCGAGACTCAGGGGTCCCCGTTTGTTGCCACGCCTTGTATTAAAAGACAGCATTACCCATAATGCCGAACCCTTTCTTTTACTGTCTATGTGCCGAACCGCTGTTCTTTAACTGTAGCCGCTTGTGATTTGATGGAGCCGTGTATGGCAGGCTGACTTGGCATATAAAACTATGGTTTGATTATCCATAAATATATTTTACAAAGTTGCATTTTTTTATTATTATTATTATTATTATTATTATAGCTAGAGATCCTGCTGTTTGTTTGTTTTTTTTAGTGATGTGCACCAGTCCGTTATTATTATTATTTTTAATTATGGCATATTTCAGAAGACATGAATACTAATGAATACTAGCACAATTTAATCCACAGCATGCAACATTATCCTACTTTATGATATAGCATAAAACAAAACATTTGCAGTCCTTTTTCTCACTTTTACACAGGCTATTAATTCACAGGCATTTGAATTACTTCTTTATAAAGCAGTTTAAACATATATTACCCAAACATACAGGACCTTTATTATACAATTATTAAACAAAATGGCAGATGGCAACATTCTGTTGAAGGGTTGGTTAATAAAATGTTTTGTTGTATTGTGACTCGGAAAAAGATATGTTCATTTTCATGAATGAGTTCGAACAGGAGAGTCATGAACGCACATCGCAGTATTTGAGCTTATAAAACTAAAACTTTGTTATTATTTTTTTAAATGAGCGATCGTTTTCCTTGATAAGACCCTTGTTCATCGCCTGGAATCATTTAAATCCCTTTGAACAGTTTGCAGTTTGCACTGAAAGTGTCTTTTGGACCTTGAACTGTTTGGTTCCCATTGAAGTCCATTAAATGGAGAAAAATCCTGGAATGTTTTCATCAAAAACCTTAATTTCTTTTCGACTGAAGAAAGAATGACGTGGACATCTTGGATGACATGGGGGTGAGTAAACTATCAGCAAAAGTTTTTTTAAAAGTGAACTCCTTTAAGTGTCACAAAACATTACATTCAGTTTGCGCTTAAGTTTATTCCTTTAAAGTAAATTATTTCAATACTCATTTTAAAACATTCAAAGGGTTTGCATGCTTTTATCATGTCATTCCATAACACTTTTTAATGCAATTTATTATTAGTCGATAAGCACTTTTGGGCAGGTCCTGAAAAAGATTTGTCAGGCGAAATGAAAGCTAGAAAACTGATGTTTTTAATTTGTAGTGAACAAACATATGCAAACCGTGGCTTTTTCCCCTGCCAAAAGGTTCTCCAATAAGAAACCGCTTTTTCTCCTATACAATCTAAACGATGCTGGGTTGTTTTAACCCAAATTTGGGTCAAATATGGACAAACCCAAATGTCAACTTTCACTTTCAACTGTACATTTTTTACCCAACATTTGGGTTTGTCCATATTTGACCCAAATTTGGGTTGAAACAACCCAGCATATTTTTTTCGAGTGTATATCTACTCATAGATAAAGCAAGGTCTCTGTTGACTCTGGGACTTTACAGGAAGAGTCCAATCTTGAACATCAGACATTCTTTGGAGGACATTGTCACTGTGGACAGTGCCCTTTATCAAAGCTCTTTTGTTTGAAACGTGGACAAACAGCAGATCCCCTTCAAGTCAACAGATAGTGTCAGACATCAAAGAACGCGAGCGAGTGCAAAAAAAGAAAGCACAGATCCCAAACAGACAAGGTTTGCACTCATTTAAATAGATTTTATTATTATAGTCAAAAGTACAAAAGTAGAAAAATATGCCATAAATACATATATACATTAAAGTACATAAATCATAAGTTAGGGATGGGTAATAGAATACAAATAGAATTTTATATACAAAAGAAGGTAAGAATCCTGAGATCGATCTAAAACGACACTTCCCAATGTGGGAATGCATTTTCTCTGTTCCTAACAGGAAAAACATTTCTCTAGTGTTTCCTGCATAGAACAATCAGTGAAATCATTCTGCTTGTGCTTTAGATACTCATAAGACGGGACCATGTCCATGCACTGAATTATTGATGGCACGACTTCTCTAATAGAGCGCGATCCAGTGTCTATGTTAAATTTATGAACTTTCCCTCGGCATAAAGTCACATTTGCAGAGACGGCGGGTGATGCTGAACGCTCAGTTGTAACTGGTGAAGTGACTGTTTAGTTTAAGACACTCCTCGTCTTCGCTGTCGTCATCTTCATCACAGCTGTCCTCCTCCTCCTCCTCGCTGTCTGACTCATCGTAGAAGTTAATGGTGGCCTGCACTGGGAAATTTCTGAGCAGGGACTCGCCATCGCTGAAGAGATAGTCAAAGGATTTCGATCTGGGCCAGTACAGCCTAATGTGTGAAGAGATACATTGGTAAATACACTTGTTTCACGTTTAGAAATTGCTTACATTTAATTACAAAGAAGCTGTTTTATATCAGCTATATAAGGCAATTTTTTAACTTTCAAAACATTTTTTATACACGATTCAACTCATTTTTTAAGCCAGTTTAATGTAATTTAAAGGAGTAGTTCACTTTAAAAACAACTTTTGCTGATAATTTACTCACCCCCATGTCATCCAAGATGTCCACGTCATTCCTTCTTCAGTCGAAAAGAAATGAAGGTTTTTGATGAAAACATTCCAGGATTTTTTTTCATATAATGGACTTCATTGGGGACCAAATGGTTCAAGGTCCAAATGACCGTTTCAGTGCAAACTGCAAACTGTTCAAAGGGCTTTAAACGATTCCAGACGATGAATAAGGGTCTTATCAAGCGAAACAATCGCTCATTTAAAAAAAAAAAGTTTAAGTTTTAAAAGCACAAATGCTCTGTTCTGTGACTCTCCTGTTCGAACTCGTTCATCAAAATGAATCAATCTCAATTCATTCATGTCGTTCGTTGAATGAACCAAATGACTTGAAAAAAAAGATTAGTTCATTTTGATAAACGAGTCACACAGTACAGAGCAAGACGAACGTTTGTGCTTATAAAACTTAAACTTTGTTATTTATTTATTAAATGAGCGATCGTTTCGCTAGATAAGACCCTTATTCATCGTCTGGAATCGTTTAAAGCCCTTTGAACAGTTTGCGGTTTGCACTGAAAACCGTTTGGTTCCCAATGAAGTCCATTATATGGAGAAAAATCCTGGAATGTTTTCATCAAAAACCTTCATTTCTTTTCGACTGAAGAAAGAAAGACGTGGACATCTTGGATGACATGGGGGTGAGTAAATTATCTGCAAAAGTTTTTTTTAAAAGTGAACTATACTCCTTTAAGTTGAAATGACTTAAACATCCAAGTTGATTATCTAAATATTTAACTAAAGTGAAAATATGCATTTTTCAGCATGGTAAAATAAGCCTCGTTTGGAACAGATTAGGGCTAAAAGAAAATCGTGTTACAAAACAAAACCATTGCTCAAGCAAAATGAAATGTGCACTGACCTGACAGGGTGCTGGAAAGATTGCATCTTGCCATCTGTTGTAGTGTTACTGGGCACTTCTGGCCTGGAGTAAGGCTGGAAAGAGTGAGAAAAGACGTGTAAGACCGCATGCCCCAAAAAAACAACTCAAACAATGCTTCCTGTCCAGTGTTTACGAGGTGATATCACTGCCAGCTTCGTGGGTGTATAACACCCTGGGCAGGATGCGAAAGCTGTGACATGGAGGGTGTCAGGCTAAAGTGTTTGTGGGAAACTGGCTCCAACTCCCTTTCCCAAACCTAACTAGAGGTGTCTGCTTAAATCTTGGCAAGCGAGTTAGCGCTTGCTGTTTTCCCCTACACCTCGTCGCTGGGCACGGACTCAGTGTTCACACTCAGACAGTGGTGCCATATGGCCGAGTGTCTCAGCGCTAGAGCTGCTCTCGGTTTGCCTTTGCAATGAAACAGCTCCACGGTCACACCTTCTGCTAATGCTCACCACATGCCTGTCTGTCACCTTAAAGCTACGTGATGCGGCTTTAAAAAAAAAAAAAAAAAAAAAATTGCACATTTTTTTTTATCACACATTAGTCAAATCAGCTGTTCAGATAACATTTATTTTAAGTTTATTTACTCCTTTATTGTATTAACTTAAAGGCAACCAAGCAGCTAACTTAGCTACTTTTTTAAGTTAAACCAACAATATATTATTATTTTTTTACAGCGTAATAAATAGCACTGTGGTGGCAGGAGTTCATTACGGTACCATGTGTTTAATAACATTCCTAAACAGATGGAAATTCCATTGAAATATTAGGATTGCAGCACTTGGTGGAAAAACTTACACAAGCCAGCTTGGTTTTCCGGCATTCAATTTGAGCATCTTTTCTGGTCACGAGCCACGGTCTCCACAGGGAAGCTGGGCTGTGGATTGAATATGATAGTACTATTTTAGCTGTGCATTTAACAGTCAGCAATTCAATATAGAATAGAATAGAATAGAATAGAATAGAATAGAATAGAATGCTCACCTGCTGGACTGCTGGATCTTAGTGTTCATAGTATTGGAAAGAGGAGCGGCAAAGCACACAGAATTCATCTTTCTCTGGTGATAGTCCCAAATAGTCCTGTTTTTGGAAGATCTCCGAGCGATGTGCGGTGTGGATGAGTCGCAGTGAATGAATAAAGGAGATTCGCACTCGGGGTTTATATGGAGCTGGTGATGCAGGGGCGGGGCTGGGCGATGGTGCCGATGATGATGCCAAATGATCGCGGGTTGTTTTGAGAGGGGGTTTGGTGCTGTTTGCCAAATGATTGGGATAGAGACTGCTATGGACATTTTGGTGTGAAGACTTCTCCAGTTGTATAAACAGTGCGTCCCAGCGTGAGGGTGAGAAATCTGGTACCGTGAGGTTATTGCAACAACACGGAGGGGCAAACTTGCACACCATCTGCGAGAAAGACGACGGGGGGCGACACAGGACTGCGACCATATATTATAGATAGGTTTGGTGGCTACATTAAATTAATGGCTAGGCTATACGCAGTCGTGATCAAAATAGCTACCAATTTGTGTCCAAATACTTCCCATTTCCCAGACTACATACGGGAATACAACGTAGATTAATTTAGGCATGACTATATATTTTTTAATATTTTTATTTTTCGTTAAAAATGTTTTGTTTTGGTTAAAGCTGTTATTATTAATATTATAGGCTAGCTATTGGCCCCTATAGCTAGCCCTTCAATTCCATCAATGAAAACAATGCTGGCCCCAAGTTATTATTGAACTCCTACTTTGTCAGGTAACCCATGTTAGCCAACCATATTGATTTTGTAGTCCTATATAGCAACCGTTTGATTAGCCTACTAAAACTAAACGTTAGAAATAGCTTAATATTAAGCGTTAAATTGGCTATAAGGCCTACCCAATGTAGGCCTAGTGTTAAAATGAAGCTAACCCTGTTGTTTTTTAAATGCATATATAGGCCTAGCCTATTAGGCGTAGCGATTTATTTACACTCGATCAAATTCATTCTTTAAATCATAGATGTTATAATATTATAAATAAAGAAAACAATTTATTTTTAGAAATAGCCTGCTAGATTTAGATTTTCTAATGACACGTTGATTCTTAAATTACTGCCTTCGACAGCTGATCTGAAAACAGCTCTTAACTTACACACTTGCAGGAGGCATCAAAAGCTGAAGAACTGACGCCGATCTGCGGTCAGTCTGAGCGCGTCTCGCGCTGTTTGTCTAAAAGCACGCGTTCACACTGCAGCCCGTTAAGAAGGGTGCAAAATATCTCACTAAAGCGAATTTAATGAGGTCCTAATAGGGGCTTGATGGACTTCGTCGCTCCATTTGGAGGAGCAAATTTGCGAGTCCGCGTCACTCCGACCTCCTATAGAGCCAGCAAACTGACCCGCGTCAGGCAAAAGGCACAAATGGACAACGCAAGATAGCGACGAGCTAGGCTATTGCTTAAACATACAGTTGAGATTACAGATAATGCGATTCAATCAATTAACGGTTGTGTTTTCGTTCACTTTACTAATCTAATTAAAGAGGTTAAGGACAAACGCCGTCTTGCAAATAGGCTATTTGTCTTATATCACTCTCAGGTAAAAAGGTACAAAAGCTGTCACTTGGACAGTAGCCTACCCTTCAAAAGCGTTTTAATATGTACACTTTTGGTACCAATATTTATGTTTTAGGGACTAAAATGCACACTTTGGGTACAAAGGTGTACCTTTTGAAAAAGGGACCGCCACAGTGACAGCTTTTGTACCTTTTTTTCTGAAAGTGTAGGTCTAGATGATAAAAAGGCCTATGTATAGCCTACTGTAAGCATAGGCTATTTGTCAAATGACAAGAGTCATCAAATGAGATGGATGGATGGATGGGTAGGTAGATAGATAGGTAGATAGATAGGTAGATAGATAGATAGATAGATAGATAGATAGATAGATAGATAGATAGATAGATAGATAGATAGATAGATGGATGGATGGATGGATGGATGGATGGATGGATGGATGGATGTAAAAGCACAGAGCATCAGACAGTGAGGGTGGCATTTGTTTATTCTGTTCATTTGGGAGTGTTCTGGCATACGGGGGTCTGTCTAGTCCCAGTCTGTTGTAACATTTGCTGATCTCAGAGCCTTGGAAACCCCCTGCCACTAACGGCTCTTAAAAATCTTCTCCCCCATGGTCAGGAATGTCAGTAATCACCAGCCTGCTGCTCCCCAAGCCTGACCACTGTGTTTTCTTTAAAGCAAGTCAACACAAATCTTTAATTTAAAATAACAAGAAATGGATTAGTTAGAGCACGCAAGCATATATATGAAGATGTGATCTGTTCTTCTAATTGATAGTCAAATTATTATTATTCTTTTCAATGAAAGATTTGAAATAATATGTGACTGACACTCTACTGTTAAACTGTTTATTTGAAACCTAATGTCTAGCTCGCAAACATTGATTGGTCTGATTAAATTATGCTTTTAAAAATATTTTAATAATGCTGTGGCCGGCCCATAACCTTTCCCTCAAGCCAAGATTGACTTAATCATTTTAGATCATTGTGGTAAATTCCAAAATATTATTTCAGAGAGGCATATTTATATGTTTCTCACATCTCAGATTTACTTTTTAAAACACACACTACTGCGGTTAGAAATTGAGGAAATAATGCTGGGCAAAAAAAAAAGTTATGAATGTGTAGCCACATGATAAAAAAGTGATATAATGATTCACAGTATAACATCAGTGTTAACAACATTGCCAAGTTCAACCAAACAACAATTTGGGTTGATATAGCTACAAGAGACCCTCATTGACCCTCTAAAGAACAATGTTTCTCAAATGCCTCTTTTATTTAAACCAGTCAAGAGGCAATATTAGCGTTATTATTACAAAAGATTCTTTAGTTACACTGTCAATTAAAACCTTTTTATTGCACTAAAATTGCATGCAACTATAAACATTTCAGATCAGTTTAGTTCCCTTCAAGTTAAGCCTCTTGAACTAAAGTTGTTTCATAACTGATGCACATTTCCTGTCATCTGACTAGTGAAATTGAAAAGTGTATTGTAGAACGTCTCACAAATGTTGCCAAGATCCTGTGAATAAGATTTAGGAATATGGTCTCTTCATTAATGCCTCTTCACACTCTGTACTATTAACTGAATCAGGCTACTATACTCTTAAAGGGATAGTTCACTTTGAAATTAATTTTTGGTATGTTTTAGCTTACCTTAAGAGCATCCAAGATGTAGGTGTCTTTGTTTCGCAGTAGTTTCAATTTTGATATTTTTAGGTCAAACCGTTCTTGTCTGTCAGTCATATAATGAAGGTCTATGGTCACCACCTCAAAGAGCATGCACAGAGAAGTCCACGTTAAACATGATTTAATAACTCGTTAATGTAAGTACATATTGATGGCCTAAGACACGAATTGAGCGGCTTGTGTAAGAAAAGGAACAGTATTTATATCGTTTTTACCTCTTGTAATCACAGTCACGTCCAAGTGATCTGAGGGCGCGGGCGGAAGTGTTCGGCCAAAGTGTTTCCCTCAGTTTCGGAAGTGTTGCCCTTCACTGTGAAGATCTAAACATATTTAGATATACAGGAAATTGCAATGGAAGTTGATTTCGATATATCAACTGGCAACATTGATTTTTTTCCGCAACCGCGCGAGAGATCACTTCCGGCGCTTGCGCAGACCGAAGCGCCCGCGCCCTCAGATCACTTGGACGTGGCTGTGGTTACGAGGTAAAAACGATATAAATACTGTTCGTTTTCTCACACAAACCGCTCGTTTCGTGTCTTAGTCCATCAATGTGTACTTACATTTATGATGTTTAATCTGGACTTCTCTGTGCATGCTCTTTGAGGTGGTGACCATAGACCTCCATTATTTGACTGATAGACAAGAACGGTTTGACCTAAAAATGTCAAAATTTAAACGACACCTACATCTTGGGTGCCCTTGAGGTAAGCTAAAACATACCAAAAATTAATTTCAAAGTGAACTATACCTTTAACAATACGGTTCTATGGTTCCATGAAGAACCTTTAACTTTCCATTACACAGAAGTTTCTTTATAGTGGAAAAAGGTTATTTTACTGTAAGAACTGTTCACTGAAAGGTTCTTTTGAGGAACTAAGAAAAATGGCATTTCTGAGAAACCTTTTATTTTTAAGAGTTTAATTTATGAGAAAACTAGTATTTTAAAACAATCTTGTTAAATATTCCATGCAGGCTGACCTCGGCTCAGGGTCAGAGTGTCCAGTCGTGTTCATTCCAGTGACCCTGTCGTTCTCACTTCTAAGCGTCACACCTCTTCTCTCACACGCTCCGTCCATGTCCCGGGACCAGCGTCAGTGTTCCCAGATCAGCACCAACATTCTCACTTCAGAAATTCACATTCAACATTCATTCATAGCATTCTGATTCAACCCTGAAACCGAATAAAGATTATCGAGTTTCAACACTGTTAAAAAATCACAATTATCTTGAATGTTTGAGTCATTTCAACTTAAATTTGACTTTTAAAATGTTAGAACTTAAAAAAAGGTTAAATATTGCTTAACTTATTTTGATGAGACATATTTTATCAAAATCATCATCAAAATGATGAACTGAGTCTATTTAAATTCTTTGTATTTATATAATCACTTGAAACATGAACACTATTATTCACATATTCGAGGAGAAGTGAATAAGAGTGTCAATTCTGCCTGGACCATAAGAAAATATGGAATAATCACACTTTCATTGAATGTGAAAAGATGAGGAAAGAGAGAGTGATAGGCCTCTATGTGTGGAATGACATGATGGTAAGTAAATGATGAAAAGTTATTTTATTATGTTACACTCTAAAAAATGCTGGATTGTTTTAACCCAATTTTGGGGCAAATATGGACAAACCCAAACGTTGGATTAAAAAATGCAATTAATAAATTTAACCCAACAGCTGGGTTTGTCCATATTTGACCCAAAATTGGGTTAAAACAATCCAGCATTTTTAGAGTGTATAAATGAATAAATGTGCAGTGTGTAATGGATGCAGAACCTGGATATTATCATTGCATTATTACTATGACAGGTATAGCCTTTAAAAAATATATAATGTTTACCTGATCATGCATCATACGGCTGACCTCGGCTCAGAGTGCCCATGATGTTCATTCAGTGACCCCGTTATTCTCACTTCTACACAAGCATCACACCTCTGTCCTCATCTGAGGAGGTGTGTGTGGACGACACCAGGCCTAACACCTCCATGAGCACACTTCTCTCACCCGGCTGCGTCTCCATCCATGTCCCAGGACTAGCATCAGTGTTCCCAGACCAGCACCAACATTCTCACTTCTCAAATCTGAAGCACATCCATCATTCATTCACTGCAGTGGCATTCTGATAGAACCCGCCGAATAAAGATCTCCAACAGGGGGCGCTCCTTCTGCTCAAGAACATAACAGCCTTTTATTTATTTTTTACTGTAAATGGCTTATACAGTTTCTGAAAATATGGCGCGATTTCTCAAAACTCTGCACACGCACACAAGATGCAAAACGTCACACGTCTCTTGCAAAAGCAAACACTTCATTCAAAATTATTTTAACTTTTCTAAAAATAGTATTTTTGCATATCACTACTAGACTACACACAAACATCAAACGATTAGCATCTATTTCTGTAGGCTACTTATGTCGAAGCGCTGTTAAATATAGGTGAAAAACTACGCTGCAAAAATAATAAATAAAATGCTTTCTTAAAAAGGCAAAAGAACGCATGCACGTTTTCTAAATATGACCATTAAAAAACAATAGACTGATGAAAATGCGGGACATTTCCTCAATATGCGACGTGCGGGACTAGGGGTGAAAATGCAGTGCAGTAGCCTACAACACAGCGGGACGGGTGGTCACCCTAGGGTTTGGGGAGACATGATGTTGAGTAAATGATGATGGCACCTGGATCACATTTTTAGATTATCATTGAATTTAGTCACTAAAAACGAAATGTTTACCTGATCACCCATCATAAGGCTGACCAACGCTACCTCACGACCAATTCGTACGAGTAATTGATTACTATTCGTACCATAGATATCTAAATAAAGGCTAGATGTCTTCTATCGTCATCACCGGCAGCCATCTTGTCACAGGTAAGCTGAGGTAAGATGAGTGGTCAACACGAACACAAATACTCTTATCTCATTGAAATCTTGACGGATTTACAAACGGTTTGGTTTCTTGCAAACCTTATTAACGAGGCTATAATTATCTGGATGATTATTTATTTATACACTTATTATTCATAAGTATGCTGTGTCATAACTACATCTCTGACGTAATAACAAACCAAACTGAAAATCGGTAGAAAATTGAGCAAGTTATGGTTATTTAAATAGTACATGTAGCCTACCATTAACACAATGTTACGAGTGAGTGAGTGAGCTGCCTCTGACAAGATGGCCGCCAGGTGCAGACGTTGACCTCCATTTGCCAGCAGCGTGGATGAGATAACTAGCCTTTTATAGATATCTATGATTCGTACAACCTCACTTCTTGTACGAATTTGTACGATTTGTCTAAACCCGTGATGGGTAGGTTTGGGGCGGGGTCAGGGCTATGTGGGCAACTCGTAAAATATGTACGATTTAACAAAAATCGTACTAATTCGCACAAGCGAGGTTGTACGAATTGTTACGAAGAGCCACCTCGTAAAATTCGTACGAATTGCTACGAAGAGCCACCTCGTAAAATTCGTACGAATTGCCGTGAGATCGGGTTGGGCTGACCTTTGGATCAGAGTGTCCAGCATGTTCATTCATGACCCCGTCATTCTCACTTCTACACAAGCATCACACCTCTGTTCTCATCTGACGAGGTGTGTGTGGACGACACCAGGCCTAACACCTCCATGAGCACACTTCTCTCACCCGCTTTCTCTCTCTCTCTCCACTGGCACCCAGTTACACACTCAGTTAATGTACCAGAACCTGCTTCACGGTTCCCACATCAGCACCTTCACTCGAATAAACACTGACCCCGCTTTAACCTGTTAAAAACTTTCAAGCCTTAAATATATCAGTATTTCTCAGAGGGAGAGGTCAAATATTTGACCTCTCCGTCTGAGAAATACTGATATATTTAAGGTACATATATATATATATATATGAAAAGTTTGTAATAATTACGTTTTTTTTGTTGTTGTTGAAGAAGTCTCTTATGCTCACCAAAGCTGCATTTATTTGGTAAAAAAAATAAAAATCAATTTTAAAATGTAATTCTTTTCTGTGGTGCAAAGCCAAATTTTCAGCATCATTACAGTGTCACATGATCCTTCCGAAATCATTATAATATGCTGATTTGCTGCTCAAGAAACATTTAATATTATTATCAATGATGAATACAGTTATGCTGCTTAACCTTTATTGTGGAAACTGTGATATACTATCATTCAAATGTAAGTATTTTTTTAAAGAAGCAATTAGCCTACTTTTATTCAACAAGGACACATTAGGGATAGTTCACTTTGAAATTAATTTTTGATATTACCTCTTCTTAACGTTACCTCAATCTCGCTCGTCTACGTCACGCATTGTTTACACTGAGATTTTGTAAGTTTTACCTTTCACTAAACATATTTAGATATACGGGAAATCGCAATGGAAGACGATTTCGATATATCTAAATATGTTTAGTGAAAGGTAAAACCATGAATGGTTCAGTTGGACATCTGATTCAGATCAGTTCAACGGCTGTTAACAAGAGGTAAAAACGATATAAATACTGTTCGTTTTCTCACACAAACCGCTCGTTTGGTGTCTTAGGCCATCACTGTGTACTTACATTCATGAGTCATTAAATCATGTTTAATTTGGACTTCTCTGTGCATGCTCTTTGAGGTGGTGACCATAGACCTCCATTATATGACTGACAGACAACACCGTTTTGACCGAAAAATGTCAAAATTGAAAATGCTGTGGAAACAAAGACACCTATATACATCTTGGATGCCCTTGAGGTAAGCTAAAACATATCAAAAATTAATTTCAAAGTGAACTATCCCAGTTTAAATTGATCAAAAGTGACAGTAAAGGCAGTTATGATGCAAAAGATTTACAAAAGAAATAAATAGCAGAAACGGTTTTCAACATTTTACCATGCTGCAACAAAAATAATTGTTCACTGAATCAGAAGTCATTCTAATGCTGATTTGTACACCTGTATGAAGTTATTTCTTCTGCTGAACACAACAGAAGATATTTTGAAGAATGTGGGTAACCATTGACCAAAAAATACTATGGAAGTCAATGGGGCACATCAATTGTTTGGCTACTGACATTCTTCAAAATATCTTCTTTTGCGTTCAGCAGGTTTGGAACAAATTGAAGGCGAGTAACTGATGATCATTTTTTGGGTGAAGTATCCCTTTAAGCAACGGCCGTCTAGTGACCCTGTTCACTCATGCTCTCCTCACACCTCTGGTCTTATCTGAGGAGGTGTTGAGCTGACACCAGCCCTCACACTGCAGATCACCACCGTTCTGCTCACTTTCTGCTCCGACACACATGCCCAGGTCAAGACCCGCAGCCAGAGCGGCCATTCCCACATCAGCACCTACAGCACTCTTGACCTGGACGCTGACCTCAGATGCACACTCTTGGTTTCAAACACGTTTCTGTTACTCATAGCCAAGATATATATTTTTTCAGGACGCATTTAATGCAAACGAGCCTCGTATACGTCATCCCAATTTTTTTAAAACGTAAAAAAAAGAAAAGAAAGTAAGAAAGAAATGTTGAATTGCTTTTTTTTTTTTTTTGTCTAAAGCTCCTATTTAATAATTCATGTAAACACTTGAAATATTATCTGGAATCCCTTTGTACCTCCAGAAACTTTGTATATACACTGAAAAAAATAAATATTTAAAATTATATTATATAATATATATAAATATTTCATCAGAAACGATCTTAAAACAGGGCTTTAATTGTAAATACCGAACTTGTCCTTTAATGGCATCCTGCTGACTCTCTCAAAAAAGTTAAAACTGCTTTCACACTGATAAAATGATTTTGCGGTGAAATACTACAGAAAAAAAAAATTAATTTACATGAAAAAGTTAGTTCAGGCAAGAAAGAAAATAAAAAAACAACGCAGTAAATTATATATTAGTACTCAATTTAAGTGTGTACTAATGAAATGGTAAATATCAACACTATAAAGTGAAGGTGTTCCCATCATGCACTGGGCCTTGAATAATTAATGAGGTTGATTTTTCTCAGTTTTTCAGCTGTTTAATCATTGCTTTTGTTGTTAGGATTTGTAACTTGCTATTTTGTGACATTTGGAGTTCATTTTCTACTCAAAAAGACATTCAAACAGAAAAACGATCCATCAAATGTTACCGTCATTGTGTATTATACCAAGCATTGAGGTCTCTGCGTTCACATAAAGCATTTTTATGAAGAAGATATGGTGTCTCGCTCAAAATCTCTTGTATTAATTACTTAGATGTGTCCAATTAAATATGTTATATTGCAAAATTCAATGTTACATTGTTTGGGGTGGAAATGTATTGCAAATGAATCTTCAACTAATAGATATTACTCAACCTTTTACTATCCAAGTTAAAATGACTTAATTTCTTTATTACTTTCACTTAGCTTAGTTAAGTAGAGTTTACTTAACTCCACATGTGAAATTTACTTGCCGAATAAAAATTAAGTGAATTGTACTTATTCTTTTTAAACCCCTCCCTGTTTTAGCCTGTACTATTCTGAACAATGTTTGAATCTTGATAAACGTATCAGTCCATTAACTGAGTTTCTTATTGTTATCTCGAGACGCTCTCCTTGGCAGTTAATAATAAGATTATTGATAATATGCGTTTTAATTTTTTATAAATAAAAACTCATTACATAACTAAATCTGTGGTTGAACTCTGCTGAAAATGGAGGCCTAAACTTCTCAGATTTTACCACTCGTAATTACACAATACTACTTTACTCTGATTAGTGTGAACTCGTGAAACTTCCTTTTAAACAATTTTTTAACAAACAGATGCCACCTTTTTTTCACCAAACAGCTGTTTTATCACATTATCATTTATTTCTTGAGAAATAGTTTTTTTATTCAGTTTTGGTGAGCCATCTTTTCAACCATGTTGACATATTCTGCATTCCTCTCTAAATTCCAGTCACTCTAGTTATGCAGTTATGGATGCGGTCTCCTCTAGTCTAAAAATGCTTATTTAAAATACATGTCTTCAGCTCTTTCTATATTCATTGGACCCTGTGGATAGTGTGATTAGTCAAATCTGTTTCTCTCTTTCTATTTAGGAATAATAGTCATTGTGTTCGGGTTTATCATATAGAATATCGTCTCCAGTCCTGCTGTCATTGGTGATGATAGTCTGTTGTGGGATTTGTTTTGTCAAGGAATATCTTTGGGGAAATAAGCCTTTGTTTTTATTGTTTCCACACTGTAAAAAATATTTTCAAGATTTGTTATCACAACATATTTTCTTTTGTCAAATCAACTTTATAATAATTTATTTAGTTGAGATAACTTATTATTTTCAGTTTCTGATGATTAAATTAATCTCCTTCATTGTATTAACTCACTTTTTCCAGTTCAATCAACTTAAAATTTTAAGGCAAACCAGGTTACTTACGTTTTTAAGTTAAACCAACAATATTTTTTTTTACAGTGTAGTAATCACAACATTTTTTTCTTTTGTCAAATCAACTTAAAGAATTTATTTAGTTCAGATAACATATAATTTTGAGCTTCTGATGATTAAATCATTCTCCTTCATTGCATTAACTCACTTTTTCCAGTTCAGTGAACTTAAAATTTTAAGACAACCAGGTTACTTACTTTTTTAAGTTAAACCATCAATATTTTTTTACAGTGCAACAATATTATATTTTAACTGGGTATAACTGGGAACTATTTTTATATTTTTAAGAAACTTTAGCTCTATCTTTTTATTTTGTCCCTGTTTGATTAATAGATTTGTTTGTTTTATTTTCTATGTTTATTTAATGTACACCCCTTCTTCAAAACCAATAGAAAGAAGAACCAAAAATAGTCAATGCTCTTCTTCTACATTAAAACATAGCTGTACTGCCATCTAGTGGTGTGCAACGATTCAACAATCTTTGAAATATGCCTCATTACTGTAATAGCCCTATTTAGACGGGACTAGTTTAACAAGAAGAGTTGGGGTAGAGTAATAATTACACATATATATATATATATATATATATATATATATATGTAATTATATATATATCACAATAAATGTCACTACTTCCATTACCTTGCGGCTTTAAACTAATGCAGCTTTTTGAATTACTTGTTTTTGTTTTCTAAATAATCAGGCTCTTTTAACTTAGGCATTTAAGCAATTACTTGATAGCAGCTTGCATGGCGACACAAAACACCCAGACCGATTTATCCACCACATGCAGCAGTGGCAGCACACTAAAAATGCCCAGAATGCTCTAGTCTAGCATCTCCAGCAAAGTGATAAAAACCACCCAAAACACTTGAGCAACTGCAATGTAGAAACAGCATAGAAATCTCAGGCAACCACCCATAATACATTAGCATTCTGGTGGCAAGTTTTATACAGCTGACTTCATAAAATCTTTTTTAACAACAATAATAAGCTGAGAACAGAACACCCAGATCAGGGTTATTATACAAAAACAAAAACAAACGTTACTTGAAATAAAATAGGCTATCTTAAACAAAAATGGAAAAATAAAAATAAAAACAGTATACATAAATAATGACAAAAAGACAACAACATTTTACTAAAATTAAAAGAATTAAATTCAAAAAATTAATCTATAATAGAACAAATTCAATCTATTTAGAATGCATCTAATATTTTCTATCACAGATCTGAAGAAAAAATGATGTTCTGCTATGTTAATGTTCCTTATTTTTAGCTATTTTCTCCCTCTCTCGAACACACACACATGCAAATGCATTGTGGGTGTCCTGTGGAAAAATCAATGTGTGTGTTCAACTCACAGAGTGGAGGAACTGGCACTATGAGTGTTAGCCTTTTCATATGCTTATCCATGAGAGGCACAGATGGCCCCTTTTCCCGCTATTGATTAAGCTTCTGCTATTAACAAAGAAATAATTACATATGAGGAGCAGGAGCTGAAGGAAACTGACACAGAAACTCATGCCTTCCCGTAAATGCCTCATCAATTAACATCAGCCAAAATGTGAATTTCCGGTTCGCTTTTCTAAGTATACATGGCACATTCTGTCAAAGAGTCAATAAGAAGTGTAAATCGCAGCTTTCTGCAATGACCTCATGAAAGGTCATGTTTACATTTCTCTCCTGCAGCAGAACAGTTTTGACATGCACACAGAGAGGTTTTTGTCCGAATATAAACATACTGTCTTTAATCCAACACAATAGCATGAACGGCTTCGACTTGATGTGGACTTATGCTTTTATATATATATATATATATAATAAGCAACAAGAACATTATTACAGTAAATGTTGCTCCAGTTAGACTGGTGGAGTAAGCCGCACTGTATAACTATCTAAATTATTTAGAGATTGTAGGCAGTTAAAAGATTCATGGTACTGGAGGTAACCTACATATGACATTAATTTAATTTGGGTCACACTAGTGTTCTACAGTGTACAGTAAAAGGCAGCAAAAGTCATTTACAAATGTGTCCGCTGCAGCTCGGTGTACGCAACAATTGAAGATATTAGAAGACATGTTGATGTATGAGTTTTATAGTAAAAATATAGCATATCAACAGTGATCATCAATAACGATAAGCCTATAATAGGCCTACTCCAATAAAAAATAGGATAAGCCTACTCCAATAAAAAATAATTAGAATATATTAGACAGCAATTAGACAGTCTGAATATAATAAATATTGTGTGTATATATATATATATATATATATATATATATATATATATACAATATTTATTATATTCAATTATAGGCTTAATAATTTTATTATATATATATATATATATATATATATATATAATATTTATAATATATTTAACATGCCTGCAGTGCCCAAAATGTATCTGATCGCCACTCTCACTATAGAACGGGCAGGAATCAAGCAGCGAATCAGGAGCGCTTAACTTCTCTGTCGCCCAATCAAAAAAAGAGAAAGGGGCTTCACAATAGCCAATCAGAAAAGAGCACTATTGTATCTGGGTAAGTTTTAACGCAACAACCAATGACAAAAAAGCATATCCTGGAATTGTTCACGTGATTCTGCTACAAAATCAACATCTTCCAAAAGTTTAGTTTACGGTTATCACTGGAGCTTCGAGCAGATATCTTTGAGCACAGAGTAAGTCATGATATCCTATATTAATGTTTCTACAAATTCACAACTTGTTTGACACAAACAATGAGAACTTGACTGCTGTCAGAGAATGATTCCCACATAATTAGTATCAGTTTTTCACGAGGGTCTGTAACAGCCTAGTTTTACAGCCAACACCTGCTCAGAACTAACGTTAGTCTAGGCCTATGTATTTTCTTTATCACACGATGGCTGACATGCCCAGACAACAAATTAGATCGTGCCGACGTTGGGGCGCGCGTGGCTGCCCGACATAAAGTGCCTCGGTAAGATGTCTTATGGAGATCGGTAGCTAATCGGCAAGACATTGGGAAGACGGTGGTTTTAGAACGATCGCCGACCGCGAGCCAACGTATACCCGACATGATCGCCGACCGCGAGCCAACGTATACCCGACATGATCGCCGACCGCGAGCCAACGTATACCCGACATGATCGCCGACCGCGAGCCAACGTATACCCGATATAATTATTATGACCTATTCAGCGCGATCCCAGTAGAGCAGGGAAAACATTCAGACGCCTGCCTCGCTCCCTTTGACTTAATACTGGAACAGCTGATTTTCGTCTGCATCGCTGGAAAGGGCACAGCATGCTTGAAAATCAGCTGTTCCGGTGTTAAGTCAAAGGTAACGAGGCTTCTGAATGTTTTTCGCCGCTCTAGTAGGATCCCACCGTTATGTCTAATTATTGATTTGTTTAGGCTAACTGCTGTCAGATTGTTCCAAGGACACAGGTTGCCTATTGTCTATCAACAATCAATAACAATATGATTTGTTAATCGTAACATTTCTTCCCTAACAATTTTGACAATTGCAATTAAATTGAAATGAAATTGAAGTGAAAGTTAAATTGAAAGTTAGTGATTGTTTGTGTAGGGTGTAGCCTATTTCAAACACAGTCTGACTACCTGGGAAATGTCAGTCTAACATAAAAAATGAATGGATCAGTGATATTAAAATTAAGTTTGATGGTCATGCAAATTAAGCTAGGTGTTTTCCAGGATAAATAATAAAAATGAGAGCACCGGAAGATGACCTTGAACATTTATTTTTTACTTTTGTTTTTGCAAAAGCAGTATCATTTATTTTAACACTCATCAAATCACACATAGAAAAGTACAACAACAACAAAAAGAAATTCCCTCCAAAATAGGTAAACAGGAAAAATCAGTCCAATCAATTATTTCACTTTAAGATGCTCGCCCTCTTGCTTCCTGTCCCTCCTCAGCCGCAGCCAGTTTCTCGCAGTCATCTCTACATCTGCCTCAGTGGAATTTTGTTGGGTAGGATTTCTTAACACAGCACCTAAACGAAACAAAATAAAAAATAAAATATAGCTGCGAGCAGCGATGGCGGGCCCAAGCCGGTGGCACCGCAACCCCGGTTCCTTTAGTTACCTAAAGGCACCCGGGTAGCGGTGCCGAAGGCTTTGGCCCTTTTATGATTAAATGTTAAAACGGCTTGCCATACTCTGTCATTTCGACTAGTCACAATTATGTTACAGATGTCTTAAATGATAATACAAACTATCCAAAATGTAATTACGAATAGACAGAAAGAGGTTGTTGATATCTACAATGTTAATTCCGGACAGGCAAACTTAGCTTTTAAATGTTAAAAGGGCTTGCCATACAGGGACGTAGGCTTAGAGAGAGGCTCACCATATTCAAACCAAAATATCTGACTTCCTCTTGGTCCGAGCTAATGACTATGTATTAGAAAGTTGTCCGGCTTGAGGAGTACAATGTATATACCGATTTTTGTAACTGTAGATAAAACTAACAACCCCACTTTTGTCAAAAGGTGGCGCTATTTAGTCCTTGCACATTGCCCGTTTCTGAAACTTTACACATGTCTACTGGCTAATAAATGTGATGTATCTGTTGAGTTTCAAGCAATTTCAATTTCAATTTGACTGTTGAAAAGAAGTGCGCCGATTAGATACTCAGGATCGGTATCGGCTCTGACACTGCCATCTTTGACGAGGCTGATTCAAATTCTATATTGTGCATATACTATTCTGTTAGGCACAAAGGCACAAAAACTTTCTAAAGTACCATAAAGTTTTTGTGTACTGTATTATTAGTGTTCTGAAGCTATTATGTGATATAGAAATTAATATTTAAGTCATTAAATTCAAGAACACAAACTTTTCCCTCTCTGCGCCTGTCAGTCATTCTCCATTCAGCATTCAAACAGCACGTCACATTCGGTTACAGTCAATGATGAAACGATCTTCAATGATTCAATGTTAATCCTATTATACTGGATCTTTAAGATAAAGGTCTAAAGGTCTATATTTTCGAATGAAGAAACTTTTTCTTGCTGGACTTTATTGCTGTAACTTAATCGTGTTACTTTCTACCGGGTGTCGGACGCTGTCGGTTAGATCACAACACTAGAGTCAGAGCACTATAATTGTTCTTCACGCACACAGTAACTGAAATTTAAAACCTTTAAAAGAAAAGGCTCAATAAACTATTGCATAGATAGATAATGTATAATACACTGTTCATAAATATGTATTTCCTTTGTGCTTTGAACTTTTCAATACGGACTCAATGCGCTGTAACTTCATGTGGCTTCAAGCACATCATTCTCCGCTCGGGATGCACATAAGTGCTTTGTGCTGCACCGTATTGGAGCCGTAATATCATAATGCAGTGACGTAATGACAGATTATTAATTGCCTTTCAATTATATGTTGCTTTATAGCAGCCATGGCTATATTTTTTTTTTATGATTTTTGTTATCTTGTTTTTCATGAATGTATTTTTCAAAAATAAGAGCAATGTGTATTATCTATTATTAATATGGTTTATAATAGCATTTTTGTCATAGATTATGACAAAGTAATCATATGATCCACCAGCGAGGAACCAGCAGAACAGAGTGAACATTCTTTCTGTTTAGTTCAATCCTACTTAATAGGAATTTATTTAAAATGCTCGCTCTACTCCACACCATTAATGTCTTGTGCGGACATCCGTATTTTGACTTTCGGTTTTAAGTAAGCGATTTAAAAGCTCCCAAGTCCCAGCGGAGTCACACGTTGATTAACCGGTGGGAATATACACAATAGGCCTACCTGATATTGAACACAAGAGGGCAGTATAGCACTACGTATGACTCAGATTATTATTTTTTTATGAATTTTACAACAATTCTGGCTGTTTTTGAACGTAAACACAATTCTTAAATGAAAAAAAGGAAAAATTGGGGAAGTTATAATATTTGTATAATTTAATTTAGAAACAAATGATGTATAATTACATTTTTAGAAGATATGAGGCTTTTAGTGTTTACTTTTTTGACATTACTTTAATCTTTTGCCATAGTTGCACATGTCTATTGGCTAATAAATGTGATGTATCTGTTGAGTTTCAAGCAATTTCAAGCATGCTAAGAGTCCCAAAAGCATCAAAAAATAATGTTAAAGTTTGTTTCGTTGCCACGGCAACAGTATCAAAGATATCAAAAATTCATTCACAGGTCTACATCTGCCGTGTATTTACATCATACAGATGAAGTTTAAAGCAAATCGGTTAAAAATAAGAGAGTGATTTCAAAGCATT
Organism: Pimephales promelas; assembly: GCF_016745375.1. The sequence continues at coordinate 15,938,350 of NW_024121210.1, forward strand.
TTGAAAGTGACACACTTCCTGCTGCCAGTTGGTGGCGCTATAACTTTGACTCACAATAGTCACATCCATGTGATCGGTCTCTTACAGCGAAAACACTGCTGAAGTTTCATCAAGATCAGTTAATGTATGCTGAAGTTATAACACACATCCTGTTCCATGTTTCTCGCCATAATTTCGTTTCCTCGCCACGGCCAAACCGTTCGAGATATCAAAAATCCCGTGGCACTTTTTCATCCTTAATGTCTTGACTTCACGCTGATCGAGTTTCGTCGAATTTGGTTCAGTGCTCTAGGAGCAATAATTTAAATTACATTGCATGTGTTTTAAACACAACCCTAAATAGCCGACTTCCTGTTGGGCTGGGGTAAAAAGTAAGAGTGTGAAGTATATATGAAACGATGAGATCTATACGTGTACCAAGTTTCATATTATTACATGCAAGTGTGTTTGATTTATGGACCAAATTTTCAGACCAAGTTTATTGACCAAGTTAATCTGATTAATAAACTAATTATATAAAACTATTGTCAATTCACTACAATTAAACTAGTTATATGCCTTTACTTATAAAAAATAAAAATAAAAACTTATTTAAAAAATACCAGGCTTGAGAAATGTATTTTCTTTATGCAGGTCATACACACAGCAGTGAAATGGTTAAGCCCCCTCCCCCTGCACACACACACACACACACACACACACACACAGACAGCCAGCCAGCCAGCCAGCCAGCCAAAGACACAGAGACACAGAGACATGTAGGCTCAGAGTGACGATATTCAAACAAAAATATCTGACTTTCTGTGGGTCCTAGCTAATAAGTGTCAATTAGAAAGTTGTCCGGCTCGAGGAGTACAATATACATACCAATTTTTGTAACTCTAGTTAAAACTAACCACCCCACTTTTGTCAAAAGGTGGCGCTACTGAGCCCTCACCACGCCCGTTTCTGCAACTTTGCACATGTCTACTGGCTAATAAATGTGACGTGTCTGTCGAGTTTCATGCAATTTGAAGCATGCTAAGGGTCTCAAAAGCATCCTAAAAGCATCCTAAAAGAAGGGTAAAGTTTGATGCGTCGCCACGGCAACAGTTTCAAAGATATCAAGAATCCATTCACAGGTCTACATCTGCCGTATGTTTACATTATACATATGAAGTTTGAAGCAAATCGGGTAAAAATAAAAGGGTGATATCTAAGCATTTTGAAAGTGACACACTTCCTGCTGCCAGTTGGTGGCGCTATAACTTTGACTCACAATAGTCACATCCATGTGATCGTCCTCTTACAGCGAACACACTGCTGAAGTTTCATCAAGATCAGTTAATGTATGCTGAAGTTATAACACACTTCTTGTTTCACGTTTCTCGCCATGATTTCGTTTCCTCGCCACGGACAAACCGTTCGAGATATCAAAAATCCCCTCGCAAACTTTCATCCTCAATGTCTTGACTTCACGCTGACCGAGTTTCGTCGAATGTGGATCAAAGCTCTAGGAGGAGTATTTGACATTCCATTGCGAGCGTTTTACAAACAAACCTCAATAGCCAAATTCCTGTTGGGCTGGGGTAAAAAGTAAGAGCGCGAGGTATAGATGAAACGATGAGATCAACGTGTGTACCGAGTTTCATATTATTACATACAAGCGTGTTTGAGTTATGGACCAAGTGTTCGGACCCCGTTCCAGGGGGCGCTGACGAGCTGCCCTGCCACGCCCGGGTACCATCTTCAGCCCGGCTCTGATGGCCGCGGGTTCTGACCCGTGTGCAAAGTTTCAAGAGTTTTCGAGCACGTTAAGGGCCCCAAAAGTGCCCAAAAGGTAGCAAAATAATAATAATACTAAAGAAGAATAATAATCCCAAGGAAAACAATAGGGCCTTCGCCCTTTCAGGGCTTGGGCCCTAATAAAGCAAATTTATACTTTTACTAATTTAGTCTGATGTTCTGAGTAAGAAGTGCAGTAGCATACATTACATATAAAATATCGTACCATTGTTAGTCCTCTGAAGGATCCCTGGAAAAGGCTGCAAAGCACACAGGCCGTCATTATTATCCGGCGGCGTCACTAGAAAATAGAGAAAAAACAAATTATTGGAGTGAACAGTAAGTCAAGTTTATCACAATTATATAAACTAATGTCAGTGAGCTGAGTAATAATTGCCACACATTTCTATCAGCAGCAACTCATCTTAACCCATGTCAAAATAACAGAGCTAACCCAGTGTCACTCCACATCAGTGGTTCTCAAACTTTTTCTGTCATTCCCCACTTTGCATAGAACTGTGCTGTGCTCTATATGTGTTAGTGTGTGTGTTTGCGAGTGTGTGTCAGTGTGTTCTTTGTCTGCGTCTTAAATAGCTTACAGTCAGGAAAGCCTTCAGTCTATGGAAGCACATGGGTAGCAATATTCAATTTGAATGAAAATTAATTTCATGATTTAATTTGATTAATTTCATCGCAAGTGTCTTGACTGTGAGTGTAAACGCAATTAAGAAAAGTAACATTTGAATGATCATTAAATTTGCCACAGTTTTTGCTTGAACATGTTACACATATCTAATCATTTCTGTAATGCATTTTCATTTTCATTTTGACACTTATAAAGCATTTCAATATGCATATTAAAACTAGTGTATGAAATGGCAAATGTAAATTATGTAATTTCATTTTCATTTTGCAACAAACGTTGCTAGAATGTAAAATATAAATTTAAATACACAATGCAATGCCATTTTACATATTGCATTGTCATTTTGCATATTACATTTCAAATTGAATATTGCTACCCATGTGCTTCCATATCAGTCCTCCAGTCCTCCTTCTTGAATATTAACTGCGGCCTCTTGGAAAGACAGAAAACCTTGGCTAACTTATCACACTACCAATATAAACTCCAAAATCATATCTGGAACACCAAACTATGGTATGCGCTGTGGACCTGTGCAGTACACTGTGTCTACTTGAGTTTAGGGACCTGATGCAGTTTACAGAGGGGACACTTACCTTTACTATACGATGATGTGGGATGGGCTGGAGGAGATTTGTCGTGCGTTTTCTTCTTCTTTGCCTGTGTTGTTTGTGGTGCATTTACTGTAGGGTGTCTGATGAAGGGCACGATTTAGGGTGTCTGATGCAGGGGATGGTGGTGGTGATGGTGATCCAAGTTGCAATGGTCTGTAAATGAAACGTTTTTACAAAGATTATTTATCATATTGATCACATCGAACAGAGAGAAATATGACATGGGTGACATACTCTGTGTGATACAAAGAGGATGATCAAAAAGTCAAAAAACATATGAAGCTCACTGAAATTGGAAAACATTTTAAATATACAAAATAAATGAACAAAACAACCAAAAAACAATAAAAGCAATGTCCCGGTTAACAGAAAATGCACTTGAATAAATAGCCAAAATACAAATAAAATGGTTGTAAACAAAACCCGACCATACCCTAAATTATTTGTTATTAAAACATTAACACACAAACCACTGTTAATTTAACATAAAGCAAGCAGCTACTGCGTGCATTGTCTGGCATGACTGAATGGGCTCCCTTAATAATTCCAAAAAAGCTGACAGTTCATCATGATCTCACACATCTCTGTTATTACCAATAAGGCTGACTGCACAATGAATCTCATATAATATCTAGGCTACACTTTGTTTGTTATAATTAGAGGATTTGCCAGCATACAGAATTCATCACTGAATAAAAAAATCTGTTTTGAGCAGTGAGGGAAGTATATCTTAAATGCTTCTGATTGGCGTTCAAGAAATCAACATGTGATTGGCTACATCGCTCAATAATGCAAACATGTTATAAATAGAAACTCTAGCCTGCTTACTACTTTGTTTTAGTTGTTCTTGCAGATGACTAAAAATCTATTAGTTTTTATATGTTTTATAAATAAATATTTCTAGTTTGCGGGAGTACCGCAAATCGGTTTATTCTCCCGCAACCCGCACACACAGAGTGAGTGCATTACCGCTTGCACTCGGCCATCGAATCTAGTGCAGCGCCGCACTCTATTGCGTTGGGAGTGCACGTCTCTAGATCTAAGGCCCGACCCGAGGATAGTGTCAGCCCAGGTCGGGTCAAGTCCTTGCTCGGGCAGAGAATCTAAGCTCTAGTTCACGCTAAGGAACCGAGAGTTTGTCATCCAGTCTCTTTGGTATAGAGAGACAGAGAGAGACGACGAGGAAAATAAACAAGCATGCAAATGTAAATTATCGTGTCCAGAAAAATTTGAGTTTGCCATGCCTCTATCATATTTGCTGAGTGACAAAAAAAATACCTTTTATTGACAGTGATAGACAGTTGACAAATATCTATACCAACATAAACATAAAATTTGCAACGTTACAGCACTCAGCATTAACCTGATGTTGACAATGGAGTTCTCCTGTAGCCTTATTTAGGTCAAAGATAAATATTTCCACTACATTACTGCCCTGGCCTACCTGTAAACCATTCCTTTGCTACTAGTCCACTCGCTCCACTATAAGGTATAGGCTTTCCTGATGCAAAATTAATAGTACAGACAGTAAAGGCAGAGACAGGTAAAGGTCACATTTTTTAGGATCTTAGGATGCCAATAATCAAGACAAGCAAACAGGGGAAAGTTATTACATACGTGTGTATCAATATGTGAAGACCCTAGAGATGTCCCCTACTCGTCTCAATCCAGATGGATGTGGTGCTGGTCCACTGGGAAGACCATACTGTAGTTCCAGCCGTCGTGTGTGCTGACGCGGCAAGTACACTGCAGCCGTAATGCCGGACAGAAGGGGAGTCACACCAACATATGGAAAGAAGTGTAAATGGATGGAGAAGCATAGTTTACTATAAAGCTACGCCTTAGTTTGTGCTAATCTTGGCGAAAGCCGAGTACAAATCTGCATGAAGTTTTAACATCTACTCTCGTGTAATGGAAATCATGTGCAAAATAACTTTTAACTAGATTAGTTAAAGATAGTGTTTCAGTTGTCTTTGAGGTCAATTAAAACACATACTTACTGTACAAAGGCAAAGACGCTGTGCAAAATGGGCCTGGGCTCTGAAAAGAGCCTTTGGGGTGTATGTAGCTCCTGTTGAGAAAAAGACGAAACATGAAAAGGAGTCAAATATATTGCAAATGCCTTTGTGAATTAATGTGCACTCAATTTATCTTTATTGACTAAAACAGTATGTTAAGAAAATGGCAATTCAGAACTGTAGGATGACTTCTAGATCAATCACTCACTGAAAAAAACAGAAAAGACCATTCTATTTTGTTTAACAAAGGTTAAGGCTCTATTTTTATGAATAGCTGTGTGTCTTACTATCACTTTACTATAACCACTTCTTTGTATGACTGTCTAGTGGCATGCGCGCTTGTACTAAACTAGGTCTTTGATTGACAGGTCTACTTTTCACGGTAAACGCACAATAAAAGACCTGCTTTAATTTTAAGCATATGTCACTTAAACAAAATAATTAAAAATCCCTTGAGTGTAAGGGGTTAATATTATAAATGGACAGATGTATGATTGTTTGGAAAAAAGTCAGTCCATAGTTTTATGACCGTTTATTAGTTTAGCCTGGTTGTTTTAGGTTATCCTCAGACTGACGAAAAACGAGTTCCCCTCATGTCTAAAAATACATAGGCTACTGTCAAAAATAACTAATTGAAAATATTTAATGCGAGAACATAAAACAGTCAGTTAATAATTAAAGTCAACAGTTAGAAAATGACTGTTGATCCTCCGCCGCTGTCATCCGTATCGTAAACATTTCTCAGAAAACTCGACGTTTTCTAACAAAATTATATTTTTCAATGAAAAAATAAGTACATAAAACAAAATAAACACTTACTGGCCTGAAAACGGTGTGTTTGAAAAGGATAAACATACTCACAGAGTCCGTTGCTGTAGACTTAGCTGTAGGCTGTAGTGTAGACGATGCTGAGATCACTCACGCGCATAGCGCACCGTCATAAAAACGTGTGCACGCGCGTGAAGGTCTTGATGTGGACCAACGGTTGCGCAGATATTATTTATTTAAAAAAATAGAAGCGGGATCGGCAAAATGGTTCATCACGGTTCCTCCACCGATCTCCGGAGTTGTGCATGAAAGTGGCTATTCATCCCGCGGCCCGCCGATGGTTTACCCACCAAAGTTTTTTGTTGTGCAGGGGAAAATCCCCTCCCGATACTTTGCCGCTGGTGCCCTCCAATTGCCAACGTCGGCAAGACGTTCAGTGCTATCTGGGTGTTGTCACATTACAAACATCTCTCTCTCCAAATAGGCTTAAAGGGTAACTAAACACCAAAACAACTTTTTTTTAGTTAATGATCTGGTAGAATGGAGCTTCATTAATGCTGTTCATTGATTCGAGTACATTTTTTGACAATCGAGTATAAAGTGTTTTCATTTTCAAATATATGGTGTAAAAACGTCTGAGTGCTAGCACAATTTTACTAGCACTAAATAAATTAAAGTGTATTGCATAGTTGATGTTATAGTTGACTTTTAAATTAATGTTATATTTTGATATTGCATCTTTCTGTCAAAGCAATCATGAGAGGAAAGCCCTCTAAAAAGACCAGATTAGAGGATGCTAGCCCAGAGAGGGTGGCGAAAAGGGTCGGCCCATTAGGTAAAGGAGTCCAAAAAGGCAACAAACACTTACAATAAACAACACCAGTCATAAACAACACTTAAAATAAAAAACACTAGGCATAGCCAAGTCGGAGGTAAATCCTCATTAGTCCAACTGTGGTTCACAGATGACGCGGTAAATTCGAAGTCGGCCAGTAGGCGGACAGACGCAGGAGCTGCTCCCTCCCTCTCTCCCTCTAGACTGGGTCAAAACAAGCCATCCTCCAGCCAGCAGGCGACGGGAGCAGGGAGAAGCATGGACAGCCGGAGTAACACAGATGTCTTCCCTCCGACAGAGACAGTGAGCGTGAGATTCTTCCATCGGATATTCTCCTACTTCACGAGAAGGACAGTACTGTAAAGTAATGCGCATACTAATTTCAGTCGAAAGATGAAATGCTTCTCCCGGTACCTGCCTTACATCTTCAGACCACCGAGCAGCCTCCTCTCCTCCAGCTGTCACACTGAGGGTGAGTGACTGTTCTCGCTTCACACTGACACTATGTGATTGATGTGAGTGGAGATGATGAACTGTGTAAAGTGCGAGCAATAGAGTGTTCCCTATACATTATGTTTGTTGATATTGGATCGGATGACGTTAGGAACGCGGGCTGTGTCTAAAAAACGTAGCGAGCGATCTACCTAGACAACATTTTGGGTCACTGTAGGGGCGTTCGTGTCTACATGTATGATGCCCTTAGACACAGTGCTAGTCTAGACTCTATTATAGGCAGTATTGTAGATTTTCGAACACACACTGCAAGTATTCAGTAAAACTAATGAAAAAGGCATATTCAATACAGTGCAAAATGTTTTGTAAATTAAATGGTTTTATTGTTGTAGAAAGAAACTGCATGTTTTTACCACTTTCTAGGCAGGTTACTAGCCTATAATTTGACCCGCAACCACTGCCCCAGCTCACACTTTACATTACAGTTCTAATGTTAGTCTGTGTATACTTGATTAAGTAGTCTTTCCTGGTAATTTAACCCATCTCTTTTGCATTGCTAGTGAACATACAGTACAATGCACTGCAATACAATGATGATTGAGAAATCTACAAATAAATGTTCCTCAAAAGCCTGATGTATCATATTTGATACATACATTTTAACACTTTTTTTTCCCCAAAACAAAATGGATGGATAATCAAGTTGTTTCAGTCCAGTAAATGGTCATCTTGAAATATTACTAATAATATAAGAAGGACCAGCAAAATAAAGTGTTACCAAGTTCTTATGTTTACATTAACGCCTGCAGCTAAAAGTCGTGTACCACGACCTGGTGGACTTTTATAGAATTATATTAAACGGCCTTTTATTTACTAAAAAGTATAAACGATCAATCAGATGACAGAAGGCATGTTGTAGATTATGTGCAACAGGTTTTGTCAGCAAAGTTTTGATCATGTTCATAATTTAGAGTTACATGAGACAGGATTTATATCTAAATTTAATATATTCCAGATTTAATTATTTAATAATGAATATGATGAATCAGTCTGTTTATTATAGCTTGCACCTGCCCTAGCAATTTAGCAGTTTTACAGCTGATATTTACTCCACAGAGTCTCAGTGGATATGTGGATAAGTTTATCTCCATGTCAATGGATTTTTTTTATTTTATTTTATTTTTTAGAATGTAAATCGGTCTGAATTAACTAAACTTTATACGCAACAGAATGTGTCTTCCGGGCAAGAGCTTGTGCTTAGTCACACACATTTACTTCTGTCAGAAATTATTTCTATTAAAGGAGTATTTCACTTTAAAAAAAACTTTTGCTGATAATTTACTCACCCCCATGTCATCCAAGATGTCCATGTCTTTCTTTCTTCAGTCGAAAAGAAATTAAGGTTTTTGATGTAAACATTGCAGGATTTTTCTCCATATAATGGACTTCAATGGGAACCAAACGGTTCAAGGTCCAAAATACAGTTTTAGTGCAAACTGTTCAAAGGGCTTTAAACGATTCCAGACGATGAATAAGGGTCTTATCAAGCGAAACGATCGCTCATTTAAAAAATAAATAACAAAGTTTAAGTTTTATAAGCTCAAATGCTCGCCTTGCTCTGTTCTGTGACGCACGTTTGTGACTCTCCTGTTCGAACTCGTTTATCAAAATGAACAAATCTTTTTCCGAGTCATTCAACTAACAAAATGAATGAGTTGACTTGGAAAAAAGATTTGTTCGTTTTGATAAACAAATTCGAACAGGAGAGTCACAAACGCGCATCACAGAACAGAACAAGGCGAGCATTTGAGCTTATAAAACTTTTAATTGAGTTTAATTGAGAAATGAGGATCTTTTCGCTTGATAAGACCCTTATTCATCGTCTGGAATCGTTTAAAGCCCTTTGAACAGTTTGCAGTTTGCACTGAAAGTGTCTTTTGAACCGTTTGGTTCCCATTGAAGTCCATTAGGAGAAAAATCCTGGAATGTTTTCATCAAAAACCTTAATTTCTTTGACATGGATATCTTGGATGACATGGGGGTGAGTAAATTATCAGCAAAAGTTTTTTTTAAAGTGAACTACTCCTTTAATTGCATAATGTTTTTTAAACTATATGTTTAAAAAAGCCAGTTTTCCTTGCACAGACGTTTCCTCACTATTTATTTATTGATTGATTGATACATATATATATATATTTAATAAATATTTAATTTAATATAATTATATTGAATCTATTTATTTATTTATATCACACACACGCACTCTTACCCTTATGGAAGCACAAAATTGCATTTGCAATGATGTAGTCTGGATCATATTACCTTCATATCATACCTCTTCTGTTACCTACTGTATATATAGGACACTGTGAACCTAAGGGGGAAATACCTCTCTTCAAACCTTGCTGGTGCAGCAGTCGAAGCACTAATAGATAAACCTCTATAGGGCCCTGTAACAATAAGTGTTGAGTTTCTGCCCGGAAAGAGATATTTCATTACAAGCCCAGCTCCAATAACAACCTCCTGTAGCCAACATATTGGACATGCAATACCATTCAACACCTGCAGCTACACATCTTTTTCTCCCATCCTCTTCCTTTCACTCGCTGTCTTTCATTTTCGTTTCTGTCCTCTTTCATCCAGAAGATGTAAACACTGGGCTATCATCATTACATGCCGCACTGTGGTTCTTCAGAGTCTTGTGAAAGATTTCCGTTGGCTGTCTGTCTTCATGCATGATTCTGTGCTCTCATCTCCTGCTGTCTCCATCTGTGTCTGCTGCTCCAGGCTGGATCAATTGAATCTTAAAAGGTTTCAGATCCCATGCTGGCAGTAATGTATTACAATACTGTATTGTGAGGAGTTAAAGGAGAACTCCGGCGCAAAATGAACCTTTGGTCTAATAACACATCGGTACCTAGTCGACCGTTCTATGAGATTTGTTTTCATGATTGCCGAATGTAAAGAGTTTTATCTCTAAAAACTGTTTAGCGTAACGCTAGTATTATAGGGCATTGAGTAATGAAACAGTAGTTGGCGATGTCACTTCGTAAAGAAATTTTACATGGAGATGATAGTATCATTTTCAAAAACTTGGACTTCAAAAAAACGCTCTTGTCATGTAATGACCAAATCGCATAAAAAGTTTTCGTTTTTTAGTTGAATTTGGTATTGTATAAAGTGTAAACACGGAACAATGAAGATAGGAAACAAAACAATACCACTATTTTCTCGGTGTAAACTACAAAAATGTAAATTTGTGAAAATAGTCATGCGCATGAGTATTACGTGTTCAGTCTAAAGGAGCGTATGTTTTTTTTTCTTTTTACAAAGTGACATCACCAACTACTGGAGTAAATATAAATAAAGCATTTTCGTGGATCCGTGTGAATAGGGATCATTGGGCTTTTAGGCTTTGGGATGGGGTTGAGTTTCAAACAACACTATCAAATTATAATGATTTGATTATAAGATATGATCTGATTTCAGATGTACTGTAGTTAATGGTTGGGTCTGGGAAAGTGTTTAGTAAGTGTACCGTTAGTTGCTTTGTATAAAAGCATCTGGTAATTGCCACAAAGCATCCTACATTTGTGTAGAAGCAGAGTAGAGGTTATTGCATTGATCCAGCCCAGAGTGAATGCGCAGTATACATGTTAGCAGCAAATGCCTGGAATAACACTTGTGCGTTTATGAGAGAGTGCAGGGATGTAAGAGAGAACAGGGAGAATCTATGAAATCAAGCTTGGGTTTACATAATTGTGTAGAGTATGAAAAAGGCGGGCAACCAGCATAAGTAGTGTGGAAGTTTTTAGACTGTACGTGAGATGTGAAGTAAAAAGAGAGTTGACTTGACAAGATAAGGTGATGAAAAGTAAAGTATCAATCGGAGTGAAGGAACAAGATTAAGGCTGTGTCCACAAAAGCTTTTTTAACCAGCTGAAAAACTCTGCTGAATATGCTATATATATATATATATTTAGAGCCAGACCAATATAATCGGCCGATATTAGGCATTTTCCAAACTATCGGTATCGGCAGTTATAATGGCCGATAAATGAATATTTCAAAAATAAAATAAAAACGGACGAAAAACGCTTGAACCATGTCATGAGTTTTGTGTAGTTTGTCCACCAGAGGGCACTCTACACCGTTCCTGTTGGCAACACTCGTTGAGTTGGTCACGATACATACATTGCTTGAATAACAATTAAAAGAACATCCCCATCAGTTCTCTTAACTCAAATAAGCATGACAAAATTTGTGGCCGGTGGAAGTTTCTGTTATATTGAAAATGTATGTTTTACAATTTGCAGTATGACGTAATCCATTGCTAAATTATGGTTCATCATAGACTAGCTAACCTTAAAGCTAGCTAATGCCACTATCATCAGTCTGTTCTGTTGTGACAATAAAATAAACTTTTAGATGGTTTCTTTTTAAAATGCATTATCATATTATTTTGGTTAAAACTCATAAATAACTACAAATAACTAATGCTAGGGAAATCTGTTAATGTTTTGTTGCGCCTTTCTGAAATAAAAAAAATAATATATATATCGGCCGATATATCGGCTTATCGGATTTTAAAACCAAAAAATATTTGTATCGGTATCGGCCTTCAAAATCCTTTATCGGTCGGGCTCTCTAATATATATATATATATAGCATATTCAGCAGAGTTTTTCAGCTGGCTAATATATATATATATATATATATATATGAAGAGTTCAGATGCAAAAGCCTCTAAGTGCCATTTGAAATTTTCTTCTAGAATGATAATTTTTATCAAGCTTGTATATTTAAGTTCAGTGATTTCACTTAAATTGGCAATGATAATTACCTATTTATTGTTATTTAAGTGAAATAACTGAACTTAAATATACAAGTTTGATAAAAATCATCATTAAAGAAGAAAATTTCAAATGGTATTTAGAGGCTTTTGCATCTGAACTCTTCATATATATATATATATATATATTCAAAATATCACCGAAACAAAATATAAAGATAGAAACAAAGCACCTGAAGAGAATAATTTCAACTTTTCTGTACTTATAAACACTCCAAATATACAAAAAAAATGCATTTAAGGGCTAAAAAAGTGGATTTAGCATGATATGTCCCCTTTAATTTGCTTTTTAAACAACACATTAAATGCATTCAAGAATGTGGAGCACCGTGTAAAGCTTCTGGAGCTCAGGCAGATTGATTCCACCAGTAAAGGTGCTTTCGTGAGCTATTAGTATCTGTTATCTCAGCCTTCTTTGCTTCATCGGGCTTTCAATGGCACAATATAGCAGAAAAGTCTAGACAGCCCCATTTGTTTTATATTGTTGCACGCTTTGAGAGGTTTGACTGAAGCCCTCATGATGGTATAAGACAGTCAGCAGCACTTTTAAAAGGTGGTTTCATATACACAGAGACATAAAGTTGCATTTTCATTGAGGACGAAGTGAAGTTGTGTCACATTATGCACACTTCGTTCACAGCTATGACACCATTGTGCCATTCCATCAGTTCCAGTGTTTGTGCATTGATGCTAATATAGGATTCATGTGACAGTGAAATGTTGATAAGTCTTGATAAAGCAGTGAAATACGGAATAGGGGTGTAAATGTGGGTCAAGAGAAGTGAGCATGAGTGAATCAAGGGACTTGGCCTGCATGTAGATGTGCATCTGGCTGGCATTATATATTCATGAGGAAGTGGCAACTGAAGTTGTGTTGAAAACAGTTAAAGTTTTACACTTGCTGTCAAGAGTTTTTGATTTGTATACTGTAGCTCAACAGGCAATTATTTTGTACAGCTTTATAACAAGGTCTGCCTTCAAGCTCATTCAACTTCTCATTAATGCGAATATATACGTAATTAGCCAGTCACATGTCAGCAACTCAATGCATTGAGGCATGTAGACATGGTCAACTTGGCATGGTTGTTTGTGTCAGACGGTCTGAGTATTTCAGAAACTACTGGGCCCGTATTCATAAAGAATCTTAATGCAAAGAGTAGCTCCTAGAGTCGGAATTCTAAGAAAATTCTTACAAATGTGGGTGTTTACTCTTAAAATTGAAGAAAAAATCCTAGTAAAGAAAAAAAGTAATTCAGAAAGCATCTTTACCATTAAAAGAGGTCTTAAGGTCAAAATTGTTAGGAGTACGGATGAGGACTTTTAACAGGCTTAAAAGTTTCTTTACACTCTAAAAAATGCTGGGTTGTTTGAACCCATTTTTGGGTAAAATATGGACAGCCATTGGGTTACATTTTTAAATTACATTTTTAATCCAATGGCTGGGTTTGTCCATATTTTACCCAAAATTGGGTTCAAACAACCCAGCATTTTTTAGAGTGAGAGGAGAAAATGGCAGAAATGTGTAGCAGCGAGTTAATAAGACACTATAGATGAGATCGTGCAGGGATCATGTTTGTGACTGATCTTTTAGAGACACACTACTATCTCATTTTAAAGCCAACATTCAAAACACCACTTAAATAGACAGCAATCAGTGTAATTGGAAAGAATGGAACAATTTTTATCATTCTAAGCCAATTTAATACCTTAGGAAATTAACAGCATGAAAAAAAAAAAGGATTTATATACATATAATGTGCGTGTGTGTGTGTGTGTGTTTGAGTAAACCCCATACTTAAAATTGGGGAAAAAAAACAGAGCATCTTTGGGGTGTGTGTGGTGGAACGAAAGATTTGCGTCATTGATTTGCAGGCGACAGATAAATCTGTGATGATATCATGTCAATATGGACCAAAATCTCTGAGGAATGTTTCCTGCACCTTGTTGAATGTATGCCATAGATGTTCTGAAGGCAAAAAGGGGTCCAACCTGGTTCTAAAGTGTACCTATAAATTGGCCAGTGAGTGTATATTGTATTGTGCCAGACCCAGACTTCGAATCTGAATCTGTACGATTCAATCTTACACTGTTAAACTGTTAATTATTACGGAAACAATAGTAAGCACAATTTTAAAATTGTAGAGTCAATTAAAACTTAAGTAACCATGTTTTTTAATAGCCGGCCGCTAACACAAAGTTAGCACACTGGGTGGTCTTTCACATTCAAAATGACTCATGTGTTCCCTTAGATAAGACTTTATTAGTGCTGTTTTATTCAGCTGTACCACAAAGCTAAGTGCTCCTATGAATGCAAGAGAACATTGTTACAGGCATTGCATTCGCTAAAATCCATAAAGAAAATGCATTTGGCTACAAGTATGCAGGTAATTGCTGTAAATGGGCTCTTTTATACTTTCATTGTTTGTCGCTGTGCATAATTGTCTCTCCTGTAGGGAAGGTGGCATTTCATGTTTCTATGCAATTTTCCCTCGTGTCTGCAGTTTCTTGTGATTGATCCCCATCTCTGTCTTATTTAAGTGCATCCAATACATTTTATCCGTTCATGCATTTTATTCGTTTTTGTTTTAAATGATTTGAAATGGATATTTTTTAGTAACAATGTAGAAGTCTTTACTGTCACTTGATCAATGTAATGCGTCCCTGCTGATTAAAAGTATTAGGTCCCACTTTATATTAAGTGGCTTCAAGTACTATGTACTAGGGCTGTCAAACAATTAATCTCGATTAATCTCATCCAAAATAAAAGTTTGTGTTTACATAATATATGTTGGTGCACTGTGTATAATTATTTTATATATACACACACACACATGGATGTATATTTAAGACACACACATGCATTTATATTTATAAAATATTTATATTTATATATAATATAAATATAGATTTATGGATGATATTTGTAACAAGTAGGAGTTGGAGAAGTTTCATTTCCATAAATCAGTTCAAAAAACTGTATTCAGCGACGTGTAGTCTTTCTAATACAAATGTGTATTGGTAAATGTATTGATGCACACATAAAATACATACATATAAATACACACACATGCATGTATATTTAAGAAAAAAATATTGTTTATTTATAAAATATTTATGTTTAATATATAATATATATATATATATATATATTTTATATTTAAAATATAAATTATATATAAATCTATATACAGTATATACATGAAAATATTTCTTAAATATATACATGCATGTGTGTGTATATATATATATAAAATAATTATACACAGTGCACCCACATATATTATGTAAACAAACTTTTTTTTTGGATGCGATTAATCGTTTGACAGCCCTAATTACATTGAAATTAATAATTTGATACGATGGACTTACTGTGTACATACATGCTTTTACATTGTACTTATATTTTGAAAATACCTGCATGTAATTTCAGCTGTAATTATTTATGCAAGTACGTTTGTAATTTTATTTTATATATATACAAAATTTGACCCTCCCCTCACACCTTAACCCACCCTTAAACCGACCCATACCACCACACCTGTACCTAACCTTACCTGTATATCACACCTCAATTGCAGCAAAAGTGTTTTACAACACAACCCGAACACAATAATACATTGTACTATTATTGTTCGATGCAAGTACATAGAACTTAAAGCCACTTTATATAAAGTGGGACCAAGTATTACTTTCTTTAAATTTTTTTCAATGCTATTGTGCCATGCATTTTTTTATGTGTGCATCAATACATTTACCAATACACATTTGTATTAGATAGACCACACGTCGCTGAATCACAGTTTTGAACTGATTTATGGAAATGAAACTTCTCCAACTCACTGTAAAAATGTATTTTCAAGATTTGTTATCACAACATTTTTTCTTTTGTCAAATCAACTTAAATGATTTATTTAGTTGAGATAACTTATTATTTTGAGTTTCTAATGATTAAATCAATCTCCTTCATTGTATTAACTCACTTTTTCTAGTTCAATCAACTTAAAATTTTAAGGCAACCAGGTTACTTACCTTTTTAAGTTAAATCAACAATATTTTTAACAGTATATGCGTTGCAAACATCATCCATAAATTCATATGTTTTTTTTTAACTCTGAACAACAGAATGTATCCATAATCTGACTTTTTTGCCATTTTCATTTGACTGTAAATCTACATTAGTTATTAAATTTTGTTTTTAATGAGATCTATCAATAACTGAACCTCACAGCTGTAGTCCGCCTCACTTGCTCATATCCTGCAGCTCTTTCAAGAAAACCATATATGCAATATGGTAATCAAGTTTGTTACACATTAAAACTTCTTTGCTAGATAGATAGAGATCGGTAAATATCACAAGCATTTGTGCATTACAATATAATCAGCCTGTACATCATATCTATAAACAAATGTAATGTTTAAAGTTGGTCAGAAGGGGGCGCTAGTTGAAAAGTGGTGTAATCGTTGAGAAGGCTGTGATGGACGGCAGTGTGTGAAGCCAGGTGGTCTTGTTTCCGCATCACTGCCTCTGTCCTGTTGTATTCCCATCATTTTAGGCCTGAATAAACACTTGGACATATCTCTGACACACAAGAAGATGTGAATGAGACTGTGTGTGTGTCCATGTGCATTGTGTGTACGTGGCATCATTTTCTCTGTATCTGACAGAACATATGGTCATTGTTATTCTTATTAAATGACAAAATCAGAACAGCGCCCGCTGAAGCAATGCTATCAGCTCAGCTCAAAATGCAGCCAGATTAATCCCAGTCATCCATAGACACATTATTGTATAGTCTCATAGTCACAATCAATTGGAATAAGCCCCCAAATATCTAGACCTGAAGGTCGTAAAGGTCACCTTTTTACTATTTTAAAGTAATATTGACCCGAAAAACTGTCTTTGTTTCTTGGGGGAACAGACAGGGAGATGTTTAGCTGAATGTTTATACATCTCTTTTCCATACAATGAAAGTGGATCGGGACCAATCTGTGAGAAATTATGACGAAATTTAAAAAAATATTAATAATAATTGTAAACGGGCTATTTGAGCTCCATTATTATGATGCTTCTCCTCATGTGACCTGTATATAATTTATAATTTCCGTATACAATCCTGACATAAACCCTATAAAGGACCATCAAATCGTGAAATTATATTAATTGAACATGGAAATATCATTGAAGAGGTAACTTATATTATCTTGCATTTTTTTCATTTATTATCATTATTAAAACATTGTTTTTCACTATATAATCAAAGAAATCTTGTATCTATATAATCTTGTTGATCATTTATATTATAATTTATATATATATATATATATATATATATATAATTTAAAGTAACTTTTCTATTTTTATATATTTTAAAATATAATTTTTTCCTGTGATGGCTAAGCTGAATTTCAGGCATCATTTCTCCAGTCTTCAGAGTCACATGATCCTTCAGAAATCATTCTGCTGATTTGGTGATCAAAACATTTCTCATTTCTTATTATTTTCAATAATTTCCTTAAAATAAATCAGGAAGTTACTATAACTGTCTGATGTATCAAATATGATGCATAAAAATTATATGTTGGCTTCAGTTACTTTTTTTTTTCATCAACAGGTTCCACATAACTGGATTACATTAAACAAACATAATTTCTTCATCTAACTTCAACATATTGGAATTAAGTAATTTTAAGTGACCCAATTTAAGTAGTCTTAACATGAATTTTTAAAGGCTTCCTGACATGATTCAGGTATGTTTTATATTCATTAATCCATTAATATTTCATTCATTTCAGTGACACATAATCAAATTGATAGACTATAGCTAGCTATTTGCTAGCAGTAGCACATATTAGGATCTTAAATGCTAAAATTTCAATAATTAAATCAGTCGACAGACAAACAAAATGCTCCACTCTTCTCCACAATGGTAACCCAATGTAATTTAAATGGTCTAATAATTCCAATGTAATTTAACATTAAACACAATTACACACTATCAAGTCTTCCCCTTTTCTAAATTTCTAAAAAACAAAACAAAACACATTTATTCTCTCTTAATTCAACCACATGCAAAGCATGCTGGGAACTAACAAGCACCACCCAGTTTAAGTTAATACGACACAAATCATTAATGTAATCCAACACAAACAGATTAAGTAAACTTAAGTTGTACATATATTTAATCAGATTGAACACACTAAATTTAAGTTCGGGCAAAATGGCATTTGGCTCGCACTATAGCGCCACCCTCTGGATGTACAAATTTTTTACTTAACATAAATGGTTTGTGTTTAGACAACGCGTTAGGATTCTGTACTGTTAAGTTGAGACATATTTACATAGACCTTAATATTAAAAACAAACATTTCAAGTCAAAAAACAGTACACTAAATATAAATATATTATGTAAAGTGCACAACCTTCCTAGTTCACGTGGGACTCTGATCTCATATTCTAAATAAACCATTTAACATTGAGAATATTGTAGACTGTAATGAATGCTTAATGAAGGAGAGGTGTGTGTCCTCATTGTCATGGTTACACATGGCTCAGACTCGGTGGCACCAGCAGGGGTGCGGAGGTTCATGCTACGAGCCGTCTGCCTGATTCACGGAAAAGCCTTCTCTTGCAAATTGGGGCTGATGTTATGGACAAAAATCAGCAATGGCTCAGTGGAGAGGAAGCCATATGGTGTTACTGGTTGGCAGAAAAGCCGTCTGATTCAGTTTCATTCAAAAAATCCTTTTCCTGTAGCTCAATGGGTGGAGCACACAGCAGAGCCTTGGGCAAGGGCGTAACTTTGGGTCTAATATTGGGGGGGTTAAACTCGCGCCATATTTATTAATTTATTTATTTATTGAATAATTTTCTTTTGTAAATGGTAACATGCTAATTTGCCGTTCCTGTATTAGAAATTCATTGTGATACTTTTATTCCCCACTTCTGAGGTAGGAAAGGGTTCCGAGCCCCACCTGTCCTCAATCAACCCAACAAAATGTTAAGAAACTAGGCTTTAAGTTTAACTGTTAAAATGTATTTTATTAACATCACATTGTAAAAACTTAACATCCAATAACAGCATTAAAAACTTTCAAATAGAGAAAAAGAAAGTGCAATTATATTATCACTTTGCATGAAATACGACTCAAAAGTAGGTAGAAAAATTGTGTTTGCATTTATATAGCCTCTAATAACATAAAATTCAGAAACTGAGAAAATACAAGTGTGGACTAACGTTAGTTGTGCTATGATTCATTTTGTTACTTTGCAAACTCCATGCAAAAAGAACAAAAAATAATATATATATATAAATAAATATATATATATAATATATAAAATATATATATTAGCTGGGTCTGATTTTTGAGGGGGTCATAACCCCCTTAACCCCCCGCAAATTACGCCCATGGCCTTGGGTCATAGGTTTAAAGGAGTTGTTCACCTTTGAAAAAACTTTTGCTGATAATTTACTCGCCCCCATGTCATCCAGGATGTCCTTGTTTTTCTTTCTTCATTCGAAAAGAAATTAATGTTTTTGATGATTTTTCTCCATGTAATGGACTTCAATGGGAACCAAACGGTGCAAGGTCCAAAAGATACTTTCAGTACAAACTGCAAACTGTTCAAAGGCGATGAATAAGGGTCTTATCAAGCGAAACGATCGCTCATTTAATGAATAAATAACAAAGTTTAAGTTTTATAAGCACAAATGCTCGCCTGTGACGCACGTTTGTGACTCTCCTGTCCGAACTCGCTCATCAAAATGAACGAATCTTTTTCAGAGTCAATTTGTTCGTTTCGTTCGTTGAATGAACCAAATGACTCGGAAAAAGATTCGTTCATATCGTTGTGTTGTGGACAGGGGAACTGGCCTTATGGGTATTTATGCTTTTCTGTAAGCGTTTTCTGCCAAGCATTTGGTTGATGTGAGCTGGCCTTTAGAGTTATAACCCCACATGGGTCCACATGCTATATTCATGGTTTTTAATTAGCAACCATCCAGAAAACCAAAAATCGTATTTGTTTTTTGTGTGCAAATGGGAAACATGTATGCGGATGAGTAAGATTTCTGATTGCTGTTTTGTTGTTGTTTTAAATGTAAGAACCAGGCTAGCGTTATTGAAGCATGACGATTGAATCGCTTGCCACAGTCTACATGAGTCTGAATTACAAAAAATCTGTCCAATCAATTTTTGTGGCAGTGACGTCCGTGGTGGAACAGAACATATTGACAGCGGGTATATCTGGAACATATGGTTGAGGGGTTATCTATGGAGACTGGATAGAGGCAGGTCATCCTTTGTGTTTGTCCTTCATTCTCGAAATAGTCAGTACCCATGTACAAAAGTGACCTTAATGAAACTGCTTTTCTGATGGTGCTGACTCAACTGCAGTTGACCTTTTGCTGTGCACAATCACAGTTTCTGTGGTGTTCACTACTGGCATTGATTTGTTGGCATGAAAAAGAAATTTTTCGCATCACAGTTTGAAATAAATGTCAAATTCAGATACCATCTGAAAGGTCTTTTTTTATGGCAAATTGATTGATTGATTGAATCAATCAATTAACTACCATCGACAAAAAATAGAAAGTTATCTTAGACCTGTGTAGATGTATGTTGGACCAGTGTTATTTTAGGATTGAGATACTATTGAAGTTTTTATTTTATTTTATATATTCAGAATTACAAGCAAATACTATTTAAAATTTTCAACCTCAAATTTTTCACCTGTTTTTTTTTTTTTTTTTTTTTTTTTTTTGGTGTAATTTACAAAAAAATTCTGAGTGAAAATCGTTTTTACTCCCTTTTGTTTGTGTAATTATTATTATTATTATTATTATTATTATTATTTAACTTTTAGTTATTTTAGTACATGTGATCTCACTTATGAAGGGGCAACCTGCTCCACATAGGATAAAGCTGGCTTTTCTGAAAAATTTTATGCGAGATAATATGATATCTTTGCATATATATCTTTATTTAATTAGCATAAACGTGCATCTTTAAGACCATTCTCATTATTTTCAGCTGTGTATCTTGTGAATATACACCCACTCATTTACACCTAGGGCTGTCAAACAATTAATCGCGATTAATCGCATCCAAAATAAAAATTTGTGTTTTAATAATTTATGATTTTAATAACTAATAAATTATTTATATATAAATAATTATACTATATATATTATATATTTATATATATAATATTATATATATTATTTATATAGATAATAAATTATTTATAAATTTAATAAATTTAAATATACACACATGCTTTTATATATTTAAGAAATATTTTCATGTATATATATACTGTATATATATTTATATATAATTTATATTATATATAAATTTCAATATTTTATATATAAATAATATTTTTTTCTTAAATATACATGCATGTGTGTATTTTTATATATATATATATATATATATATATATACATATACACACACACACACATATATATATATATATATATAAATAAAATAATTATACACAGTGCACCCACAAGCTTTTATTTTGGATGCGATTAATCGTGATTAATC
Organism: Pimephales promelas; assembly: GCF_016745375.1. Next base: position 15,959,848 of record NW_024121210.1, read on the forward strand.
ATTTGACAGCCCTACATTTCTAATCCCTAGAATTTCTTGCCTTCAGTTCTTTCACTTTTATAATATGTATCAACCTCACAGCCTCCCATCGATTTATCAGTATTAATTTTCCCCTTATCCCGTCTCTGCATCCAAAGCATCCCGTTATTTTGTTTTATAACTGTGACTTGCTGACTTCTCACACAATCCAGTTTACTAAAAATGCAAATGTGCCATCTTATTTATCACTATACTCCCACATTGTCCACTTCTGTCTAAACGCTAAACAAGTATTTGTTATTGTGCACTGTTCATCAAGCATCACATCATTATCATATAGTGACCCAGATACCGAGATAATATTTTATCACAAGATCCCAGCTGATTCCCACCCCTACTTGACACTGTCAAATTTTGTTTAACAGTCATTTCTCATTTTCCATCTCACACATTATGAGGGTGCAGGAGGATGGGGTGGGGTGGGGGGGTTATCAGATCAATAGTCTTCCTGCTTTAATTAACACTCCTCCATTCAGGACACACACTAAACCAGCAGCAGTCTGCCAGCTCTATCATGAGTCTGTGTCTGCATGTGTGTGGGGGAGGATTTTTGGCATCAGTTCCTCACTTATCAGTTCATAAAATGTGTGTATGTATCTGTCTGTTTAATCTTTTTTCACCAAAATGGCATAAATTACTTTTATGTAGTGTTTTTGTCGCATTTTAAGTTTGCAATATGCAAAGAAAATCCTCCTGATTTTCTTTGCATATTTTGTGTCAATGAGCACCAGAGATCTTCATGACAAAACGTCAAAATAGACCATAGACTGTAAAAAACGATGGACGACACACCTTCACTCTCTTCCACTGTAGAAAAGTGAAGTCCCAATATGGCCAGCACTCGCGCAGAAAATGGTTTACTGCTAAACAACTCATGTCGGTGTGAAATAAACTGTTGAGAAAATGTAGAAACCTCCAATCTCCTCCCGAAAATCCCCCAAAATGTGCTTTGGTGCCTCAGTGACTACTTTGTTCAGAGAAGCTGTCAATCATGACGTCGAACTCCCGTTTTTATAGCATCAAATAACTAACTAAGACCATTTACATTAACAGAACACTAACAAGTATCAAGTAAATAATAGTTTATTATGGTAACACTTAATATCGTTTAATTTGCTAACAGTTTTGATTAATCTTAGTCAGTGTTAATCTCAACAATTACTACATTTTTTTTGTTAACATCAGTGGTGGAATTTTTACTTTGTTTATTTTTCTGTTGGGAAACTTTTACTTTACTACATTCCAAATCATAATATTGTACTTTGTACATAAAAACCTGTCGTGACTCATTTTTTTGAAATGAAGAAATCGTCACCCGCTCAAAGATTCGATAGCGATGTCCGATTCATGAACGTGCTCATTATTTTCAATTGACCCTTTCTCAAATCACACTGAACGATTCACTCATGAATTGGACCGATCCGATTGCAGAGTGTAAGAGTGTAAGTACATTAAAAATCAAGTACTTTTACTTCTACTAAAATCAAAGAGTACTAATTACTTTTACTCGAGCAATATTATGTAAGGCTATCTGCCGTACTCAAGTACTTTATTGATGCATTGTGAGCTATCATGAACATGAACATTTTTATTTTTTAACATTAGCAGAGGTTAATAAATTCAATTCACATGCTGTAAAAAATATATTGCTCATTGTTAGTTTGTTAAATGTTTTGTGAACATGATAGCAAATATATCTATATTTTTCAGAGAGAGAGAGAGAGACATAGAGAGAGAGAGAGAGAGAGCTGTGCACGTGTTTGTCTGCCACTTATATCCCACCATATGCTCTGCTCTGACACTATTGAGCTGACCTCCATAGCACAGTGATATCCGCTGGTATTGAGCTTGGTTGTCACTGCAATTCATGCCTTAAAACCTAGTGAGCCTCTCAGCTCACTGCCAGAAAAACAAACCTTTTTCATAAAAACTATACAAGTTTTAGTTTAAGTTTTTCCAGAATGTAGATGAGGAAGTTAAAGTCAGCAAGAAATAGAAAAATCACTATTCACTTGTACCTGCATTATATATTATATGTTTTTGATATTATTATGATTCATCCATGCATACCCTTACAAAAAAATAAGTATACTTCAAGTTCATTTTAAGCACTAAAGGTCAAGTATATTTATGTATGCACGACTGCAAATGGAGTTTTAATTTGTTTTTACAAACCGAAATCATTTTCTGTCTGAAATCATCAACAACAGATTCCGTAATTAGAGTTTAAATTCTAATTATCCTGGATTAATTTTTTATCCTCAGCTTTCTATGCTAAGAATATGGCCGAGTTAAAACCTCCATTGACTGAGCGGAAATAATCTTCTGTAATTCCACCTGAACTAGTATCAAGATTACTCCAGGGTTTTGTCGTTCCCTGTTATCTTAAAGGGATTTGAGGCAGAGAGGGTTTAATTAACCACAATGTGACACACAATAGTTCTGGGATATGAAGATTTTGAAGTGGTCAACAGTAAGAGAAGATTTGAGAGCCATGCATCACTGCTCTTTAATATGGACGGAGGAATAGAGATAATGCGTTTGACTCTTTGCGTGCGCAGTTCAAGAGCAGTGATGTGTCAAATAACCTGTATGTTTTAGCAAGAATGAGACCGGTTTCATTGCAAATGGATTGTGAAGAAATCACAGGCTGTTTTTAGATTGCATTAGCAGGAAAAGTGCATAATAAATGCTACTCTCTTGTCTAATACCATGATTTTTGACATGTTTTGACCAGTAATTCACAGCATTAAATAAATACTTTGTCAAGTCATAATGCAAATACCAAGGATTGAATAAAGCAATCATTCGAAGTTTTAAGAATAAAACAATTTAAAAACACAACAAAATTCATGAAACACAAATGTAACGACCAGGAGCAGAATGTACAGAAATTTAAAACCATCATTTTGGCCAACAAAGACATAAATGTACAACTTTTAAAACATGGTAATGGTAATTAGCCCTAGATATAAATGTGACTAGTTCTTAATGATTCTCTATTTTGTCCCTCTTAACCTTGTTTTGGTTGTGTTTCAGCTCTGCGTGACTGTGCAAGAAAGAGATTATCCTACTGCTCGTAAAACGTTCACTAGTAGGCTTAAGAGATATAAGCAGTTTAGATGGAAAGGATCTCCAGCCGACTCGCCGAATACATTACTGTTGCTTTACCCATTAATAGACACGTTACTTCCTTGAAAATAAATTCCACCAATACAACAACATAATGAAATGACCCTTCGCAATAATGTTTTATAATAATAAAGTAAGAAAAAAAGCCTCAACATTTCAATTCCCCCAGTTTTCGCCATCCACGAAAAGCCAAGCCAATTTGGATTCTTGTTTTACGAGCTCTGTCGCGTTCTCTTTTCGCGTCTTTTCAAGATTTAGCTGCTTTACGTCCACATCTCTCGTTGTGACAACTAACTTATGCCAGACCATACGATATGACGAGACATGCATTATGGGTGAGTGACACGTGTGCGCAATTTCACACAAAGAAGGATTGATATATTTACTCGTTATTTAAACTTTAATTTTGACCAAAAAAGTTACGTAGTTTACCTTTAATATCCCCACATAACGAAATAACTCCAACCTTCAACTAGTAATAAAGTAATAAATCTTCGCAAAATGTCAACTAGCCCAGCAATATATTCAAAGTTGGATTTATAGATTTATATTTTTATACTTAACCCCTAGGTGCTTCAGAGGCGTGCGACCTCCGACATATATAATATAGCAATTGTATAGCAATAATATAGCTAAATGAATAAATGTAATTGTAAATGTATACATTCAGTACGTTCAAGAATCCATGCAGTACACTTATGTAAAGCAATATATACTATATAGCAAATGCCGGCTACTTTATTGGTTATATAGTCGGAAAATGTTAGCTATATTATTACATAGCTCTATATTAAGTTTGATATTTCCAACTTCCTCTACAGTACTCGCATAAAGCGATATATAGACCAATATACTAAATATAGCAAATCTCAACTGCTTGATTGTTCATATCACTGTGAAATGTAAAAGTATATTGCCCGGCTTTAATCTGATAAATGCAACAATTTAAGATATTATAAACATTTACACGATTTTCTGTAAAGCTGCTTTGAATCAGCATGTGTGTGTAAAGTGCATACAAATAAAACTGATTTGACTATAGCGCCGGCCTCACATTTATAAAATATACAGTTTATTCTCTTTATTATCACCAGACAGTGCAAGATCTTTATTATGATTCCTGGTTGAATGTATAAAAGATTTGCTCACATAAATAATTGACACAATATTATATTTTATTTTTTAGAATAGGCCTAGTCCTGTTAGTTAAAGGGTTAGTTCACCCAAAAATGAAAATTAAGTCATTAATTACTCACCCCCATGCTGTACCAACCCCGTAAGACCTTCGTTCATCTTCGGAACACAAATAAAGATATTTTTGATTGAATCTGAGGGCTGTATCACTCTTCCATAGACAGCCTGAGGGACTGCCTCTTGACGGCCCAGAAAGTCATTAAAAGAAAAGGTTTAAATATTCCATGTGCCTACAGTGGCTCAACTATAACTTTATCAAGCGACGAGACTACTTTTTGTGCGAAAAAAAAACGTAAATAACGACTTTATTCGACTTTCCATTACTTCCTTATGGGCGCATGCGCGAGAACTGAGACGAGACCGTTCTTCTTCGACTACTTTTTGTTACCGGCTGCTCACCACTTAGGAGTTTTACCGCCCCCTACCGTATAAGATGACGTACTGCTTGTAAACAGAACGTTTTGCGCCTCCGGCTATATCAGTACGTCATCTTATACGGTAGGGGGCGGTAAAACTCCTAAGCGGTGAGCAGCCGGTAACAAAAAGTAGTCGAAGAAGAACGGTCTCGTCTCAGTTCTCGCGCATGCGCCCATAAGGAAGTAATGGAAAGTCGAATAAAGTCGTTATTTACGTTTTTTTTTTCGCACAAAAAGTAGTCTCGTCGCTTGATAAAGTTATAGTTGAGCCACTGTAGGCACATGGAATATTTAAACCTTTTCTTTTAATGACTTTCTGGGCCGTCAAGAGGCAGTCCCTCAGGCTGTCTATGGAAGAGTGATACAGCCCTCAGATTCAAAGATGATGACCGAAGATGAACGAAGGTCTTACGGGGTTGGTACAGCATGGGGGTGAGTAATTAATGACTTATTTTTCATTTTTGGGTGAACTAACCCTTTAATTCACAGGAGGTTTGAGACCTATAAACTGCTAACTGGCCTTTTTTTTTGTCTAGACCCGTTCTGAAATATAGCCCCCTTGATGTGACAGACACATTTTTAACCCAAAAAATCATAAAAAAATGTCCATGTCACCTGTCAATTATAGGCCTACCAATGACATTGCTTTAGTAAACGCAGGAGCTTCATCATCACCATAATTATTAAGGCTATAAAAGTAATGCAGATGGCCATAATAATTCATCAAGTGCTGAAACACCATCGCACAGATAACATGATCCTCAGCGCACAGACTGGAGTGAGTGAGGGAGGGGCGGAGTCACTGTTCATCTGATGCGGCGCGGCGCGAGCGGCACGTCAGCGTCAAGTCAGCACTTCAGCGCGCTCATACGGAGCGACAGAGAGGAAAGCGAGCTCCCTACGCCGGCAGTTCGCGACTCACATCTGAAACTCGTCAAATCATGGATTCGGACGCGGGTTGTTGTCATTTCGGATGAGGCTTGTGCAACTTCACGTCAAATCACGGTTTGCTGCTGACAGCCCCGCCTTGTGACACCTTGCGCACCGACACCGGCTTTCTACCTTATTGGCGGATTTCAGTGCGACTGCTGTGGCTGGTGCGTCCGTGTGTCGCGCGCCGGGCTCTGGGCTGAACGCACGCACACGCGCGGATCATGGATAGATAGCGCGTTTCTCTCTCTGCGTTTGTCGGTGTTATCAGCGATGGATGAGGAAATAGACACCCGCAAGATCAACAACAGCTTCCTCCGAGACCACAACTATGCAACTGAAGGTAGGGTACTATATCTGATCACATGATCTCCTCCTCTCAGGTGTAGGCTAGTCAGAAAAATAACAGAAGGAATTGGGATTTGGCTTTGGCTTAAAAAAAATGACTATAAACTGATTTTTATTTAATTAGTTTGGCTATTTATTGGGAAAAGTGAATAAATTGGATTTTAATTTCATCCAGGAGATGCTTAAGATCCTTTCTTCTAATATAACGCAACAGAAAACGGAATATTTTAGTAGAGCTCAATAAAGAAGACATTAAAAATCTAATTAGGAGTTACAGTTTATGAAGCAGGATTTTCTTTGATCCCATTAGGAACGGTGCCAAATTATGATGGAAATCCTTTTAGCAACTCTGCTCATGTCCTTTTTGTAAAGTACAGATGCATATAAGCATGTCAGTCATGTTGGCATCTTCCTTGTGTAGCACAAATATAATGATATTAAACACGGATTGTAGTGTTTTATTCAAGCTAAAAATAGCTGAGCAGTCTGACTAACACCGTAAGAAGATTTTCTGGTGGTTTAGTTCGTCCAGCTCCATCAGTGTAAGAGCTGGCAGTTTAGATATGTGCAATCTTTGAATGTGGACTAAAACAATGTAGTATATCTATTTTTGTGAATATCAACCAGCTATTCAACTTTAATCAGTTCAGAACCTGGGACTTTTAATTAATTATCCAACATATACAGTAAGAAAAACTAGATCTTTTAGAAATAATACCATATCTTTATGAGGTAAAGTTCATACAGTATAGTCATAAAAGATGCATTTAGGATTGGTTCTAATTCAAATGATAATGGAATCTTGTACACATTCCAAATAAATACTTCAGGCATTTCTATAGAATCATCGACTAAAAGGAAATTTACTATTTAAATTGTCCTTTTTTTTACAGTTAGAAACATGTTTTCCATTGTGAATTGTTGCACTACTTGTCTTCCAAGTGCAGCCAGTGCAAACTGTAGATTATATTGACAGTATAAAGGCATTCTTCTTCTCTGACAATAGACAGCTGAAGAGTTTCACTGAGCCAGACCCTCCTCTCATGCACAGACAAGAAGCATTCAATGGGGGAGAGAGACGGAGAGAGGGTGAAGGGAATAAATCAGAGATTAAAACCAGAGAACACGTAGTCAGATGTGATGTCATTCCAGCTGCGAAAATCCAGTGTTTAAGAGTATTCATTCTTAATGAAATCAAAGTGGAAACTTTCTTAATCCACATTCCTGCCTTTTTATTTATTACCAAAAATAAGGGAGATTTATTCATTGTATTTTGGGTTAAAATGAGCATCAAAATGCTGATTTGGTAAATTTCTATGTAGAATTTGTTAAGCTTTTGGGCTAAACGTATTGACGTCAAAGCTGCATGGTTTGACATTTATTTTCTGTTTTGGAGCATTAAAAGGATTGATTGCATCTGTGTGTACTTCACCCACTGACCTTAGATCAGCTCCTGTCGTCTGGAGAATAGAATCTACTACATGCTTCTCATCATCCCTAGTTAATTCTCTGTGAATTATGCAAGTGCTCCCCTCTCATCCATCACTTACAGCCCTTGTTGAACATGCATCTGATGTCCAAACTTAGAAGGAGAGTCAAATGATTAAATCATGGACTATTCATAGCATAGAATCTATTTTTAACTTAAAAAACAAACAAACCTGTAACTCTAAGAATACAATTGTGTTATTCCAATCCAAACCCATATGACTGTACTGGTTGCTTTTCTCCATTAATTCTCCGTTGCGTTCATTTTTAAGGTTTGAAAATTAAGCAAAAGCACCAAAACGATAAAAACTATCATTAAAATAGTTGTAATCAGATGATTTGTGAAGTCTTCTGAAGTCATAATTGCTTTGTGTGAGGAACAGACTGACATTTACATTAATCTTCTGATAATCTTCCCTGGCAGTGAGGACTGTAACTAGATTGAGTTGAAGTTCAATTTGTTAACTGGATCAACCGATTCATTGAAAAGATGTGATATTACTACTTCTATCATATGCTCTTGTGGATGCACCAAGGAGTTGGATGTCAAAACTTTTATTAACAATAAGGGTTGGGCAATAAATTGGAAAAATGAGCAACATCATGATAATGGCTGCTGTGATTGGTGTACGGTGTGTATTGCATCGTTACATTTTAGGTTTACTTCCTCTAAAAAACTCTAGAAAACTGCGAGTTGGCATGTGACTGTGTAATATTTTCATGTTGTGATAATTGCTGAAGCTTTTATCACTGTATAATGTATTATCACGATATTGAAGTTGCAAAAAAACGTATTGTGACTTTTTTCTTATATCAAAAATAACTCTGAACATCACGCACAGCCTTGTTTTCATCCACGTAAAATTCTAACCTAAATAAGGTCTATTGCATGGTAAAAAGCATCTAGGACAGTATTTAAAAAAATAGAAAAGACATTTTTACATGATGTTAGTGATGATTTTAATTTTTTAATACATTTTTTACCACTCTACAGACAATGAGCGATGTGGCGTCGTGTTAAGTAGGAATGTGCTCTTACCTTTCTCAATAGAATATCATAAACACTTATGCTGTGTCCGAAATCACCCATTACTCACTATATAGTGGACTATATAGTGAGCTCGCCATTTTGTAGTGCTGTCCGAATGTATAGTGATGATTATTATACCCTACATAGTCCACTCAATGTATCCCAGAATGCATTTTGAAAAGTAGTGTACAACCGATGGTCACTAACCTAAGCCCTACATACCATCATGCATTGCGCGGATCGTAAAAATACGTTATAATCATGTGTGGAGTAGCGCATTATAACAGAAACGGACAGAAATTACTTTTAGCTTTGAAATTTTGGAGAAATAAGCTCAATATAATGTAATGTATTTATTTTAAAAAATCTATTTAGCCAGAGCCGGCTCGGCACCAGCTGACAGATGATGTAATCAACGGCGCCAAGACACGATCGAGTAGTGTCCGAAAGTGGTGTTTCTATTATGCTGGTGAGCTCACTATATAGTGCTCTACTCCCTACCCCATATATAGGTTTGAGTGGAGATTTCGGACACAGCATCAGTGTTGGCTTTTGATTTGGTTCGGTAAATATATCTTCGCTACCACAGTACGTACAATGATTGAAACACCAGCCATTGTTAATTGTCTTGAGCAATGTTAAAGCGTCAGAAAGCTGAGATTTTGAAGCACTCTTGCCTAGAATTAAAATAGCATTTACAGCTGACTCTGGGTAATGGGACAATAGGGAAAACATCCAGAAGTCTCTGAATGTAGCCTTTTTTAGCACATAGCAATATCATTTGCAGAAAACAGACATTACACAACATTCATTACCAGACTCAGCTGTGAAGAGCTTAGCTTGGCTAGTTAACTACCATCATACTGATGCCTCTGTGGTATTGACAATCAGATAAATAAATGATGACCTATGCATTTTTAAAGCACCCGTGTTTATCCCTGCTACGCCCTGGTCCACAAGGGTCTGTGAGCATCTTTGAGCAGGGTAGACAACAACTGAGCATATATGCACCATGAAATAAAAGCCGTCACTATAAAAGCAAAGGTGAAACTAAACTAAAACTGAAATGTTGACAAACCCATGTCATTCAAGACCTTTTAACCTCAGTCACTGAGAGATCGAAGGCGGTGTTTTCTAAATCACAGCTGAGCAGACAAAACAACCCAGTGAGTGTTTAGTCTGCGGTTAAATAATAGCGCACCATTCAAAGACATTGCCTTAAGCTCAGACATCTTATTTTAGTCAAGATTGAAATTAGTTGTCTGTGTATTTATCATGAGGTGAACCACAGTGGATCTGCAGGAAGATCAGCGTTGATCTGCAGAGTTAGACCTGGTCAGGCGCACTCGAGAAGAAAGCAGGGTCACTTGAAGTGCGTTCCTTCTCTAATTTGATCTGAGTCTTATCTGGCGCATGATTTAATGACTCGTAAATGTAAGCACACGTTGATGGCCTAAGACATGAAACGAGCGGTTTGTGTGAGAAAACGAACAGTATTTATATCGTTTTACCTCTTGTAACCACAGCCATGTCCAAGAGGTCTGAGGGCGCGGGTGCTTTGGTCTGCGCAAGCACCGGAAGTGACCTCTCGCGCGGTTGCGAAAAAAATTCAATGTTGTTTGTCTGTTGATATATCGAAATCGTATTTCATTGCGATTTCCTGTATATCTAAATCGGTTTAGATCTTCACAGTGAAAGGTAAGACTTCCGAAATTTCTGTGTAAACAATGAGTGACGTACACACGAGAGATCACTTCCGGCGCTTGCGCAGACCGAAGCACCCGCCCCCTCAGAGTACTTGGACATGGCTGTGGTAATGGTAAATGGACTGCATTTATATAGCGCTTTCATAGACCTAATGGCCACCAAAGCGCTTTACATTTGCCTCACATTCACCCATTCATTCATACACCGACGACGGTGTCAGCCATGCAAGGCGCCGTCGGGAGCAGCTGGGGTTAGGTGTCTTGCTCAAGGACACCTCGACACTTGGTCAGGTGGAACCGAGGATTGAACCACCAACCTTTCGGTTCATAGACAACCCACATGAACCATTGAGCCACTGCCCTTTTTTACAAGAAGTAAAAACTATATAAATACTGTTAGTTTTCTCACACAAACCGCTCGTTCGTGTCTTAGGCAATCAATGTGTACTTACATTTACAAGTAAGTGCATGCTTTTTGAGGTGGTGACCATAGACCTCCATTATATGACTGACAAGAACGGTTTGACCTAAAAATGTCAAAATTGAAAATACTGCGGAAACGAAGACACCTACATCTTGGATGCCCTTGAGGTAAGCTAAAACATACCAAAAATTATTTTCAAAGTGAACTATCCCTTTAAGATGTTGCTTGTTCGAACAGGAATGATGCAGTAGTCCATTAAATGGTAGTTGTAACCAAGTACCTTTTCTACTCCCAACAGTCCCTCTTGTTATTACACCATTACTTGATGGAGACCAGGGAGACATTAACAGTTTGTAGGGGGTGGTGTCTCTGGACACAGGCTGTACATTACCTTACAGGCACAGGGTAGTGACTCCTGACCCTACGTTAGTGTAACGGCTGTGAGTTCGGGAGTGGGGTTGGGTCTAGCCAGAGATCCTTTTGGCTCTGTTGTGAACCTCTTGTGTTGGCTCATTAAAATCAGATTGCTGATGCTTCCCATTTTGGCACCTCTCTCTCGCTTTTTATCAAATGCCCTGCGGCATTGTAACACCAGCTACCAAATTTTTTGACATTGTTTGCACCGCAGTTGCCTCTCTCTCTGTCACCTCCTGTGTCTTCTCATTATGTTTACCCAATTTGTACGCCAAAAAAACCCGTACCTCCTTTTCCTCTCCTCATTACTGCACCGTCAGCATCATGGGTCCCTCCTTTCATGCTGGTTGACGGACAAATGGAGGTGCTCCGGTGCATATTGACAACCGTTTAACAGGAGCAGTCAGATAAACGATTTTTCCAGAGCCGAACTAGATTGGTAGTCATCTATGTGGAACAGCCACCCTATTACTGACCACAGCGTTCTTGAAGAAAATAGCTGGAGAACCTGTATGAAAACATGTCAAATTACCTCTTCATTTAATGTCCACAGCCATCATCTCCAGAAAGCTGATGTGATGGTTGTGGCTATTAGAGGTCGATAAGATTGAATTTTACCCTCTCGAGATTACATTTACAGTTGTTGGAGCCAGGAAAGGTGGAAAATAAAGTGGAAATAACTGGCGTTTGTATCCATAAAACGCAGTTATCTTTCAGAGAGGATTTGAATATTTATTTTTATTTTATTTTATATTGAATGCTCAAAATCATTTTATTCTAAAGATGTATGGTGATTGCATTGAAAAATCATTCCAGATAATGATAAATCTAGTTGTTTCAAAAAAGTCTTTACTTTTGCCAGTCCAATCAAAAGATGAGTCGAGAAAGAGATGTTAAAAATTGTGGCTGTCATATCACTTGTGAGTGTTCTTTGTTATATATTGTTCATTTTGGCAATTGTAATACTGCAGAAACAGTAGTAGTATAGTATCTATATTCAGAATATAGACAGTTTAAACTGTTGCTAGTGTAGTAAATTGTGTAATTTAAAGAACATCATAATTGTGATGAAGTCTTTTTAATTCCATGATGACTTTCTCAGCTGTTCTGCTCTATCGGTGGAGTAATGCCATCATCTTCTCAGCCAGGAGGGTTGATGATTATTCAATTTCACATGCTAATGTTCCCAGTTAAGGGTAGCACATTAGCATGTGTGGTCACTGTGAAAAAACTCAAGAGACCACTAAATGAAAAATGAGAGAACCCTGGCAGAATATACTTCATATAAATTCACAAAGCAGAACATACGTGTTCCGATTTCATCATTTTACACCCTTGATTATAATTTTTTTGTATTTTTTGTGAATTATTTGTGTTATTTAGCATGTACAGGTTGTTATATTTTACAATTAAAAATTATTTGTGGTAAGGGTGTTGCAACATACCTTTATTGATGATAACTGTGATGTTTTAAATATTGATATAATGTTAATGCTACTCATGGTAATATCATAAATAATCCACCTGTTATAAAATGGAAAATAGAAAATGATAAAGTGAGTAGCTACTACTGCCGCGCAAATTCATGTCAGAGGAGGTGACTGGCGAAAGAGAGACACTAACACTAGACACAATAACGTTTTACACACTAACACTAACGAACCATAGAGGGTCGAGTCCGAATCGAGACCGAGACCATAGAGGGTCGAGTCCGAATCGAGACCGAGACCATAGAGGGTCGAGTCCAAGTCGAGACCAAGACCAAAGACATTCGGGTCCCAGTCGAAACCGAGACCATAGAGGGTCGAGTCCGAGTCGAGACCGAGACCAAAGACAGTCGAGTCCGAGTCGAGACCGAGACCATAGAGGGTCGAGTCCGAATCGAGACCGAGACCATAGAGGGTCGAGTCCGAGGTGAGACCGAGACCAAAGACATTCCAGTCCGAGTTGAGACTGTGACCATAGAGGGTCGAGTCCGAATCGAGACCGAGACCAAAGACAGTCGAGTTCGAGTCGAGACCGAGACCATAGAGGGTCGAGTCCGAGGTGAGACCGAGACCAAAGACGTTCCAGTCCGAGTTGAGACTGTGACCATAGAGGGTCGAGTCCGAATTGAGACCGAGACCAAAGACATTCGAGTTCGAGTCGAGACCGAGACCATAGAGGGTCGAGTCCGAATCGAGACCGAGACCATAGAGGGTCGAGTCCAAGTCGAGACAGAGACCAAAGACATTCGGGTCCCAGTCGAGACCGAGACCATAGAGGGTCGAGTTCGAGTTGAGACCGAGACCAAAGACATTCGAGTCCGAGTCGAGGCCGAGACCATAGAGGGTCGAGTCCGAATCGAGACCGAGACCATAGACATTCCAGTCCGAATCGAGACCGAGACCATAGAGGGTCGAGTCCGAATCGAGACCGAAACCAAAGACAGTCGAGTTCGAGTCGAGACCGAGACCATAGAGGGTCGAGTCCGAGGTGAGACCGAGACCAAAGACGTTCCAGTCCGAGTTGAGACTGTGACCATAGAGGGTCGAGTCCGAATTGAGACCGAGACCAAAGACATTCGAGTTCGAGTCGAGACCGAGACCATAGAGGGTCGAGTCCGAATCGAGACCGAGACCATAGAGGGTCGAGTCCAAGTCGAGACCGAGACCAAAGACATTCGGGTCCCAGTCGAGACCGAGACCATAGAGGGTCGAGTTCGAGTTGAGACCGAGACCAAAGACATTCGAGTCCGAGTCGAGGCCGAGACCATAGAGGGTCGAGTCCGAATCGAGACCGAGACCATAGACATTCCAGTCCGAGTTGAGACTGTGACCATAGAGGGTCGAGTCCGAATCGAGACCGAGACCATAGAGGGTCGAGTCCAAGTCGAGACCGAAGACATTCGGGTCCCAGTCGAGACCGAGACCAAAGACATTTGAGTCCGAGTTGAGACCGAGACCATAGAGGGTCGAGTCCGAATCGAGACCAAGACAAAAGAGAGTCGCGTCCAAGTCGAGACCGAGACCAAAGACATTCCAGTCCGAGTTGAGACCGAGACCATAGAGGGTCGAGTCCGAATCGAGACCGAGACCATAGAGGGTCGAGTCCAAGTCGAGACCGAGACCAAAGACATTCCAGTCCGAGTCGAGACCGAGACCATAGAGGGTCGAGTCCGAATCGAGACCAAGACAAAAGAGTCGAGTCCAAGTCGAGACCAAGACCAAACGTTATAGTCTCAAGTCATGTGCAGTTGCGCACAAGAAAGTCAGCAATCTTTGGACGTTTCAATCAAACAACAATTTAAGTATAAGTCCGAGAATAACTCCGAGTCCTAGTATGTTCGAGTACGAGTCGTGACAAAACTGACAACTGTGACCATTAAAATATGGTCTCGAGACTGAGTCCGAGTCTCGAGTACACATCACTGTCATTAACGTAAATTATTTTGGCCGTGATAGTCATGTAGTGAAAATCTGGTTTTGTGGCAACCCTTAGTTACTTTGTGGTCTTCGTTTTTTTAATTGGAAAATAGTAGCTTGGACGTACTGAGACTGGTGAAATGCCAAGTCAACAAATTTGGCAGTGCAAATAGAGAAAATCTGTCAAACTGATGTGTGTGTGTGTGTGTGTGTGACACGTGCCGTGTTTCTCCCATACTCTCAATACAAAAATGTTCCATTTCGTCTCCGTTTACAGCTTATGGGCACGATAAACCTGTATTAGAGATGCAGATGGTCGCAGATGTTGCCTGTAATAGAGACAAATAGTGCCAGTGTGCAGGATGCCCATGTTACTGATGTTAATGGGTTTGTAAGCTACTGCAGGAGCGATTACAACCAGACCCATTAATGTGGACCAGATGTCACATTCGCTCTCTCTCACACAGCTGCTTAGTCACACTGTAAACTGCAGATGTTCACAACTGACTTGGATCAGTCACTGTAGATCAGGATATCTGTAAGCCCAAGTCCAGTTATGCTGTCATTTGGTCATCTGATGGAGTTTTAGGAGACCGTCGGGTCACTTGATGGAGTTTTTCGGTTCCTTGGCACTGTTGCCTTTGGCTTGCTCAGTTGAGGATATTCAAATTAAATGACCCATCATACTATTGATCTGCTCTACCAATCTTGGATGTCTTTTTCCAGTAATAAACAAACAGTGTTAAGTTGTTTTGATTGATACTGTGAAGCAGCTTTGATACAATCTGTATTGTGAAAAGCGCTATATAAATGTATGTGACTTGACTTGATGCCTATTTTGAACTAGACGGATGAACTACTGTCACACCACTGAAAAATGTAGTGAAGTTAGTAGCGCCGCTTATTTTAGTGATTCTTCAACATTGTCTTTAACCTATGAGATCCTGTGCCGCTCTGCTCTCGATCCTCTTTGCATTTGCGTTTTTATTTACTGCTGCTGCATGGCCATAAATCAAGACTGATTTATTTCCACCAAGCCCGCTGATTCCTGTGTGTTTATTTATGTATCCATATGGAGTAGGCCTTTCTCCACCACTGCAGTGAAGAGTAGTGCTGCTTCAGTACCTGAACTCAGCAAAACGCCTCTTTATATTTACTGCAATCCCCCCAGTCAGCATCAAGCCACCCAATACCAGCCAGACAAAAGCTTCTGAGGTCTGGCCCCAAACAGCTAACAATGGAGGGCCAACTCTGCAGGGAATGACAGTCTATGGGTAAAAGCCTTTATTGAGGTGTAGGGGGACTAGGAGGCAGTCACTGGTTTGACGACACCGTTATCAAAACGTTTTTTTACAAAACAGTTTAGAGATCAGTAAAAAAAAATTATTAAGTAAAAAGCTGATTTCTATGGGGCTCCTAAAGGGACATGGTGACCGAAAAAAAGATAATAATAAAAATAATAGAAAAATAATAAGTCGATGCGTTTGTGTTCGTTCTCAAAATGTTTCCATTCCCCGAGAAACTTTGTGGTCACTCACAAAGAACGCAAAAACATTGACTTATAAGCATTGACTTGTTAAAATTCAAGAAAAAAGTCGAAATACAATCTTGAGGATAAACTCATTAAATATCGAGAAAAAACTCGTTAAATTTCAAGAAAAAAGTTGAAATACAATCTTGAGAATAAACTCATTAAATATCGAGAATAAAGTCGTTGTGTTACGAGAAAAAACTCATTAAAAATTCGTGAAAAAAGTCGAAATACAATATTGAGAATAAACTCATTAAATATCAAGAATAAAGTCGTTGTGTTTCGAGAAAAAAACTCGTTAAATTTCGAGAAAAAAGTTGAAATACAAAATTGAGAATAAACTCATTAAATAGCGAGAATAAAGTCGTTGTGTTTCGAGAAAAAAGTCGTTAAATTTCGAGAAAAAGTCTAAATACAATCTTGAGAATAAACTCAATAAATATCGAGAATAAAGTCTTTGTGTTTCGAGAAAAAAATCATTAAATTTCGAGAAAAAAGTTGAAATACAATCTTGAGAATAAACTCGTTTAATATCGAGAATAAAGTTGTGTTTCGAGAAAAAAGTCGTTCAATTTCGAGAAAAAAGTTAAAATACAATCTTGAGAATAAACTCATTAAATATCGAGAATAAAGTTGTGTTTCGAGGAAAAAAACTTGTTAAATTTATAATTCATAATTTATAAATTTATAAATCATAATGTTGACTTATCTCTAATATAATTTTGATTTACTTAAGCCTTTTCTCGCATGGCAGATATGGACTTCCATAGTATTCTGTTGCCATCATAAGTTCATTTTAAATGAATCAAAGAAAAAAAATCAGCTTATTTATGGACCCGTCTCTTATAAAATCTCTCAGAAACTATCATTATATGTTACTGATGATGCACAATAAAACAATTTGGTATAGCAACCTTTTTACTTATATTCCTTACTTGAAAGCCACAACCCAGATCTTGAATTTCTATTTTAAGCATCTCTATTTCTTTGCCCTGAGCATTAAATGATTGTTCTCTTAGCACTCTGACCTCTCTAACAGAGAGGTGCATTATGGGTGAAGAGAAAGCAAACTCCAGCAGTCTGCTGCTGTATCACAGTTTACATGTAATCTCTCTGGATCATTAGATGGAGAGCGGGTCCCGTTTGTTATTGACTGGTTCCCGGTAAGCGTTGCTGCCAAGCCAAACACCCCCTGGCTACTCCATTCAATTTATTCATGAAACGAAATTTTTTAGCTTCGGCCCCTGGAGGCATATTCATTATTCCCGAAGTAAATCTGCTCACAGTACAGTTCAATAAAAAGAGTGAAAGGCAGGAGGGAGATTGTAGGCAGACAGAAGGCAGCTCGGGTGATTTTAGATTTTTAGCTTTTATTCTATGCTTTAAAATTTTTTCCAAATTTATCATCGCATTTTTTAATAGGGTGGTTTGGTTTCTGTTTGTTGTTTTAAGGCATACTCAAACTGTAGTTATTACATCTTGTCCTATTCCTGTTTTTTTTTTAAGTGAGTTTTTTTTATTTTAAATGGGTCATGAACTCTATTTTTGTTTTATTTCATAATGTTTCTTGAGATGCAGGTGAGTCTTAAAGGAGTAGTTCACTTTTGAAAACTTTTGCTGATAATTTACTCACCCCCATGTCATCCAAGATGTCCACGTCTTTCTTTCTTCAGTTGAAAAGAAATTAAGGTTTTTGATGAAAACATTCCAGCATTTCTCTCCATATAATGGACTTCAATGGGAACCAAACGGTCCAAAAGACTCTTTCAGTACAAACTGCAAACTGTTCAAAGGGCTTTAAACGAATAAAAACGATGAATAAGGAAAACTTATTAAGCGAAACGATCGCACATTTGAAAAAAACCCAACAAAGTTTATGTTTTATAAGCTCAAATGGTCGCCTTGCTCTGTACTGCGATGCACGTTCGAACTCGTTCATCAAAATGAGTCAATTCTTTCGTTTTTGTTCGTTGAATGAACCAAATGACTCGGAAAAAGATTTGTGAACTAGCCGGTCTCTTTGAATCCATCTTCTACTTTTGTGGAAAGTTGACTAAAGTTGTGTCGCTCGAGTTGTCTTCGCTAATACGGAGAATGGCGGCGAATACACAAACCTGCCTGACATAGCCAGCCGAGCGTGAACGCATGATGCATGACGTCACACCAATCTCAAAGTCCGTCCCGAATCCCTCTTATATATTTCACTTTACAGGATTATAGAGGCAATCACAGTGATCAGAGAAGGGCTCATTCAGCCCATCAGGCAATCGTTTAAGCATGTATGGGTTAGAAAAACGGCTATTTTTAACATGAAATGTTGCACAATGCACCTTTATGTTAAATTTTAAGCTTTCAGGTTGGATTTCGTAGAGAATTCCCCTCCTACGCTCATTTTAAAATGAAGAAACCTCGAACTGACTTGCAGTTTCAACCTCAGATGTTGATACTTTAACCGACATTTTTAATTATTGGTGCTTTCTAAGGCACTCTTACTATTGCTCATATTAAGTAATGAACTACACTGACGAAGAGGAACGATGTTAATGATTTAACACTTTGGATCTTTGAAAGGTACTTCAGTTCTTGAAGGCCAAATAATTTTTTTGAAGCCCTGCAGCAGGTTTGTTATGAACCCATGAATTTATGAACGGTTCACCACAGCTTGAATTGTACACTAGATCTCTGATTCATTAAATAATTTGGTTTTCCTCCTCAAACCACAATAGACAAAAGGCGATCGCAATTTTAGTTTCATGACAATCCCAATTCATGACCCATCCCTGTGTTGAACAGAGGATCACTGACTAGTGAGATGGACCTGGGAGATCCATTCACATTTCCACAATCCTCTTGTCCAGATGGATACGTGCCTCTGGTGACCTGTGGCATGGCCGCAGACTAGTATGGGTCAGTTATTTATACCTCCAGAAAGAAATTTGGATGGCTGTTTGTTGGTCACGGGACGCGAGATTAGAAATGTTTGTCTAAGCTACTTAGTGTAGCAGATCAACATGAAACAAGGGTAGCTTCTGAGATGGCCCTATTGTGATTCATGCAGGATATCATCTATCTATGAAGCCAGTGACTTTAAATGAGTTAATTTGTCTAGAAGAGTATATTTCCAGAGGTTTTATATTAAGCACGGCTCATAGCTTTTCCACTTGTGTCTTTGAAAGCGGGTCAGGGCGCACCCGGTACGATTATCTCAGAGTCTATCCCTCTGACGCACATAATTCAGTGATACCTTACAGCACTAATCTCTTTCCCATGCAGTCGTTTTTGCAGTGCATTAAACTCTACAAGCTGGCATCCCTATGTCTATGTCTGTTGTACCTAGAAATCAGCTTAAAGGGATAGTCCACTTTTTTTGGAAATAGGCTCATTTTACCACTCCCCCAGAGTTAAACAGTTGAGTTTTACTGTTTTCAAATCCATTCAGACGATTTTCTGATATTTACAAGAATATCAGTAACCAGACAGTTTCTGGTCTCATTGACTTTCATAGTAGGAAAAAAATATACTATGGAAGTCAATGAGACCAGAAACTGTCAGTTTTTATAGCAATCCATAACAGTAAAATGAATGCAACTGATTGATCCCCAGTGTGAGTTCTGGTCTCCTGTGAACACATTTGTAATAATCAATGAATCAATTGAAAAAAAGTAAGAACAAGACATTTTTTACACTGTTTGTGCTTTGTTAATCAACAAACAAAGCATTGTTGATTTGTTGATTATAATGGAAATGTTGTAGTTCTGTCTGTGGCAACTGTATTTTGCTCAAGGATATATAGGTTACAAGTTATGCTCAATCTCTCTGTCAAAAAACACTGTAACCATAATCATTATGCAGCCTACAATTCTGCTTACCAGATAAGCAAATACTACATTTAATTCTTTCCTTTTAATATTAAAATTTAAACATTTTAATATTTTTGTCCTTTTAAATATCCACAGAAACACATCTAAGCTGCATGGTGAATGCGGGCGTGCAGGCTGAACCCATGTGTCTTTTTTTGAAAATAACTTTGAAGCAAGTAAAAAAAAGAAACCACTTCATCTCTTGTTTCATACTGAAACCTCCTTTTTTACATTCGTCCTGACTCCTGGTCACCCTCTGCATTGCGATTTTAGCACGGTTGTGAATCCAGCGCTATCTGCATCCTCTCTATGATAATTTTAGCCTTTCATCTTCTGAGCATAGTGGGCATCACAGGATCCAATCTCGCCACAATCAGGGAGTCAACGATGGCCACAGCCAATCTCCTGCGTTCATGTTTAATCATATAAGAGATGACAGTGTCTATATGGCTTTGCTTGTTTTATTGCAGCCCTGGAGTCGTCTGTGTGTTATTAGAAAAAAAGGGTTTCATTTGAGGACAGTCTGCTTCTGCACATCATTGTGACCTTTGACCCAGTTGCATTTGCTGGCTTCACTGGCTTTTTGATTTATTTTCTCACTCTGATCCACCAGGCATGATAGAGTTGGTCTGAAATTGATAGATACATACTTCAATAACAGAAGCAAAATGAAATCTCGAAGCCACATATGGCATAAGAATATATTGTTGGGGTGGGATGCATGCCTTAGCAAAGCAATCTCAGAGAAGACCAAACCTTGAGAGAATTGGGAAATACAGAGGCTCCGTTCCAAAACTTAGTCAACTGCCTTGCTATATACAGTACTCCCTACATAGAGAGTTACCGTCTAAGGCAGCATCTAAACCCAAGTGACCAACTTCAATTGACCAATATGCAATATCACTTCCATAACTTTAAGTGGAGTTTGCATGTCGCTAAGCTAATACAGTGATAGGCTACTGAATGCATTTACTTAAAGGAATAGTTCACTTTAAAAAAAAAACTTTTGCTGATAATTTACTCACCCCCATGTCATCCAAGATGTCCATGTCTTCCTTTCTTCAGTCGGAAAGAAATTAAGGTTTTTGGTGAAAACATTGCAGGATTTTTCTCCATATAATGGACTTCAATGGGAACCAAACGGTTCAAGGTCCAAAAGACACTTTCAGTGCAAACCGCAAACTGTTCAAAGGGCTTTAAACGATTCCAGACGACGAATAAGGGTCTTATCAAGCGAAACGATCGCTCATTAAAAAAAAAGAAACAAAGTTTAAGTTTTTTAAGCACAAATGCTCGCCTTGCTCTGTACAGCGATGCGCGTTCGTGTCTGTTCGAACCCGTTCATCAAAACGAACGAATCTTTTTTCGTGTCATTTGGTTCATTCAATGTTGACTCGGGAAAAGATTTGTTCATTTTGATGAACGAGATGGCATGAGGGTAAGTAACTG
The DNA here is from genome assembly GCF_016745375.1 of Pimephales promelas. The sequence goes on from NW_024121210.1 coordinate 15,981,213, forward strand.
ATGACAGAGATTACATTTTATCCTATTAAAAAGGACATTTTATAATTCACAAGTATTGCATTATTTAGTATATTAGCATATAATTTTATTTATGTACTTTAAAATCCTTGGTTACAATATTTTTCTTTCTTGACGAACTGACGGTACTCATCGACAATGCAGAGGCATAATCACATGAACAAAGCCGGCAGCTCACACACTCATCCGTGTTGCTCCATTAATTAGCTTTCCTATTCAGTACCTCACATTCCTAATGTGTTAATAATGGTTGGATCTAGCGTCCAATAACACTTTGACTGCCAAGTCGTTACTCGCGAATACACGCCAGTGCTTTGTGATTCTGTCCGCTCAGTCCTTCCAAAACCTCCTCCACTATTATTATACACATTATCCAGTACTGTCTTTCTCACATCATCCCTCCATTATATTAGATACTTCTTGCTTCAAAAAACATAGCAAGTGTTGATGGCAAGTGTATGTGATTCACATGCAAGCATAAGTACTAAAGAAACGGTGTACTCCAGGGGCCTAATTAGGTCAGCATGTTTTGCATCTTTGAGAACTCATTTAAGATTCTGCTTCCGCAAGGAATCGGGATATGATTTTGATGTAATTATTCCATCCCCCACCCCACCACCCCCTTAATGCTCGACCCCATGATGCTTTGTGTGCTCTGAAATGCTTCACATTTGCTGTTGTTTTACCAGCGTGGGTGACTGTAGTTGTGTGATATGAAGTGTTCTTGAGCTCCATGGCTCTGTCTCTTGTATTGTTTGGTGTGCTTCTACAGAAAACTGTTGTGTTGCACTAAAAAAAAAACTATTGTCCTAGAAGGTGATCAGCCAAGACTGCTGGCGTAAATGTTTGCTGACAGTTTGAAAAAACATACATTAAGGCCACGTTTACACAAAGCCGGGTATTTAGCAAAACGAATATTTCCCCCCTCTCCGTTTTCATAAATAACATCGTTTACACCAAGCGGCAACATTCTAATCTGAAAGATGAAGCCCACCCGGAAGTGCGATAAACTGCAATACATCTCAAATCCGCTAGAGGGCGGTCCCAAAAGGGAGCAAATATCCATAGACGTCATGTTAAAATGTCCGTTTTCACAGCATAAATTTATATGCTTACAGTTTGGTCCCATGGACTTTTATTGTAATCTTCAATATGTTCTGCGTGCCTGACAACTGTGAGGGGGGTGATTTTTTTTTTTTTTTTAAGACTAGCATTTTTTATTTTTTTTCCGGTTTCCTGGTCCCCGGTCCACAGGAAATATTCCAATTTTAAAATTTTGTTTTATTTAAATCAGCATACATTTTCAAGTGGCAAATTTCAATGGTAACATATCTAAACTATTTAAAATGTAAATACATATGTACTAAATGTATATATATTTCTCCTTCAGAACTGCCTTAATTCTACGTGGCATTGATTCAACAAGGTGCTGAAAGCATTCTTTAGAAATGTCGGCCCATATTGACAGGATAGCATCTTGCAGTTGATGGAGATTTGTGGGATGAAGCTCCCGTTCCACCACATCCCAAAGATGCTCAATTGGGGTGAGATCAAGTGACTGTGGGGGCCATTTTAGTACAGTCAACTCATTGTCATGTTCAAGAAACCAATCTGAAATGATTCCAGCTTTGTGAAATCGTCATTATCCTGCTGGAAGTAGCCGTCAGAGGATGGGGACATGGTGGCCATAAAGGGATGGACATGGTCAGAAACAATGCTCAGGTAGGCCGTGGCATTTAAAACGATGGCCAATTGGCACTAATGGGCCTAAAGTGTGCCAAGAAAACCACACCATTACACCACCACCACCAGCCTGCACAGTGGGAACAAGGCATGATGATCCATGTTCTCATTCTGTTTACGCCAAATTCTGAATGTCTCAACAGAATCGAGACTCATCAGACCAGGCAACATTTCTCCAGTCTTCAACTGTCCAATTTTGGTGAGCTCTTGTAGCAAATTGTAGCCTCTTTTTCCTATTCGTAGTGGAAATGAGTGGTACCAACCAACAAAATTGCTTAAATCACCTTTCTTTCCCATTCTGACATTCAGTTTGGAGTTCAGGAGATCAGGACCACACCCCTAAATGCTTTGAAGCAACTGCCATGTGATTGGTTGATTAGATAAATGCATTAATGAGAAATGGTACACGTGTTCCTAATAATCCTTTAGGTGAGTGTATATAGTCTATATATTAAATCATGTTTCTGAAGGTGGCATGATCAGGAACACTGATATATTAGTGTTCCTAAAAGGCTTTATTTCCCTTAAGAAACACGATTTAGTTTTTCTTTGTTTCGACCCTTACATTCCCTAAGATTTATCCGACTACTCTAAATTCTTTCAGTGCGATGCCAGTTCACACCACATGAACAAAGTCTTTGCAAGAAGCGCACACAGTGCTTGTTTTAGTCTAAAGAACAGTTGTCATGGAAACGCTGCACTTAAATTCACCATCCAGATTCCAGACAATATAAAAGCCTAGAGAGGTGTATCTGGGTGAGAAAACAACAAGCCTTTTCAATCCCCTTTTCTTGTCTTGGTGTCAGTCTCTCTCTCTCTCTCTCCATCTCTCTGTCAAGCTTCTCCCTCTGTCTTTCTCTCCTTGAAATGGATAAAAGCAAATATTTAGAAGTCATTCCTTCTGTATTTGTTTGGGATTTATGCAAATGACTCCAGACAGATTATTTTGGGAGCGCTGGACTCATTTTGACATTGCGTGGGGAGAGCTGAAGGATTGTGAGATGATATGCTCAATGAAATAGAGTTACCTGCATGTGATAGAGAGAGAGAGAGAGCAAAACTGTGGTTATCGCAGCAGAAACAACCCTTTCTTTTTCGCTGTAAGGATTGCAACAGTACATCTCAAAGCCAGAGAAACAGATGCATCTCCTTGAGGAAAACCAAGGAAGATGTGTCAAAGGTAGGAATCGATCGGGACTAGCACAGCAGAGGGAGTCAGAGCGGTGTTTGCTAATGAACTCTGAACTGTAACGTCTTTTACCATTCGAGAATTTCTAAAGGCTACAATGGTGTGCCAGCATGGGAGTGTGATTACAATCTTAAAACTGTGATTGTGTACGGATTTGCAGGTTATTTTGAAACCTAGATAGCTGGAGGTAAACATCCGTCTCCTACAAGAACAGTATGTATACAATGCTAGACTATTTTTAAGCTCTGATGTAAGCTAAACATAGTAGACTCCTGCCAGCACATTAACACAGCGACAAATAATGTGCGTGAAGATGTTTACCGACAATCCAAAATGGAAACGGATTTGCTGCTACTTGGGGTCGTCTTTTGTCTTACTGAAGCGTCCCGCCCTGGTCCACTTTCTTCTGGTGGTGGGCTGGCGATTCGATACAGTGTCATCCCACAATGGGAGCCATGCAGCTGTGCGTCTCTTTGAAGTGTCAGGAATCTTTGCCGGTTTGGATCCGGGCCACTTGCAGTTCAGAACATGATGTGCATTGAGAGAGAGAGAGCTGTTGTGTACACCAGTTCACACAGAACACATTTTTCTATTACACTCTGCTACTTTTCCATTGTTTTTCAATGTAAACGTGCTAGACGGACCTCTTTAACCGGTGGAAATACGTGCCATTGAATCAAACCTTTACTATATGTTATTGTATTAAGTATTGTGAGACAATCTGTTTATCTATTTAACAAAAAAACTTTTGCTGATAATTTACTCACCCCCATGTCATCCAAGATGTCCATGTCTTTCTTTCTTCATTCGAAAAGAAATTAAGGTTTTTGATGAAAACATTCAGGATTTTTTTCTTCAATGGGAACCAAACGGTTCAAGGTCCAAATGAGAGTTTCAGTGCAGCTTCAAAGGGCTTTAAACGATTCCAGACGATGAATAAGGGTCTTATCTAGGACCCTTTGAGTCATAACTCGAAAAAAGATTTGTTCATTTTGATGAACGAGTTCGAGCAGGAGAGTCATGGACGCGCATCACAGAACAGAGCAAGGCGAGCATTTGAGCTTATAAAACTTAAACTTTTTAATTTATTTTTTAAATGAGCGATCGTTTCGCTTGATAAGACCCTTATTCATCGTCTGGAATCGTTTAAAGCCCTTTGAACAGTTTGCAGTTTGCACTGAAACTCTCATATGGACTTTGAACCGTTTGGTTCCCAATGAAGTCCATTATATGGAGAAAAATCCTGGAATGTTTTCATCAAAAACCTTAATTTCTTTTCGACCGAGGAAAGAAAGACATGGACATTTTGGATGCAAAAAGTTTCTTGCTGTAATGAATTCTTATAGTCTGTCCTCCTCATGTGTCTTTACTGTGTTGGGCTGGTCCAAATGCAATGTAATCTTATCTAAAAGCAATCAGTCCTCTCTGCATGTGACTGTGATCTTTTATTTTTTTTTGAATGAGTCTGATCTTTAACAATGTCGTTCAGTTCATTAACATCCACAGGGGATTTTTCCAGTGCATCTTGGATTGATGTTGATGATCATGACCTGAATTCTCTTTGAGTATCTGATGTCGAGAGCGTTACAAATGGTCGGGCCATATGATCTTTTCGTCAACCTTGAATTTCTTGCTGTTTACTTCACATTTCAAATGTCTCTGGATCTTTCTGACTTTAGAAGAATAGATTTGGTGGGATGATTGGTGGTGGGATGATATTTGGTGGGGTTTGCATATGGTGATGGACAGGGGAAAGCATGGTGAGCGTTTCATCATTTCACATGAGATGGTCGGGCTGGTAAATTCTCCTTTATTGACTGGATTTTGTAATTTGTCCATGTTTTGTAGAAGGGGTGTATTATTTTATATTGAAGTTACTTTATGTATAAATGCCATTTTTTACATTTAAAAATACATTTATTAATTAATAGATCTAGAGCGAAAAAAGTTCGACCCTGACATATTTCAATTCAGTCCCAAAGGTTTTCACGTAAATAAAAAAATATTCATTTATTTATAATATACTTATTGTCTCAATGTAGATTATTAAATGGAAATTCTAGAAGCTCTAAAATATCATCTTTTAGAATAATTTTTTTTCTTCCTCCCTTCCAGCTGACATCATATCCACGGTTGAGTTCAACCCGACAGGAGAACTCCTGGCCACTGGGGACAAAGGTGGACGAGTGGTGGTCTTCCAGAGAGAACAGGAGGTAATTCGGGGTAGACATTGTATTCACCAAAATCTACTGAGTATTACTTGGATGACCAACATATCCTGTCCTGTCCTGTCCTGGCCGTCTGTTTATTATAAAGTGATGAAAATGTCCTGGTTTTCAAAAAAAACTGCTGGGAAAGATCAGCTCTACAGTAGGGCTGAAACGATTAGTCGACATTGTCGACAATAAAAATTGACGACAAATATCTTTGTTGTTGTTGTTTTTTATTTTTATTATTGACAAACTTCAAATAACAACAGATGATAGCATGAGAAAAAGGAGACAATTACATAAAATTGGAATATAAGTACAGTAAAGATGAAAAACAAAACAAACAAAAAAACAGGAAGTAACTTAAATTACATATCGCTCAACATATTATCACACATTTTCACAAATTTGGCAAATTTTTTGTTATTAATTATTTTTAGTGTGTTAATAAAATAATTAAATTCACAGAGAAAAACATTTAATTTGGGTACTCTTAAAGAAAATTTGCATTTATGAATAAAATACTTTGCCAATAAAATAAAAATATTTCCTATGTGTTCTGTTCTATGATTACAATTCGAAAAATAACAAATTACATCTCTCAAATTTAGTTCAAATTCCAATTTTACAAATATCTTTGTTGTCGAGTAGTCGTTTGATCTCACGTGACCCAATGTAAGGGCGTGCAATATCGCGTTTTGACCGCTACAGCGCTGTGGCGCTAGAGTCTAATGCAGCCCTTTACAAATGCGGTAAAAAAAAAAAAAAAAACAGCGCGAATTATGATTATGACTGAGTGCAAACGAATCCGAACTAGCAAGGTTTGGGAAAGTTTCACAAAGCTTAAAACCAACAATGCTGTCGTGTGCAATACATGCAAGGCAGCAAAAGCAAAAGAGGAGCCGGTGAGAATTCAGTGTTCTCCAGCTGGAGCTAACTAAACTAAGTTAACTAACTGGTAACGTAAATCTCTTTATTAGATAGCAGTACTACTAATAATAGTAATAATATTATCAATAATAATATAATTACAGTAATGTGAAGATTTATTTAGCATTGAATAAAGCTTGATCGAGCTTAGGAATCAGGGCTGTTTTTATTATTGTAACTATTAGGTATTATAGTCTTATCACTTGCCTGTATTTCGTTCCATAATCATGAAGAATTAAAAAGGAGATGTTTAGGAAGAATATCATGGCAGTTTCTTTTTCTTTTTCATACTGTAAATTAAAAGGTGAAAGAGAACATCTCTGTCAGCTCAATTGCCATGTAAAAAAGATTGTAATTTTATATTTATAATAATGGTTTGCAGATTAATATTTTACCATTTTTGTGTTGTGAAGTAAATGGCCCTTTTTCTGTTTCAGTTCTAAGAAAAGCAGTGGGCTTATTAAACAATGCTTAGAGAGCATGTGTGTGATTTGAGTTGGACTGAAATCTGAAAACAAAACCGAATTACCTGTTTAGTTGACTCATTTCAAAAACTGAACTGATTTTCTTTTTTTATATTATAGTAAGAATATGTATAACTCAATGTTTTAACTATTTGAAAAAGATGAATAACTGTTCCAGACTTACTCATAAGCCGGCAAAATAATCGACTAATCGTTCTAATAATCGTTAGATTAATCGATTATCAAAATAATCGTTTGTTGCAGCAAAATATAGATGGGCAAATAAGGTGGATGAGGAAGAAAAGCAGTATAAAGTGGAAGAAAACTAAAGCTAGAAATACGTTTTTTTAGTTTGTTTGTGAGCTGTTTTTGTTCAATTTGGAGGTATTTATTATTTATAATACAGAAGAGACATGATTTCTATCATTATTTCATTCATTATTTTTGAAACCTGTCATAATAAAACATGTTGAGTAACCTTTGAGAAGCCTATCTGAGATTTGTGTCTTGTAATTTAACAGTTTTCAATCCATACAGAGGCATAGCCTACTTTAAATGTAGTGAAATTAATAAGGCATCTTAGAGTAAACGTCGAGTATAATTTGAGTATCTGTTTGCCTGGCCGAGTGTCCTGGATATTGGTAATCAAAATATGGTCACGCTAGTATTACTTACCAATCATGATTATGAATAACCATAAAATAAGACTATAAATATGGTAGTCCTGAGATATCCTGATATTAGTTTTTGTGTGTGTGTCTGTTACAAACCTTCAGAGATTTAAAAACCCCTCAATGTTTTGTCTAGCACCACAAAAGTGTGAAACCTTGCCGTCTGCTCCTCCTCGTCTCACTCTCGCATCATCTTTAAAGAGATTTCTTGGTGTCTGTTAATCCTCACACCATGATTCATGCCCCACTCTGTCTCAGACCCCCTTTAACCCCCTCCCTCCCACCGAGGGCAAATCTGTTTCCATTAATACCCTCTTCTTCTCTCGGCCTGTGTGAGTCCTGCTTATTGATTTAGACGCTTCCCAAGGTTAGCACTGACCCTGAAGGATTCCCCGCTCTGATCGGCATTCAGATATTCCTGACACAGACCACCTTTGTGCATTGAGATCCTGACCTGCCCCTCTTATATTTCACGGCCTTCAGCAACAAAGAGAAAAATCAGCACGCATTTCACATACGACTGTAAAAGAGAGACTTAATATAAGCCAATATTCGAGCTGAAATTTCCAATTATAATTTGTTTAATGCCACTAATAATGTCCTAAATCAGGGTTTCCGCGGGGTCTTAAAAAGTCTAAAATTTCTAAATCACAATTTAAAAAGTCTTAAATTTGCTGAAGTATTGTGTTCTAGGTCTTAAATAATTTTAAACAGGTCTTAATTTTCCTACGTCCATGTAAATCTCATTGAAATGTTTCTGCAGCGTTTTGGAATGTTTAAAAAAAAAATTATTCTGTGGTTGTAGTTCTTTATTTTGCTAGTTCAAATATAATTCGCTGTATTACGACTACAAAATAGACCAATATGCAACAGCCAATCAGTTTTGAGCTTTCGTGTTATTGGCGCGTATCTCAGATACCACAGACGGACATAAAACGGATTTTAAGTTTAGCAGTACTTGGCTTGAAATATCTGAATTTTGGATCAGATTTTTGGTGATTTTTAATTTTGCTTTTGGATCAGAGCCGACGGAGGTGCTCTGGGTTCTCCACACGGTGACAAGACACCAGTCCTACATTGTTTCAAATGATGTTTCCGGAGTCTGACATCACTAAATCCTTCTGGTGCGGGAAAGATAAAACGGCCTACATTACGCGCTTTGTAATAGGGGATTTTATAAAAACAGAAACAGAACTAATTTCCAAAATCACGGGACCGTTCGCGCTGATTTTCGACGAATGTTCAGTTTGAATAAATTAAATTACTTTGCGAATAATTTTGAGACTCGTTAAGCGTTTCCTTTTGTACATTTAAAAAAAACATTTTTTTTCCGTGATATAGGTCTTAAACTTCATTCATAATGGTCTTAAAAAGCCTTAAATTTGACTTTGTGAAACCTGCAGAAACCCTGTAAATGTATAATTAGGTTGACTGCTGTATGATTTGTAAATGCGATCCTCTGATAATGTGGGGATGCATTTTTCTCTCATGATATGCATTATATAGGCTGTGAAACAAAGCAATGCACCAAATGCACATAGGATGTCTGCAAATGCTACTAATCAAAAAGACAATAAACAACTTCTGTCTTTGCAGAGTAAGAACCACCCTCAGCGGCGGGGCGAGTACAATGTTTACAGCACCTTTCAGAGCCACGAGCCTGAGTTTGACTACTTGAAAAGCCTGGAGATTGAGGAGAAGATCAACAAGATCCGCTGGCTGCCTCAACAGAATGCCGCCTATTTCCTCCTGTCCACCAATGGTGAGCAAACACACTGTGTTCTCTTCATATGATCTGATGCTTCTCACTTTCCTGTTGAAAAGACTTGTTGGTCATTAGTATATGTGTGTTTGGATGGACCTTCAAATGGTCTTCGTTTCCTCTTTACACTAATGGTCTATACGACCCCAACAATCGATTGAGTAATTGTACAAAAAATATACATTTTTAATCATAATGTATAAAATATATATATTTTTTTTACTTCTCATCTATTTATTAATGTTTTTGGAGATATAAAGTACTTTTGTATACCACACAATTCCTCAACTACACCATTAGCTTTAGCATTAGAAATTTTTTTTTTTCATGATTCACTGCATTTATGCTCAAGTACTAGGCCTTCATTTCTGTGTAAAAATTCTCAGATTTATGCCGGATTTTTTTTTTTTTTTTTGACACATGAAGAAAATATATAGTTTTTTTTTTTTCACATTTCCCATTCATTTCAATGTGGGGTCATATTGACCCCGAAGACCAGAAGTCTTAGAACAACTGAATCAAGCCCAGTTTTTTTTTGTGTATGTATAGATAAGTAATGTATGAAAAGTCACAAAATCTTATTCCACTGAGATGAAGGGAACCTTTTTTTTAATAAGTAAAAGTCGATGACCCGATTGAGGGCTACTCTGCCGTTTTCTTTACTAGATATTTGTGGTGTTGCATATAACTTTCTCACTATTTAGAAAAAATACAATATATTGAATTGTTGGAATTAAAAGGGTGTTCTCTTTAAAGAACAAAGAACGTGCTTCTTTAAGCGATATGTTATTTTTCATTGTGGTACAAAGTTTGTGAAATTAGAGGAAAATACCATATAGAATCATGTCAAAATATTTTCTTAAAAAAAAAAAAAATCCATCTTTTTGTACATATACTGTATGCACTACTGGCCAAAGGTTTGGGGTCAGATTTTTTTTCAATTATTATTACTTTTTAAGATTTTAGTTTTTGAAAGAAAATTCAAGGCTGCATTACATTGATCTAAAATGACTGTAAAGACATTTATAATTTAAAATAAATGCTGTTCATCAAAAAATCCCCCCCCCCAAAAAAAAAACAACAAAAAACACAGTTTCCATAAGAACATTATTAAGCCGCAAAACTGTCTTCAACAGATAATTGTAAAGCGGCCAGTGCAGTTTTTCTCTGCTGCTAACATCACAAACACTGCTTCCACCTTACATGTTGTCCCTCATATCATCTCTCTTCCCAGATAAAACAGTGAAACTATGGAAAATCAGTGAGCGAGACAAACGACCAGAGGGCTACAATCTGAAGGATGAAGATGGCAGGATACGGGACCCTACCACCATCACAGCTCTGAGGGTAAGCAAAGTCCCTTAAAATCAAGACTCGCCGGTCTTTTTGCAAAGCCCAGTGGCAATAGACCTGCTCTTGGAGTGCCACTTGTCCCTCTCAGTACCTCTGGGGGTTTTAAGTCTGCTAAAGGTACTGAGAGATCTTTTTTCTAGTCTTCCCCTTGCCATTCGGTCTCCTGCAGGAGAAAGGGAGTCTTAATCTGTTGGCTCTAGTATGTGAAGGGAAAAAAATTAAGGTCAAGCTCTGTTGTAATTTGGCAGCCATAGCTTTCCCAGTGGAAGTGGGCACTCCTAGCGCAACAGAGGAGGATTATGGGTTGGAAAAGGAATTTCATATCTCGCCAAATACAGCTGACAAGGTAGGGGGTTTGGGGAGTATTTTATAGACTTGGTCTCATCGAGGTTTGAGGTGTGAGAGTGGAGGAAGGCCAGTGTGGATCCCCTCCTACATACATGGATTTACTCTGCAGAAGTGGAACGTGTCCAGGGGTGACCCGCTGCTACAGCTGGGGGCAGCTGATAAATGTCAAATGTTAATGTTGTGTTGATACTCTGGGATTCTCTCTTGGGAATCGTTAGATTGATGCCAGGCAAGGTCTGTTTTGTCATTTCTTCCTCTTTCAGAGTATGCACGGCCTGTTGTTCTCCTTTGGATTTAGTTTTGGCAGCTGCCTAAGAGACATTGAGTTATTGATTACAGTTTAAAACAACGGCAACATATTTCTATGATTTAATGAGGTTTGGGAGAAGACTCCAAGACAAACCAAAGACCTCCACTTTTCCTTTGAGAAAATCTCAAAAATTATGTGTAATTGAACCTTTTTAATTATACATTGCCTTGTTGTTTTTGGCAGCTCTTTAAGTTTTAGTCTTAGTCTTTTGGTTGAAAATGCTTTTAAGTTTTAGTCACATTTTAGTCACTTATAAAACTTCAAAAAGGTTTTAGTCAAGTTTTAGTAAAAAAGAAAGAAAAAAGTAGTCTTTAACAAATTAATTTAGGTTAAAAGGTATTGGAAATGGGCTTAGGAATGCATACTTGAATAAAAAGTACTGTTTGAAACAAACATGACACTTGAAGTGTGTTCACAGACAATCCCTGAATACTGTAAACACTGTATTTGGTCTTTAAATGGTTAGTGCGGATCGCTAGGAAAGATTAGATGAATGTGATCATTTTTGTTTGGGCCTGAAATCGCTGATACAACCTTTAAGTTAAAATTGTACACGTTAATATTACTAGTTTCCAAATCTGGGACAGTTCCAGGTATTTCGACCTGCATCCATTATTCATTTAGCATGAATTTACACCTCTCCTTCCTTTGAGGATACAGTAGACTGGTGGCTCTGGAGAGTGTACTTGAGACGACTGTAATGAGACGGCAGCAGTTCCATCAGCTTTCCCTTAACTAACACTGCAGCCCACTGGAGACCAGAGCAACGAGAGCTGTACAAAATCAGGGCATTTATCACTTTGCACAGACTGAGCAGAGAGATAAAGGGGGAGGTGAAGGTGGATCCCTCTCAGGGACTCCACAGGATACATCTGCCCTGACTGTTATCCAGTGTTTACTGCCTTCATCTCTGTCTGCACTCCAAACATGAGGGGATTCACCCTGCAAAATTGTTTCTGCTGGGGGGAGGGGGTTGAGTCACTGTCAATAAAACAGTGAATCTGAGACATCTTTGGGAAGACATGTACGCTTTGTGTTTGACTCAAAGACAAAAGCTGCATTTGCACTGCAGGTCTTGATGCCCAAATCCGATATTCTGACTATATCCGATTTTTTTTTTTTTTTTTTTTTTTTTGATGACCTGCTTGCATCATCTTTTAAAAGTGACCCATATCCGATTTTTGCATTTACACTATACACTGATGAAATTACCAAATGTAGACGTTCTGACCCGGAAAATTGAGTAAAACGGCACGAAATTCAATGGATGCAGATGCGAATAAAATTATCCGGTGTTTTCTTTCCACAATATTTTGAAAGTCATCAAAACATTGGTCTCGTACGGCGGAGAAAAAAATGAGGAGAGCCCTTAGCCACGAGCGCTTAAATCCATGCTCTCCATATCTCGTGAAATGTCTACAAATACGGATTTATCCCTGCATTTTTGCCTGCACTCTTCGCCCCAAACACTCAAAAGACATGAAATCCACTTTGTGTATCCTTTATCTTCCATCGCGCACTTTTTCAATGACGTACGACTCGCATTTACTGGGGAATTTGTCTGCTTACATGGCACACGCAAATGCACATATCCGATTCATATCTGATTTATTACCACATATGAGTGAGGCCTGAATCCGATCTGAGAAAATCGGAATCCATGCGTTTTTTTTTTCTTTTTTCTTGCTTACACGTTCACCGGTCATATCCGATCTGTGCCACATGAGAGAAAAAAATTGGATTTGGGTCACTTGAACCATGCAGTGTAAATGGGGCCAAAGAAACATGTGGGCTAAAAGGATGTTTGGTTTTGTTAGCCTATGAAAAGCAGCCTAGTGGGATGGTGACATCCATAAAACTAAAATTCAGTCAGCAGCCAAATCTTCATTACCTGGTTATAAATTATTATTATTTATTTTTTTTTAAATAATATATTTGGATGGAGAGCGAAGTATTTGAGTCGCGCGTAAAACCCCAAACTGACGGGAGCAGCTCCAGTGGAGAACAGTGACTCGATCTAAAATCCTCAGATCACACAGCTCATATCCATTTCACTGTGTTACCGAAACCAAACATGAAAACCGACAACACGCGCGTTTGTCGTCTTTCTCGTACTTTCTGACGCGATAGACAAATATTTGCCCAATCCAGTTTCATTCACACAGCGTGGGCACACAGTCTGTGAACGTAAGCGTATTAAGGACTATATACAGGAATGACAACCGTATTATGAGAAAAGAATGGTTCGCCTGAATTCATTAACAATCATTAAAAATCAATCAGTTTGACATTTTTAAGAAATAAGAAAAACACATTTTACTACTCCACATCCTCTCTCAAAATCCACGCTGATCTATGATTTCCATATTAACGTTAAATCCGCAATGCTAAAGTTATGAATTATGTATAATGTGTTAATAAAGTGTACCCACATATTCAACCCCCTCTTATCATTAGTGAGGGAATATCCCAGCAGTCAAATTTAATTAACGCTTGATTGAGAGATAATAGCTTCAATCAGTCTCGAGTGGTCCTGTCAACTGAATTCATGACGTGATGCTCCTTGGGCTAATTTTATTATTGAAAGCACATGTAGGGTGGTAGAGGACATACCGGAAATCTGAAAGACCCAAAAAATCGGAGTTCTCTTAAAATATGCTTTATATATATATTTTTTTTCTATTTAGAGTGAAATGTGACATGTAAATTAAATTTGTCAGATTAGAAAAAAAAAAGAAGAATTTTTGAGCGGAAAGTTATTTCATGCAAAAAAGCCAGACTTGCTTTCACATATTATATGATATGAAATTAATAATTAAAGCAGTAAAGGCTATAGAAAATGTATTTCTAATGTATACATCAACAATAGGACATCCCTCACCCCACCCCCACTCTCTAACAGAAATGAAAAGATGGCGTTCCCATGTGTTAGGTGATAATGACCTGGCGTGGTAGCGTGTGCCCCTCCTCCACGTCCCACTGCTCGATGATGAGCGTTCCTCGTCTCTGTAGTGAGTAGGACATGTCTGCCATGCCTCTTCTGTCATTAGTGGAGGGCTGCGCGCATTAAAAACCTCATGGGGAGTCAGACACTGACTGCGACGCTCTACCCCTCCCGTGAAGCACATGTAGGAGCATCGGCCCAAGGATTAGTCATCATTAAAGAGATGGTAGACCTGTGTTTCCTGTTACCACACTGCATTGTGGGTGCTAATACTCCACATGTCTTCAGATTTTGACCGTGTAGGTTTAGGAGTTGGCCGGATCCAGGTGTGGGCAAGTATTTGAGAAAAGACCACCTCTGTTATCTGTGTTTTTCCTAAGCAAAAAAAAAACTAAATAATAATATATGTTGTATAGTAATACAGTTGTACAGCGCAAGTCTGTCATACAGGCTACATAAAATTATAATGAGAACATATTTATAAATATGTGCTTGGGACATGAACTTTAATGGTGATACTTTTGTTTTTGAGAATGAGATCAGGTTAAAATTATCTACAAATTTGGATTTAGATTGATCTGCCAATTTTTTGGGGGAATCAGCTTTTCAACTTTAAAGAATTAGCTGTTATCCGTATCGGCTAAAATTTTCATATCAGTGCATCCTTAAAATACAGTAACAGATTTGATGCAAAACATCTACTGCACTTGGAGAATGCATAGAGACAAACTAATACCCTTGACAGTATTTTATAATTAATATTACATTTCATAATATAGCAAGGCCTCTCAAACCACATTACTTTGAGAAATACACAGAATTAATCACCTATTTTAGACCGTATTTACTCAAGATTCCATATTTTAGAGCAGAAATTGAGTATGCTAATTTTGTTCAGATTAATCAGTCTGACTAAATAGGCATTCACTAATGGGAAGGATATCCATCCATTTTCCAAACCCCTATGGAGCCTAACCCAGCGTCTCAGGCCAAAAGCATGGAAACACCCTGGATGGATGGGGAGTCTATCACAGGGCTAATAGACACGATCTATTCTCCAATTCACTTATCCTGCATGACTTTGAATCGTTACCGAAAACGGAATTCAGTGGGACTCGAACCAGGGACCATCCTGCTTTGCATATCTTAGTATTTGCTGACATTATTTCCTTTCTTTATCTGTCTCTTTTCCTAACCATGTGTCTTCCTCCTCCTCTCAGGTGCCTGTGTTGAGACCCATGGACTTGATGGTGGAGGCAACACCTCGTCGCATTTTCTCTAATGCTCACACCTATCACATCAACTCCATCTCGGTCAACAGTGACTGCGAAACATACATGTCCACAGATGACCTGAGGATCAACCTGTGGAACTTGGAGATCACAAACCGAAGCTTTAGTATCCTTTTTTAGTTTCAGATGGTTGCATGTCTATGGCAAGCCGTTTTAACCCCCTCAGACCTGAATTATGTTTCAAGGTTCTGAAAAATATAAAAGTACATTTTCCCAGCTCATGAGGCTTCTATAAATGAAAACAAATGAATTTTTTTTTTTTATATAATTGCTTTCATTGTGATTTTTTTGTCCATTCCAATGGACATCAGGTCAAAACGGGCATACTTCCCAAAAATATACCAACATGAAATAAATTAATAAACATAAAATTTGTTGGTCTATACTTTAAGCTTTTTCTCAAGGTCAAAAAAATTCCAGCAGTATCCCATTTCAACTATAATTTTGAGGTTTTTGTTCTACTGATTGCACATTGTAACAAACTAAATATCTTCGAATCCATCAATCTGGTCATATTAAAGTCATTTTCTGTGTGCATCTTTCTTTTTTTAGAACAAAAACTTTTGCGTGTGCACCTGCTGTCTGGTCTAGTACACAGTAGTGCAGTGCCAGATCAGTGCTGTGTGTAATAAGCCCAGCAGTGTTTATGTGGATGAGTGCGTGTTGGCGCTGATTGTGTCCTCTTCACATCCGTTCCTCCACTCCTCCAGCACCTGACTGCCAACACTCATTTCAGTCCCTAATATGAAGACATGTTGTGATGGATCCGTCAGAATATCGGGATTCTGATAACACCTGGTTTAGCCTATACACCCTTTAACATTCCCAGTTATTTAAGCCTCTAAATGTGTGTGTTGTGTACCGTTATAACCGATCTTCAGGCAGTTTCATGGTATTTATGTAACACGTTGGCCCCCCCTTTTTTTGTAGGGAAAGTGTTGGATATTTATAATAGCATAAATGCTAAGTGGGATCTCCATATCTCAGCTCTGGAAGGGTCTAGAGCCTCCATTTTGGCACTCAGGTCTAAGTCTCATGGCCCTCTATCAGAATCCAGAGTTTCGAGAAGATTAGAGAAACTCAAAAATTCGACCCAAAAAAACCCAGACAGTGATACCCAGTGATACAGCGAAAAATTAAGTTTCTCCAATCTTCACAAAACTCTGGATTCTGATAGAGGGCCGTGAGAGTTAGACCTGTGTGCAAAAATGGAGGCTCTAGACCCTTCCAGAGCTGAGATATCGAATCTCAAAAATTCGACCCGAAAAAAAAACCCACAGTGGTACCCCTTTCGTTTTTTTTTTTCGGGCGAAAAATTAAGGTTCTCCAATCTTCTCAAAACTCTGAATTCTGATAGAGGGCCGTGAGAGTTAGACCTGTGTGCAAAAATGGAGGCTCTAGACCCTTCCAGAGCTGAGATATCGAAACTCAAAAATTCGACCCGAAAAAAAAACCCGACAGTGATACCCAGTGATACAGCGAAAAATTAAGGTTCTCCAATCTTCTCAAAACTCTGAATTCTGATAGAGGGACGTGAGAGTTAGACCTGTGTGCAAAAATGGAGGCTCTAGACCCTTCCAGAGCTGAGATATCGAAACTCAAAAATTCGACCAGAAAAAAAAAACCGACAGTGGTACCCCTTTCGTTTTTGTTTTTTTTTGGGCAAAAAATTAAGTTTCTCCAATCTTCTCAAAACTCTGGATTATGATAGAGGGCCGCGAGACTTTGCCCTGAGCGCAAAAATGGAGGCTCTAGACCCTTCCAGAGCTGAGATATCGAAACTCAAAATTTCGACCCGAAAAAAAAACGACAGTGTTACCCCTTACGTTTTTTGCGTTTTCGGGCGAAAAATCAAGTTTCTCCAATCTTCTCAAAACTCTGGATTATGATAGAGGGTCGCGAGACTTTGCCCTGAGTGCAAAAATGGAGGCTCTAGACCCTTCCAGAGCTGAGATATCGAAACTCAAAATTTCGACCCGAAAAAAAAACGACAGTGTTACCCCTTACGTTTTTTTGCGTTTTCGGGCGAAAAATCAAGTTTCTTCAATCTTCTCAAAACTCTGGATTATGATAGAGGGCCGCGAGACTTTGCCCTGAGCGCAAAAATGGAGGCTCTAGACCCTTCCAGAGCTGAGATATCGAAACTCAAAATTTCGACCCGAAAAAAAAACGACAGTGTTACCCCTTACGTTTTTTTGCGTTTTCGGGCGAAAAATCAAGTTTCTCCAATCTTCTCAAAACTCTGGATTATGATAGAGGGCCGCGAGACTTTGCCCTGAGCGCAAAAATGGAGGCTCTAGACCCTTCCAGAGCTGAGATATCGAAACTCAAAATTTTGACCCGAAAAAAAAACGACAGTGTTACCCCTTACGTTTTTTTGCGTTTTCGGGCGAAAAATCAAGTTTCTCCAATCTTCTCAAAACTCTGGATTATGATAGAGGGCCGCGAGACTTTGACCTGAGCGCAAAAATGGAGGCTCTAGACCCTTCCAGAGCTGAGATATCGAAACTCAAAATTTCGACCCGAAAAAAAAAACGACAGTGTTACCCCTTACGTTTTTTTTCGTTTTCGGGCGAAAAATCAAGTTTCTCCAATCTTCTCAAAACTCTGGATTATGATAGAGGGCGCGAGACTTTGACCTGAGCGCAAAAATGGAGGCTCTAGACCCTTCCAGAGCTGAGATATCGAAACTCAAAATTTCGACCCGAAAAAAAAACGACAGTGTTACCCCTTTCGTTTTTTTTCATTTTTGGGCGAAAAATTAAGTTTCTCCAATCTTCTCAAAACTCTGGATTATGATAGAGGGCTCTGAGACTTTGACCTGAGTGCAAAAATGGATGATCTAGACCCTTCCAGAGCTGAGATATCAAACTTCAAAATTTCGACCCGAAAAAAAAACGACAGTGTTACCCCTTTCGTTTTTTTTCATTTTTGGGCGAAAAATTAAGTTTCTCCAATCTTCTCAAAACTCTGGATTATGATAGAGGGCTCTGAGACTTTGACCTGAGTGCAAAAATGGATGATCTAGACCCTTCCAGAGCTGAGATATCAAACCTCAAAATTTCGACCCGAAAAAAAAACGACAGTGTTACCCCTTACGTTTTTTTTCATTTTTGGGCGAAAAATTAAGTTTCTCCAATCTTCTCAAAACTCTGGATTATGATAGAGGGCTCTGAGACTTTGACCTGAGTGCAAAAATGGATGATCTAGACCCTTCCAGAGCCGAGATATCAAACTTCAAAATTTCGACCCGAAAAAAAAACGACAGTGTTACCCCTTACGTTTTTTTTCATTTTTGGGCGAAAAATTAAGTTTCTCCAATCTTCTCAAAACTCTGGATTATGATAGAGGGCTCTGAGACTTTGACCTGAGTGCAAAAATGGATGATCTAGACCCTTCCAGAGCTGAGATATCAAACTTCAAAATTTCGACCCGAAAAAAAACGACAGTGTTACCCCTTACGTTTTTTTTCATTTTGGGCGAAAAATTAAGTTTCTCCAATCTTCTCAAAACTCTGGATTATGATAGAGGGCTCTGAGACTTTGACCTGAGTGCAAAAATGGATGATCTAGACCCTTCCAGAGCTGAGATATCAAACTTCAAAATTTCGACCCGAAAAAAAAACGACAGTGTTACCCCTTACGTTTTTTTTCATTTTTGGGCGAAAAATTAAGTTTCTCCAATCTTCTCAAAACTCTGGATTATGATAGAGGGCTCTGAGACTTTGACCTGAGTGCAAAAATGGATGATCTAGACCCTTCCAGAGCTGAGATATCAAACTTCAAAATTTCGACCCGAAAAAAAAACGACAGTGTTACCCCTTACGTTTTTTTTCATTTTTGGGCGAAAAATTAAGTTTCTCCAATCTTCTCAAAACTCTGGATTATGATAGAGGGCCGCGAGACTTTGACCTGAGCGCAAAAATGGAGGCTCTAGACCCTTCCAGAGCTGAGATATCGAAACTCAAAATTTCGACCCGAAAAAAAAACGACAGTGTTACCCCTTACGTTTTTTTTCATTTTTGGGCGAAAAATTAAGTTTCTCCAATCTTCTCAAAACTCTGGATTATGATAGAGGGCCGCGAGACTTTGACCTGAGTGCAAAAATGGAGGCTCTAGACCCTTCCAGAGCTGAGATATCGAAACTCAAAATTTCGACCCGAAAAAAAAACGACAGTGTTACCCCTTACGTTTTTTTGCGTTTTCGGGCGAAAAATTAAGTTTCTCCAATCTTCTCAAAACTCTGGATTATGATAGAGGGCCGCGAGACTTTGACCTGAGTGCAAAAATGGAGGCTCTAGACCCTTCCAGAGCTGAGATATCGAAACTCAAAATTTCGACCCGAAAAAAAAACGACAGTGTTACCCCTTACGTTTTTTTTCATTTTTGGGCGAAAAATTAAGTTTCTCCAATCTTCTCAAAACTCTGGATTATGATAGAGGGCTCTGAGACTTTGACCTGAGTGCAAAAATGGAGGCTCTAGACCCTTCCAGAGCTGAGATATCAAACTTCAAAATTTCGACCCGAAAAAAAAACGACAGTGTTACCCCTTACGTTTTTTTTTCATTTTTGGGCGAAAAATTAAGTTTCTCCAATCTTCTCAAAACTCTGGATTATGATAGAGGGCTCTGAGACTTTGACCTGAGTGCAAAAATGGATGCTCTAGACCCTTCCAGAGCTGAGATATCAAACTTCAAAATTTCGACCCGAAAAAAAAACGACAGTGTTACCCCTTACGTTTTTTTTCATTTTTGGGCGAAAAATTAAGTTTCTCCAATCTTCTCAAAACTCTGGATTATGATAGAGGGCTCTGAGACTTTGACCTGAGTGCAAAAATGGATGATCTAGACCCTTCCAGAGCTGAGATATCAAACTTCAAAATTTCGACCCGAAAAAAAAACGACAGTGTTACCCCTTTCGTTTTTTTTCATTTTTGGGCGAAAAATTAAGTTTCTCCAATCTTCTCAAAACTCTGGATTATGATAGAGGGCTCTGAGACTTTGACCTGAGTGCAAAAATGGATGATCTAGACCCTTCCAGAGCTGAGATATCAAACTTCAAAATTTCGACCCGAAAAAAAAACGACAGTGTTACCCCTTTCGTTTTTTTTCATTTTGGGCGAAAAATTAAGTTTCTCCAATCTTCTCAAAACTCTGGATTATGATAGAGGGCTCTGAGACTTTGACCTGAGTGCAAAAATGGATGATCTAGACCCTTCCAGAGCGAGATATCAAACTTCAAAATTTCGACCCGAAAAAAAAACGACAGTGTTACCCCTTTCGTTTTTTTCATTTTTGGGCGAAAAATTAAGTTTCTCCAATCTTCTCAAAACTCTGGATTATGATAGAGGGCTCTGAGACTTTGACCTGAGTGCAAAAATGGATGATCTAGACCCTTCCAGAGCTGAGATATCAAACTTCAAAATTTCGACCCGAAAAAAAAAACGACAGTGTTACCCCTTACGTTTTTTTTCATTTTTGGGCGAAAAATTAAGTTTCTCCAATCTTCTCAAAACTCTGGATTATGATAGAGGGGTCTGAGACTTTGACCTGAGTGCAAAAATGGATGATCTAGACCCTTCCAGAGCCGAGATATCAAACTTCAAAATTTCGACCCGAAAAAAAAACGACAGTGTTACCCCTTACGTTTTTTTTCATTTTTGGGCGAAAAATTAAGTTTCTCCAATCTTCTCAAAACTCTGGATTATGATAGAGGGCTCTGAGACTTTGACCTGAGTGCAAAAATGGATGATCTAGACCCTTCCAGAGCTGAGATATCAAACTTCAAAATTTCGACCCGAAAAAAAAACGACAGTGTTACCCCTTACGTTTTTTTTCATTTTTGGGCGAAAAATTAAGTTTCTCCAATCTTCTCAAAACTCTGGATTATGATAGAGGGCCGCGAGACTTTGACCTGAGTGCAAAAATGGAGGCTCTAGACCCTTCCAGAGCTGAGATATCGAAACTCAAAATTTCGACCCGAAAAAAAAAACGACAGTGTTACCCCTTACGTTTTTTTTCATTTTTGGGCGAAAAATTAAGTTTCTCCAATCTTCTCAAAACTCTGGATTATGATAGAGGGCCGCGAGACTTTGACCTGAGTGCAAAAATGGAGGCTCTAGACCCTTCCAGAGCTGAGATATCGAAACTCAAAATTTCGACCCGAAAAAAAAAACGACAGTGTTACCCCTTTCGTTTTTTTTCATTTTTGGGCGAAAAATTAAGTTTCTCCAATCTTCTCAAAACTCTGGATTATGATAGAGGGCTCTGAGACTTTGACCTGAGTGCAAAAATGGAGGCTCTAGACCCTTCCAGAGCTGAGATATCAAACTTCAAAATTTCGACCCGAAAAAAAAAACGACAGTGTTACCCCTTTCGTTTTTTTTCATTTTTGGGCGAAAAATTAAGTTTCTCCAATCTTCTCAAAACTCTGGATTATGATAGAGGGCTCTGAGACTTTGACCTGAGTGCAAAAATGGATGATCTAGACCCTTCCAGAGCTGAGATATCAAACTTCAAAATTTCGACCCGAAAAAAAAACGACAGTGTTACCCCTTTCGTTTTTTTTCATTTTTGGGCGAAAAATTAAGTTTCTCCAATCTTCTCAAAACTCTGGATTATGATAGAGGGCTGAGACTTTGACCTGAGTGCAAAAATGGATGATCTAGACCCTTCCAGAGCTGAGATATCAAACTTCAAAATTTCGACCCGAAAAAAAAACGACAGTGTTACCCCTTACGTTTTTTTTCATTTTTGGGCGAAAAATTAAGTTTCTCCAATCTTCTCAAAACTCTGGATTATGATAGAGGGCTCTGAGACTTTGACCTGAGTGCAAAAATGGAGGATCTAGACCCTTCCAGAGCTGAGATATCAAACTTCAAAATTTCGACCCGAAAAAAAAACGACAGTGTTACCCCTTTCGTTTTTTTTTCATTTTTGGGCGAAAAATTAAGTTTCTCCAATCTTCTCAAAACTCTGGATTATGATAGAGGGCTCTGAGACTTTGACCTGAGTGCAAAAATGGATGATCTAGACCCTTCCAGAGCTGAGATATCAAACTTCAAAATTTCGACCCGAAAAAAAAACGACAGTGTTACCCCTTTCGTTTTTTTTCATTTTTGGCGAAAAATTAAGTTTCTCCAATCTTCTCAAAACTCTGGATTATGATAGAGGGCTCTGAGACTTTGACCTGAGTGCAAAAATGGATGATCTAGACCCTTCCAGAGCTGAGATATCAAACTTCAAAATTTCGACCCGAAAAAAAAACGACAGTGTTACCCCTTACGTTTTTTTTCATTTTTGGGCGAAAAATTAAGTTTCTCCAATCTTCTCAAAACTCTGGATTATGATAGAGGGCCGCGAGACTTTGACCTGAGTGCAAAAATGGAGGCTCTAGACCCTTCCAGAGCTGAGATATCGAAACTCAAAATTTCGACCCGAAAAAAAAACGACAGTGTTACCCCTTACGTTTTTTTTCATTTTTGGGCGAAAAATTAAGTTTCTCCAATCTTCTCAAAACTCTGGATTATGATAGAGGGCCACGAGACTTTGACCTGAGTGCAAAAATGGAGGCTCTAGACCCTTCCAGAGCTGAGATATCGAAACTCAAAATTTCGACCCGAAAAAAAAACGACAGTGTTACCCCTTTCGTTTTTTTCATTTTTGGGCGAAAAATTAAGTTTCTCCAATCTTCTCAAAACTCTGGATTATGATAGAGGGCTCTGAGACTTTGACCTGAGTGCAAAAATGGATGATCTAGACCCTTCCAGAGCTGAGATATCAAACTTCAAAATTTCGACCCGAAAAAAAAACGACAGTGTTACCCCTTTCGTTTTTTTTCATTTTTGGGCGAAAAATTAAGTTTCTCCAATCTTCTCAAAACTCTGGATTATGATAGAGGGCTCTGAGACTTTGACCTGAGTGCAAAAATGGATGATCTAGACCCTTCCAGAGCTGAGATATCAAACTTCAAAATTTCGACCCGAAAAAAAAAACGACAGTGTTACCCCTTTCGTTTTTTTTCATTTTTGGGCGAAAAATTAAGTTTCTCCAATCTTCTCAAAACTCTGGATTATGATAGAGGGCTCTGAGACTTTGACCTGAGTGCAAAAATGGATGATCTAGACCCTTCCAGAGCTGAGATATCAAACTTCAAAATTTCGACCCGAAAAAAAAACGACAGTGTTACCCCTTACGTTTTTTTTCATTTTTGGGCGAAAAATTAAGTTTCTCCAATCTTCTCAAAACTCTGGATTATGATAGAGGGCTCTGAGACTTTGACCTGAGTGCAAAAATGGAGGCTCTAGACCCTTCCAGAGCTGAGATATCAAACTTCAAAATTTCGACCCGAAAAAAAAACGACAGTGTTACCCCTTACGTTTTTTTTTCATTTTTGGGCGAAAAATTAAGTTTCTCCAATCTTCTCAAAACTCTGGATTATGATAGAGGGCTCTGAGACTTTGACCTGAGTGCAAAAATGGATGATCTAGACCCTTCCAGAGCTGAGATATCAAACTTCAAAATTTCGACCCGAAAAAAAAAACGACAGTGTTACCCCTTACGTTTTTTTTCATTTTTGGGCGAAAAATTAAGTTTCTCCAATCTTCTCAAAACTCTGGATTATGATAGAGGGCTCTGAGACTTTGACCTGAGTGCAAAAATGGAGATGCTCTAGACCCTTCCAGAGCTGAGATATCAAACTTCAAAATTTCGACCCGAAAAAAAAACGACAGTGTTACCCCTTACGTTTTTTTTCATTTTTGGGCGAAAAATTAAGTTTCTCCAATCTTCTCAAAACTCTGGATTATGATAGAGGGCTCTGAGACTTTGACCTGAGTGCAAAAATGGATGATCTAGACCCTTCCAGAGCTGAGATATCAAACTCAAAATTTCGACCCGAAAAAAAAACGACAGTGTTACCCCTTTCGTTTTTTTTCATTTTTGGGCGAAAAATTAAGTTTCTCCAATCTTCTCAAAACTCTGGATTATGATAGAGGGCTCTGAGACTTTGACCTGAGTGCAAAAATGGATGATCTAGACCCTTCCAGAGCCGAGATATCAAACTTCAAAATTTCGACCCGAAAAAAAAACGACAGTGTTACCCCTTACGTTTTTTTTTCATTTTTGGGCGAAAAATTAAGTTTCTCCAATCTTCTCAAAACTCTGGATTATGATAGAGGGCTCTGAGACTTTGACCTGAGTGCAAAAATGGAGGATCTAGACCCTTCCAGAGCTGAGATATCAAACTTCAAAATTTCGACCCGAAAAAAAAAACGACAGTGTTACCCCTTACGTTTTTTTTCATTTTTGGGCGAAAAATTAAGTTTCTCCAATCTTCTCAAAACTCTGGATTATGATAGAGGGCTCTGAGACTTTGACCTGAGTGCAAAAATGGAGGATCTAGACCCTTCCAGAGCTGAGATATCAAACTTCAAAATTTCGACCCGAAAAAAAAACGACAGTGTTACCCCTTACGTTTTTTTCATTTTTGGGCGAAAAATTAAGTTTCTCCAATCTTCTCAAAACTCTGGATTATGATAGAGGGCTCTGAGACTTTGACCTGAGTGCAAAAATGGATGATCTAGACCCTTCCAGAGCTGAGATATCAAACTTCAAATTTCGACCCGAAAAAAAAACGACAGTGTTACCCCTTTCGTTTTTTTTCATTTTTGGGCGAAAAATTAAGTTTCTCCAATCTTCTCAAAACTCTGGATTATGATAGAGGGCCTCGAGACTTTGACCTGAGTGCAAAAATGGAGGCTCTAGACCCTTCCAGAGCTGAGATATCGAAACTCAAAATTTCGACCCGAAAAAAAAAACGACAGTGTTACCCCTTACGTTTTTTTTCATTTTCGGCGAAAAAATTAAGTTTCTCCAATCTTCTCAAAACTCTGGATTATGATAGAGGGCCGCGAGACTTTGACCTGAGTGCAAAAATGGAGGCTCTAGACCCTTCCAGAGCTGAGATATCGAAACTCAAAATTTCGACCCGAAAAAAAAACGACAGTGTTACCCCTTTACGTTTTTTTTTCATTTTTGGGCGAAAAATTAAGTTTCTCCAATCTTCTCAAAACTCTGGATTATGATAGAGGGCTCTGAGACTTTGACCTGAGTGCAAAAATGGAGATGATCTAGACCCTTCCAGAGCGAGATATCAAACTTCAAAAATTTCGACCCGAAAAAAAAACGACAGTGTTACCCCTTACGTTTTTTTTTCATTTTTGGGCGAAAAATTAAGTTTCTCCAATCTTCTCAAAACTCTGGATTATGATAGAGGGCTCTGAGACTTTGACCTGAGTGCAAAAATGGATGATCTAGACCCTTCCAGAGCGAGATATCAAACTTCAAAATTTCGACCCGAAAAAAAAACGACAGTGTTACCCCTTACGTTTTTTTTTCATTTTTGGGCGAAAAATTAAGTTTCTCCAATCTTCTCAAAACTCTGGATTATGATAGAGGGCTCTGAGACTTTGACCTGAGTGCAAAAATGGATGATCTAGACCCTTCCAGAGCGAGATATCAAACTTCAAAATTTCGACCCGAAAAAAAAAAACGACAGTGTTACCCCTTTACGTTTTTTTTTTCATTTTTGGGCGAAAAATTAAGTTTCTCCAATCTTCTCAAAACTCTGGATTATGATAGAGGGCTCTGAGACTTTGACCTGAGTGCAAAAATGGATGCTCTAGACCCTTCCAGAGCGAGATATCAAACTTCAAAATTTCGACCCGAAAAAAAACGACAGTGTTACCCCTTACGTTTTTTTTCATTTTTGGGCGAAAAAATTAAGTTTCTCCAATCTTCTCAAAACTCTGGATTATGATAGAGGGCTCTGAGACTTTGACCTGAGTGCAAAAATGGATGCTCTAGACCCTTCCAGAGCCGAGATATCAAACTCAAAATTTCGACCCGAAAAAAAAACGACAGTGTTACCCCTTACGTTTTTTTTTCATTTTGGGCGAAAAATTAAGTTTCTCCAATCTTCTCAAAACTCTGGATTATGATAGAGGGCTCTGAGACTTTGACCTGAGTGCAAAAATGGAGGATCTAGACCCTTCCAGAGCTGAGATATCAAACTTCAAAATTTCGACCCGAAAAAAAAACGACAGTGTTACCCCTTACGTTTTTTTTCATTTTTGGCGAAAAATTAAGTTTCTCCAATCTTCTCAAAACTCTGGATTATGATAGAGGGCGCGAGACTTTGACCTGAGTGCAAAAATGGAGCTCTAGACCCTTCCAGAGCTGAGATATCAAACTCAAAATTTCGACCCGAAAAAAAAACGACAGTGTTACCCCTTACGTTTTTTTTTTCGGGCGAAAAATTAAGTTTCTCCAATCTTCTCAAAACTCTGGATTATGATAGAGGGCGCTGAGACTTTGACCTGAGTGCAAAAATGGAGGCTCTAGACCCTTCCAGAGCTGAGATATCGAAACTCAAAATTTCGACCCGAAAAAAAAACGACAGTGTTACCCCCTTACGTTTTTTCGTTTTGGGCGAAAAATTAAGTTTCTCCAATCTTCTCAAAACTCTGGATTATGATAGAGGGCCGCTGAGACTTTGCCCTGAGCGCAAAAAATGGAGCTCTAGACCCTTCCAGAGCTGAGATATCGAAACTCAAAATTTCGACCCGAAAAAAAAACGACAGTGTTACCCCTTACGTTTTTTTTCATTTTTGGGCGAAATTAAGTTTCTCCAATCTTCTCAAAACTCTGGATTATGATAGAGGGCTCTGAGACTTTGACCTGAGTGCAAAAATGGATGCTCTAGACCCTTCCAGAGCTGAGATATCGAAACTCAAAATTTCGACCCGAAAAAAAAAACGACAGTGTTACCCCTTACGTTTTTTTTTCATTTTTGGGCGAAAAATAAGTTTCTCCAATCTTCTCAAAACTCTGGATTATGATAGAGGGCTCGAGACTTTGACCTGAGGCAAAAATGGATGCTCTAGACCCTTCCAGAGCTGAGATATCAAAACTTCAAAATTTCGACCCGAAAAAAAA